>CM040246.1:134930201-135330201 GCA_022545495.1 Chrysanthemum lavandulifolium | reverse complement strand
CACTAAGACATCATGCCGCCACGAGTCCCACATCCATATCATATTATTGACATTTTCTAAAGGTGACAATTTGTGTCCAAAATAAAAAAAAAAAAAAAAAAAAAAAAAAAAAAAGGCTAAATGTGCAACTTTTAAAAAGATGTGGGCACATGTAGCCTTTTTTTGCAATGGGCATGTATTGCCCATTTAAGTTAAATGATCATAATGAAGCACATGTTTTTTCTTGAACATTAAATTGTTTTAAGAGTAAATTGCATAAATGGTCCATGTGGTTTGCTCAAATTGCGATTTCGTCCCCGAGTTTTCGAAAGTGCAGTGGCCTCCCGAGAGGAAAAGTTGAGTTCATTTTCGTCCCGACCAAATTGAAATGATGAAATACCTCGCCTTCATCCTCTTTGAATTTTCGTGACGAAATCGCAATTGAGCAAACCATGGGACCATTTATTTTTTTCCGAAAATAATTTTTTCGAAAAAAATTGAAAATAATTTTTTCCGAAAATAAATTTTTGGAAGTTCAAACAAATCCGAAAAGTCACAAATACAAAATATTTGAAAAAATTTGAAAATAGATTTTTTCAATTTGTTTTTCAATATGTCCAAATTTCAAAAATTATTTTTGTAAAAAGAATTTCGAAAAAAACAATTTAGAAAAAAAAATTCCAATTTCTTTTTTTTTTTTGAAAAATAAATATTTTCGGAAAAAAAATTGGACAAAAACGGGCAAAATGAATAAAAATAGACAAAACGTAAGAAAATGGATAAAACGGACAAAATCTAAAAAGGTAAGAAACGACCAAAACGGATGAAAACCGATAAAATTATTTTCGGAAAAAAAATTGAAATTTTTTCGAAAAAAAATTTTCGGAAAAAAATAAATGGTCTTTGTGGTTTGCTCAATTGCAGATTTCGTCCCGAAAATTCAAAGGGATGGAGACAAGGTATTTCAATATTTCAATTTGGTCGGGACGAAAATGAACTCAACTTTTCCTCTCGAGGAGCCGCCAGACTTTCAAAAACTCAAGGACGAAATCTGCAATTTAAGCAAACCACAAAGACCATTTATGCAATTTACTCTTGTTTTTAATGATAAACTTATAAATATAGTATATTTAGTTACTTATATATAAATAAGGTGTTATATGTGAGAAATTTTTTTTTGTCATTTTAAATAACATGAATCTGTTTGACCTGTGCCCGTTTCAACCCATGCCATTTAGCCCATTGTCTGTGCGAGCCCGTTTTGCCACCACTAACCTTTTCTTTCATTTTGGACATTATTTTATTTTCATTTTTTTCTTGTTCTACTGGTTCTTCTTGAATCAATCAAAGATTCAAAAGAGGCACCCCCTCTTCCAATCATCCAAACATTTCATCATCTCACAAACCAAAAAAATGGCAACAAGCTCAATTCTAAAAAAAACATTAACCACATCCTTAAACCCTTACAAAACACCAATCCTAAGATCCCTATCCACCGCAGCCGCCACACAACAACAACAACAACCTCAACCCGACACAGACAACAACACCTTCACTTTTTCAGACCAAACCAATAAAAATGATGAGATATTTATTAAAGGAAGGAAACCAGCACCAGCAACATCAGTAACGATGCCGATGTCGTTCATGACTGGTTCAATTGTTGGAAAGAGGTTTTATAAACAAGTGACTACCAGGGAATCTGATGATGGTGTTGGCTGGTCTGTTATGCTTGATTACAGGACTCTTAAAACTCCTTCTAAGAGGCCCTTGAAGTGTTCCAGTTTGTTTCTCGCGAAAGCTATTGCTGCTGAATGGGATTATCAGGTTCACTGTTATTCGCGTGATTCTAGTGAAATTTATATTTACCTCTAGGCTAATTGTCTTGATGTTTAGGAAGATGATATGGCGTGATTCTAGTAATATTTATATGTACGTAATATATAGTTAGTTTGGAAGTTAGAGCATTACGTGTGTCGGTTTATATATGGTGTTCATTCATGTGCACGCGATAAGATAGAAACCGTTGAGTCAGGCCTGTTGATTAGTTTCGCAAGAGTAGAAACAGAGGAAATGCAGCACTTTTTGGAAAACGAATACTCTGATTTACTAACATAAGGATTCCAAGGGAACAAAACGTCTTATAAAGACTTCTATCGTTGAAACTAACCACTCATTAGTAATCAGTAACTAAAAGCATAAAACGCGATTGTATATTGTTACGTGTTGGTTTTTTAACACTTGTATATGTTTGCCTGTTTTATGCTAGGTGGCCTTTTACAATGTATAAAACGCATGACAATAGAAAAGAAGTGTCAAAAACGCATTGTATAAAACGCATTGCGTTCCTGAGTTTTATTTTTGAAATAAAAGAAAAGAAGTGGGAAGAAAACAAAATAAATTCGTGCTCCTCAGGAGAGGAGAGGAAATTTGGCTAAATTTCTCTCCAAAACTTTCTTCGCAAAAGTGGGATGATTTGGAAGGAAGTTATATTAGGAAGCTTCTAAGAAATACAATTACTTAAATGACCTAATATAAAACATAACTTTTATATACAACAAAGGTTTTATATACAAAATCAAAATATCATTCCTCTCATCTTCTTTTCTGCACATTTTTTAACTTTGTACGTCAACTGTCAGGACCCTTGGCGCCTTTCAGATACAAGTACAATATGATATATAAGTTCTATTGAAGAACAAAAAATGCCAAACAGATGCGACTGAACCTCACAAGTGGTATCATATCATCTAGGATTCAACTGTCAGGACCCTTGGCGCCTTTCAAAGCCAAGGTTCTAAACAAAATGCCGACTGACCCTCACAAGTGGTATCATATCATCTAGGATTCATCATGCATATAAGCCTTAAATAATTCATAAGTTTGATAATCTGAATAATGAATAGCAACTCATATGACTAATCACTTAGCTCCCTGTAGTTCAGATGGTAGCTTAAATTACAATAGTTAGTGTTTTGAGTAATCTGTGTTATAGCAATTATCTGACCTTTTTTTTTTTTTTTTTGGTTATAGCTCGCAGATGGAATCAGGCCATTTACAATGCCTTTAATGAAACTTGCTTGTACTGCTTTGGAGAGAGTTCCCCTCATTAGGTCGAAGATTATTGATAGTTTAATGCAGAGGTTTAATCAGGATTTAGTCTTTTGTCGGTCTCCAGATGATGATGTGTTGACAAGTGGCGTCCATGGTATATATTATCTCTCAAACTTTTTCATTGCAAGTAGATTTTGTTCTTCTTTGTGCAATATTGAGATGATAGGATTTGACAAAGTTAGTATAGGGATTAGGGAATGTAATAGAAAGTTTGTTTCGGAGCAAGCATACGTTGCTGTTCTTGATGCGATTGTGCACTTTCTGTGACATGATTGTTACTTGCAGTTACATACTCTCTGTCATATGCACAATACTCTTTGTTTTCTAGTAGTCTAGTTTTTGTTTGCCTTATTTATAATCTCTTTACATAACAGGAACAGAAAATCTGAAATTATAGGAATCAAATATCACAATATTGATTTGTTAGCAGTTAGCACCTGTTACATGCATATCTCTTGTCAGTGTTTTAATTTTCCAATTGGAACAAATACAGACATTAGGCCTTGTTTGGGTGATCTTTTTTCTGTTTTTGTATCTATATTTCATAAAAATTTGATAACTGTAGAGAAAATTATGTCGGGGAAACGTTACCTATCCAAAATACCAAGACCAATATAAGGTCAGAAAGTTTTGTACATTGTTGACTGTAAACTTAATATTAATGTTTTCATGGTTTGTGAATACAATACTTGTTGACTCTTTGAGTTTAATAAGCTCTTAGACATAAAAATCGAGCACAATATGTTTGATTTAAGTTTTTCATTGTACCTTTTTTCTTCGAAGTGAATCATGCCAAACCTGTTTTTATTATGCTGTCGAGCAAAATTAACAACCATGCCGTCGAACAGTGATATCTTTTGTTACTGTGTTTTACCTTAGAGTTAGTTACAACTGTTAAAATTTGAATTTGCAGAATTACAAGTGAAGAAAATTGATCCTCTTCTTAAGTGGGTAGAATCAGAGTTTGGAATTAAGCCCGTTGTATATTCCAGTTTTTTTGGGGGCAAACAGGAGGATGGTCTCGTAAAAGCTGTAGAGAACCTTCTTAAGAAAACAGATGATAATGAGTTAGCAGCAATCGATGCACTTGCTTCAGCATCACATTCATTAATAATTTCAATTGCAATCTTTCGTGGGAGACTACAAATTGATGAAGCAATTGAATTGATTAGACTTGAAGAAGATATGCAGGTTTGTTTCTTCTTCTTAATCAGGCTGATATTCTGTAAGGCTGAACACAGTGGCAACCTAGTTCATCTGTGCCACATCAGCTTTCTCTCGACGACGACCTGACGACAACCTAGTTGCCAAAGTGTTGACTGAGATTTTTTTTTTTTTTTTTTTTTTTTTTTTTTTATAATTTTTAATTCAAATATTTTAAAAACAAAATTAAACTTCATTAATAAAATACTTAACATTACAACAATAAATAAAACTTAAACTAATAAAACGTAGACGTTATAATACTTATTAAAACCGCAGCAGTAATAATCTAAGTTGTAACGTTCTTTGATTGTTGCCTTAAGTTGTTGAAGTTCTTGTAGTTGTCGTGCGGGCATATTTGTGTCGAGGGTGTGTTGTAGAAAATTAAATCTGCGTCCGGTTTGATTGTCTTTGCCAATGCAAGTCACGACGTTGAGCTCAAGTTTCTCCTTTGAACTCCTCGGCTCGCCTTCGCCTCCTCTGCAAGCTCCATCTCTTTTGCTTCAACTTTATGTATTCCTCTTCCATATTCTTGTTTTTTCCTTACTTGAACTTTTGAACTTGAAAAAGTTCTTGGCCATATTAGTAACAAATGATGTTGGTGGCTCGTGTGCTTTCTTCTTGGCTGCGTCACGACCTTTTGGTCGTGATTCTCGAGTCTCTTCTTCTTCAGAATCATCCACGTCTTGGGGATTAAAAGGACCTTTTGTTGACCCCGAGATGGTTTCCGAAGTCTTGGATTTCTTCCGACTAGTCGTGGTGAAAGCAGGC
Organism: Chrysanthemum lavandulifolium; assembly: GCA_022545495.1. Classification (NCBI taxonomy): domain Eukaryota; kingdom Viridiplantae; phylum Streptophyta; class Magnoliopsida; order Asterales; family Asteraceae; genus Chrysanthemum; species Chrysanthemum lavandulifolium. The sequence goes on along the minus strand of CM040246.1, from coordinate 135,325,134 downwards.
ATCTCAACAGTTTTCCAAGCAGAATGCCCTCTCAAAACTTTCCAACACTCCTTCAATGTAAACTCATGCTTGTGAAGCACACGGTATTCGTTACAAGCCTTTTCATAGTCGTCTTCGTCATTCTCACTGCTTCCGTGATTATTCTTGATATTATCCGTAATTGCACAAAAGAAACCAACCCTAGAACGAATCCTACCCTTCCATTTGGTCGTTATGGAGTCGTAGGTTCTTGTTGAACCAGTTTCATTTTCAAAGTACGCTATCACCTCATCCCAAAACCCACTCCGGTTAATAGCGTTCCCTCTTTCCGAATTTTCCGACACATGTATCCAAGCTCTACAAAGCGCGACCTCTTCCGATTTTGTCCATGGTTTGACCTTTTCGGTTGCAACATTCTTGCCCTTCTCCTTTGTAACCCGTTTTGAACCCTTCTTTGATTTGACGGGTGACGTCTCTTCGACATCGTCTTCAATACGAATAGAACCGTGGTATGAACCGTGCCCCGAACCTTGTCCCATCGAAGCATCTTGAGTCGGGTATTCTTGAGACGTGTAGTTTTGAGGAGGGAATTCCATAAAATGCTCAAAATCCATATCAAGATTAACACCATGAAGCGGTGAAAACGATTGATTAGGTTGGGAAGATTGGGAGAAATCCATGTTAGGATGATATGACGACCCGCTTGGTGCTTGGTTTTGATTGATACTCGGACGACCCGGTGGGAAATATGGACGATTGACGTAAAATGGGTTTTGATTGTGGTTGGGTTGTGGTAGTCGTGTTTCATAATCAAAACCGGTGCTCGAAAACGAATACCCCGATTTTGTGGTGGTGTTACACCGGTTAATTCAAACGGTGGATCCGGTGAGAAATTCAAGTTCGGGGAATTTTGGGGAAGTCGGGATCGTCGGTTTTTTGATATGGGAGTTTTTCTTTGTGACATGATGAATATTGATGAGAAGTTGTTTGAATTGTGTGTTTAAAAATGTGTTTTAGGTTGGTATTTATAATGTTGTAAAAGTGGTAAAGTTTTTATTTATTTATTTATTTTTATTTATTTATTTTTTTTACAAACGGTTGGAATTTTAAAAAGTGGTAAAATGTGGCTTTTGATACTTGGTTGTCTCCTCAACCGATTTGAACCCTCCTCTCCCCTCAACCGACCACGACCGACCGCCCCACAATGGCTCAACCGATTGCCTCAACCGACCATTGCATCTAGCCTAATGGTTCAAACCGGGTAAAAAATTATGGTTTGGGTCAAAACATGTTGTACTGAGTCTGGTACTCTGATTTACTTTTTTCCCCTAATAGTTAGCGTGTCAAGATTACAAAAGGTATATTATTCCAAATTTTTAATTGCAAAAAGGTATATTATTTTGATTATAATCTACTTTTTATTTTACTTTCGACATGTTTGACCTGTCTGACCCATTTTCTCTAGATAAACTTATATTACTAGTTTGACCTGTAACGATAAAAGTAAAACATAAACTTTTTTATTAATATCTCCAGGTTGAAAAATGGGGTCTGGTAGAAGGTGGTCACGATCTTGATGTTGCAGACCTTAAGGTGCAAATCTCATCTGCAGCGGTTTTCCTTGGACTTACAAGACGGTTTCCAAGTGGTGTGTAGAATTACTATTTAACCCTTGTCTCTGCTTTATCAATGTTGTTTTACTGTTGGCATTTAATTATAGGTGCATCGAGTAATAAGAGGTAAACTATCGTATCATCATTTACAAAATTTTGTAACATCGTTAAAATTCCAGTATTACAACTCACTCTAGTAGAATGGGCTCTCTCCATGTAAGAAGATTTGATGTGATTCTGTATTAGGAATTAGGACTTTTAAGTAACTTGCCAATGAACAAGAATCGAACATAATTTACACTTGTATGGAAATAATGACTGATGTGCTGTGTTGGATCTTAACTTCACACCTTCACTTTCTGTAGCGGCATTTTGGTCTTATCTGCGTTAACATCATGAATTTGAAATGTGATAAGTGGGTTAATATGGTAGCTTATAGGAAATGTATTTCAAGTATGTACCTTAGTTTAAGGTTCTTCATCCTCCTCGCAACATTGGATGCAAACTGGTGGCTGTTTCCTGATGTCGCAGTAGCAACATGATATATCACAATCACTGCTGCATCCTATCATAAGATGAGTATTATGCACCATTTTATAAGTCGCATATTGGTTTAGAATAGAAATGGTGTACAGATAGAAAGTCAAGGAACTGAAACAGTGTATACTGCTTCTACCAAACTAAAGTACGGAACCTGTATTAATAGGTTTGGGCTAGATGAGCTGGACCGTGATCAAGGATTGAACATGGTTAGTTGGTTGGCGTCTTAGACTAGACACGGGTTTGATAATTAATACCGGTTGAATGTGGGCTAAATCAGGACTAGGCAAGTCATCTATCGGGCTCTCGACCCGCTATACTTAAAAAGCTTTGCTCAAACAGGTTATGTTAGCAACATGAATTCCAAGGTTATGACTCGCTTTAGTTAATGCTACATTCTTGTGGTATTGAAGTGTTAAGCAAGTTGATTGTTGAGTCAGGAAGTAGCTCTAAACTTGTAATATCTATGAAATACTAAAGGAATAACATTAAATCGAAGTAATGACAAAACAACCGAAAGTTTAAAGGACCATTCTTAATCCTCCGTGTTTCTAATGCCATCTCACGGGTCCAAAAATGACCTCTCCGAGACAAAGATAATTAAAGGCTAATTCCTGGAAGTAAAAGGTGATTTGTATCAAACCAATATAAAACTTTTTGCTGTGTACTAGTTGCATGCAAAAATAATTAGAACCAGAACACAAATAAATTTAACAAGAACACCTGGATTAGGGAAGTTCTTAAGTTGGTTGTCAATGATAATATAAGAATACCTTTTATTTCTAACGGGTCAAATGGTTAATGTAAAATGTTAAGCTAAATAATGGTCTATAGTTCAACAATCAAGATGCGCATTAGTGTTTATACAATTCAAAACTGAAGAACTGGAGGAGAATTATATATGCAACCATACTTGACAAAAAGTTCTGACGGTCGCATGTAGTACAATAAAGAGTTTCGACCAAACTTAGATATATAACTGGGTTCGGGTTTAATAATCAGTCATCAAACCCCATTATTTACCCGGGCTGTGCCACTTACAGTATATACAGAACTGCTAATTAGAGTCCTTAGGACTATGCTTAACTAGCTAGTACTCGTAACTTACAACTAATGTTGTAAAACAAGTATTTATACAAACACGAAAATTGTAAATATGTTTTAAAAGCTGATTACTTACATAATCTACATATTCTGTAACTATCCTCTAGTTCGTTTTTCTCTTCCAACATGATAAAGTACCCGTTGAAGCATTCGATCAAACCTAAGAAAAGTAGTTGCTAGATGATATAAAAAAAAGGATTTATGTTATTGGTAGGATGAGATTCGAACACTGTACCTTATAGATAAAAGCAAAGCTTTAAGCCACCCTACCAAGAGACATAAACACAACGATTCTATATAAATAAACTATATAAACTTACAGGCGCTAGTTAACTACGATGCCTGTTGCAAATTACTATGTAGTTTTCTTCTTAATTTGAAGTTGACTCTAAATTCTTTGCTTATAAAAATCGTGTTCTCTCAAAAAATTTATTATCTCAGTCTAAGTATTTTTTATGGTATGCAAGCCTCATTATATGTACTACAACGATGAATGTTCGATAACGAGTATAGCTTACCGTGGTTTACGGGCCAATACAAAAAATGTGATTATATATAAGTTTATGTAGTGTTTTATAAAAAAAAAAAAAAAAAAAAAAAAAAATCCTAAATGCTGTATGTTAGCATACATTAAGCAAGGTATTTGAAGTATAAACACCACCTGTGACAATGAAGTAGTCTGATGGGTAGATTTGGTGAGGATTGATGAGAAATGGCGAGTGTGCTCTTGCTCCAACTTGTAACCAGACCAGGATCAAGGCAATTGCTAATAATAATAACTTCATGGCTTTCTTGATGTAGAATTTAGCATGGATTTCATGGAAGATTTGGGTGTTGGTAACATGCATAACTTATATATAAACTTTGGTTGGAATTGCAGTTGAGAGTTAGGAGTGTGAACAATCTAGCTCTCAAATGACATGATTGCCCAAAATTATGGTACTTGTCTTTAGTATAATCTAAACTAATTGGTGTAGGAGTCATTCATTGATGATGTCTATTTCAGGAAAAGCAATAATGTTTATCAACATTACAATGCTAACACCATGATTCTTGAATATATGTAATTGACCCCAAAAAATGGATTAGATATATGATAGATTAAACGCAAGAGGTTGATATTGCCGTACAACTATCTGCACCTAATAAGTTTGGCAAAGTAATATACACTCATAAAGCCTGTACATTTTACGTCCATTCTTAATTATATTGTCTGACAGAAATTTGGATGCAGCAAAATTTAGTTTGTGGCTTGTGTTACAATTATAGGGAGGACGATCAACATGCATAGAAAATGATACATTTTGGCTCTGAAAACTCTTGATGTTTTGGATCTGCTTCCCAGGGTTCCGGCCCTTTGGGCAGGTGCACGTGCACAATTTAAGATTGTATAGTATTTCAATGATACATATGTTGATGTATGGCTAAGGACTAAGGTTGAGCATGTGACAAATAAGCGCATGACGGATCCAAGAGTTACTAAATAACTAACTATATTTCTTAAACGGGCGATGCTTCAAGAGTTACTGATGTGAATAAACAACAATTCTCTATACATGGGAAGTATATATAGATGAATGTGTGTCAACACGCACAGACAAGCCACATCATATAAATATTTGGAGAGAGATAGACAGAGCTGAGGACTGAACCTTGTTACACGCTAGCTTGCCTTTGATAACCATTTACTTGGCCCCCTTTGTTGCCATGACTGAACCTTGTTAGATTTTCTAAAGGAACTGGAGGCTCAAAATGAATAAAGTAATTAGATTTGAGTTTAATTAGTATCCAATCTTCATTTAGTCTTTGAGCTCCACTATATAGAAGGGATCGAAAAGGTCAAACAATGGCAAGAGCAAATCTCCATTGCATATTCGGTTATCAGTTCAAACAAACCAAAGATAGTCTACTAAAACTTTAGCACATTGTTGTTTCTTTATTACAGCTTGAACTGAAATTTCGTCTACCTAAAAAGAGTTGCGGCTTTTTATATTTAGATATCTAATTGAAATACACTTCTTTATAGAAGTCCGAAGAGACTTCTCTAATCCTATTCCACTTTTAATCTTTTGTCAAACATATGTCGATCAACGAGATAATATTAATGAAAATAAACAATATTGAGAGCTCATATTTGATTTAGATCATGGTACATCTAGTTCGAGAAAACTTTGCTTCTTCTTTGGATGGAAAACTCCCACACCCACCTAATCTACACTGTTAATACAAATAAGCCGTAAAAACGTTTATTTATATTTTACGATCTTCTAATGTTTTGTCGATAACAAACGTAAAATCATGCTAACGAAACAAATAAAATACGTAAATGGTTTGAACTAATAGTTTCTAACATATTCACAGTTTCACATAAAACACTAAAACAAGTATAAGTGATTTTATGATTTAAGTAACACATATATACAACAACTAGTGTTTACATATTTGGGTAAAATATACACATAACTAGTATGTAGTATATGGGGTAATATAAATGGGTAGAAACTTAAGTATCACAACCCATTGGGCAAATACATTGAATGTAGTTGGGTACAACCCAAAGCCCATAACCCATGGAGCTTGACCCATAACCCATTGCATGACATCATGCTTATATCATACATGGATAATATCCATAACCCATGGATCAACCCATACCCAAATGACCAAGTGCATTGCACTCAAAGATACATTGTATCTAGCCAAAGATCCATGGTTCAACCCATGACCCATGACCCATAACCAAAATACCCATGGGTAAAAGGGAGCGTCCCACGGATCTCTAGCTTAACGCTAGACGGATCCTCATGGAAGGGATCCGTGGGATCCGGGAACATGAGATTTTTCCTCTATAAATAGTGAGCCATGTCTTCATTATTTCTTACCCTTTCTAACACACTTTCTCCCCGAGTTAAAACTCACTAACCTCATATCCAAGAGATCTATGTTTGTAGTTTTGTTTTGTGTGATCTTTAGGTTCCTCTTAAAGGCAAGATCATCACCTTTGAAGTCGAGCAAGCTCAAGTCCATGAGTTGTCATGCTTCCTCATCATCAAGGCTCATCAAGTCTTCTTATTGATGATTCCTTTCTTTCTTCAAAGAAGTGTAGTGTTGAAGACATTAGTGAAAGATGTCTCAAGTGTCAAGACGAAGATATTAGTGAAGGGTATCTATCGTCTATAGCATAAGCACTTGTGGTAGGTGCTTAGAAGTCAAGACAAGAAGCATTAGTGAAAGGTGCTTAGAAGTCAAGACTAGAAGCATTAGTTAAAGGTGCTTTGAAGTGAAGACACAAGACATTAGTGAAAGGTGTCTTGTAGATCTAGTCAAAGGCATTAGTGAAAGGTGCCTTAGATGTACATTCGATATGGTGTGTTTCGATGTACTAGATAGACTAGCATTAGATCCAAGGATATTAATATCCTTGATGATGTTGTAAAGGAGTAGATCTCCTTTGGGATTAGTCGTTGGTGTAGTGTTGTAGTAGTTCCTCCATTGCAATGAAACTAGGTGCTTAGCCTAGTACCTAATAAAGGGTAGGCGACATTGTGAAGGTGTAGTTCACCTTGGAGTGAAAGAACTAGGTACTTAGCCTAGTACCTTATTAAGGGTAGGCGACGTTGTGTAGGTGTGGTTCACCTTGGAGTGAAAGAACCCGGTGGTTAGCCTAGCACCGGAAAAAGGGTAGGCGACGTTGTGAAGGCTTCTCCGCCATAAGGAGATTGGTGTAGTGATTACGAACTCTTGAGTAGGTGACTCGGGGAGTGGAGTAGGGCAAGGAATGTGTCCTTGTAGCCGAACCACTATAAATACTCGCGTTGTTGTTTTGTGCTTCTTACTCTTATCTTTTCATTACTTACCTTTATATGCTTGTTTATCAACATCCAACACACACATCCAAATAGATTGACATAAGTCAATCTAAATAGATTAAAAGGAAGTTTTAATTGGCAAAACTATTCAACCCCCCCCCTTCTAGTTTTACACAATTGGCATCAGAGCTTCGTTACCAAGTTTCTTGAAGTATATTGTACTTTAAAAACTTGATACGATCCATGGTTAATTGAAAACTACAAAGAAGGTTTTTCATAAAAACAAACACCATGTTTTTTTTTTAAACTATATGTTTGGATGTTGAGTTGATAACAACATTTTTTTTTCTTGTTTCATTTTATTGTACTAATCCTCTTTGTCATGTTGATTAGTCAAAGCTCATACCCACCAAGCTATAGGAATCGCTTGGTAACAAGAATACCTTCCTTAAGAAGATATCTTAAACGCAAAGGAGCAGGAATCGTCTAAATGACATTTGTTGTGTCATTTGTAAAGACATTCCTAAGTGCGCTAGAGGTATGATTTTCTTTTTAGTTTGCTTGATAATTAAGTATGCCTATTTAGGTAATTATATGATTATCTTTTGTGCTTATACATGTATTACATCTCTGTTTTAACTTATCATTTCTATAAAACACTATCTTTCTAAAAGTAATAATCCACTTGAAAGTCAAAACCTTGAGTGAGTTAGAGTGTTAAAAAAACATTGTTAATAAAAATCTAGTAAAAACATTAGATAATCATAGGTTGACCACAAACATCTCTGTTTTAACTTATCATTTCTATAGGATCAACTATGACGCATGAATATGAGTTTGATTTTTCACTCACTAGCGTCTACACTCGAACATCTCTCTGAACCCAACACGCCCGGCAATCATGTTCGTGGGTTCAATAATCTCGAAACCGCTACTTCCACGAAGGACGATTGTAGACACCTCTACAATTCAAGAAGGTATCAATACCTCCTTCGAGCCATAGGACTAGAATGTCTTCTTGAAGTCAACGAGAAGACATGTCCAAGGTTCATAATGGAATTCTTCCGTCAAGTTGAACTCGTTCGTAACGAGGATCGCTCTCATCTCTTTGGTTTTATATCAAAAACAAAAGTTTACTCTAACCCTTGGGCATTTTGCTCACATCCTCCGATTCCAAATCATGGACAATGTCCTTCACCAAGATTGGTCTCTCGATTCTCTCTTCAACTTTCGTGAAAAAATAGCCCATATTGTTCACACATACCTCCCGGAAGATTTAAATCGCATAATATGCAAACCTCGACCATATTACTCCGATCCAAACATTATCTTCACACGGGACATCCGAGAAGAGTACAAGCCTCTTGCACTCATCCTACGTGAGAATGTTTGGAGTCTTAGGGGAAATCAAGAAATCCTTCCCGCTTGTTGTGCTCACATGTTGTACTGTTTGCTAACACAACAACCATACAATCTCGCCTACTTCTTCGCAAGGCGAATTGTAAACCTTCAAGGCTCCAAGAATAAACTCATCCCTTATGGAATGTTCTTGACACGCCTCTATCACAACGTTATGCACTTCCATCTTCAATTTCAAAGTCCGTTGTACGTACTTGTGAACAAGATGATGGAACCGCTAAACATATCTCTCATGAAGACTTTCTTCATTCTTGATTCCACCAACACTCATCAATCACGTAATGATCCTCCTAGTGAAAACACTCAAGAAACCTAGTAGTATTTCAAAATAGGATCAATTATCTTGTACTCGTGCTTTATCAATGTAATCATATTTCTCTCATGAAATAAAACATCTTACATTTGATATCTTAGTGTTAGAACCCCTTTAAATTAACCTTGGAATATAATGCATTGTCAAGATCATTGCATACCTTTAGTAAAGGTTCTGCTGAGCAGATGGACGGATCCCAGAGTTTGTGCTAGACGGATCCCTACACTTAGGGAACCGTGGGATCCGGCAAACAGAAAATGCAATTGTAAGCATTATATTTCAAACATATCCTTAGAACACCTCACACTAAGCTAAACATAGTGTCTTAAGGCAAATTAAGTCCTTATCAAGATAAGTAGATCCTTCCTATTCACACATACCTTACCTAGATCACACTCTAAGACGCTTGTAGATCTATCATTTTCACCTTAATCCATTACTCTTCCACTCTATAGATCACTCATCATTCTCACATGATCCCTCACATCTAGATTTAGAAATCTTTTGATTATGACAAAATTGATCATAAATCATACTTACCTCAAAATTGATCAAAGTTGATCAAATTCTAGTTTTCCCATCTCAAAGTTTCTAGGATATTTTCCAAAACACTATCCTAAGTCACAACCTGATCTCTAGGATCATTTAGCTTCAGTTGACACTCTCATCTTTAGTGTCATCCTTGCTCATCCATTGGTACTCTTGAAAGTTCCAAATCCTTCCATAAAAGACAATCATTAGCTACATCATTCATTACCTTCAAGTACTTAAGCACCCCTTCCTTTAAGACACTTAGGAGGACTGAAACACTCAAGATGTTATAGGTCTTAGATCTTAGAAACATCATTTCCACTCTTTCATAGTCACGAGAGCCGGATCCCTAGGATTAGCCTAGACGGATCCCTCTGAGGAGGGAACCGTGGGATCCGGATGACAGTTTATGTCAAATCTTGCTAAAACAATCATTTCAACTCATCTTCCTAACTCAAACACTCTACCTCATCTTAAATGAGTTCCTAGATCAGTGCAAACTCTGAAGTTGACTCTTGTGCATGTTAATCATCACATTCCAATAAATCCAAGTGGCTTAAGGCTTAAATGCACTTGCCAAATCTCTTGGTTTCTAAACCACTTTGTTAGGACCTCTATAGTCATCACTCTCATCCTAACTTTCAGCACTTTAGAAACCCTTGCAAACCTCTTGAAATCATCTCATCATGAGGAAAACCCCAAGTAGTAACTTATCAACCAAAGAACCACCCATGAAAAAGGCGCGTGTTATACACGAAATCTCCTCAACCGAATCATCTCCGGTTAAGCCAACAAATGATAGGATCCCTCCTCATCCAATCAAACCAATTCCTAAAAGGATAGTACCCACAAAACTACCAATGCCAAACACCACCATACCTCCTAGGCCAAACAATATCATCTCCACTAAACCATCACCATTAGTTCCTAGAGCTATTTCATTTACATCCCACTATCATCACCACACCTCTACAATTTAGAGGACTTGCCTCCTAGGCCGCCTCATCCGCTCACGACAACATTCTCCTCATTAGAGGAATAATGGTACAAAATCAAGGTGTTGAGTCAACACTTGCTCCGGCTTCCTTTTCGCCGTTTCCATCATATAATCCCATTTGGATTATGAGAAATCATCAAAGTCAACCACCCGATCATATGGAAGTTGATACTTCTCTACCACCACCATCATTCTTGGTCAAGCCATTCTCAAATGTGCCTCCACCAATCCCTCCATCGTTTGAAGCTCCACATGCCGCTTCACTTGATCCCTCGCATCAAGCCATTTCATTTCTTCCACCACCACTACCTAGCCATGACAAAGATTGCTATCATTGTCAACATGTTGAAAGTTTGATACATGAAGTATGAGAAGACCAACGTTTCATGTTCTATCATCTCCTCGAACGTTTCGACGAGATTAAACCTAAACAAAACTTAAGCTAGAAGATTTTAGTGGTGTCCTAGCATCAAGCGATAGTTGGTTTAGAAATTCCTAGTCATGTATCTTCTTATTTTCTTAGTTTTTAGAGTCATGTATATCATAACTCTAGTTTTATTAAATGGAATTACATGCTACTTGTTATTTTTCTGAGCATATGATTACTTTGTATTCATATCTCATTTTTGTGATAACATTACTTGTTATATCACCTTTCGAAATTAATCAGCTAATACGGATTCCTCAGAATTGCCTAGACGGATCCCTACTAGGAGGGAACCGTGGGATCCGTGAGACAGAAAGCTTTATTTCTACTAACTTGAACCACATTTGCAGGATATTTTGAATTATACTTGCTTTCTAACCTTTGTTTTGTAGTTATTCAATTTACACATGAAGACTTTGACATCCTAAAGCTAGGGGAGCTTTATGTCAAAGCAATACATTGCAAATTACTTGCAATACTAGGTTTACTTTTTGTGACACCCCCTTGCAAAATTGCAATCATCAAGGGGGAGCACATTCGTCACTTAGACGAAATCTTTTGCAAACTTACTTGCAAACAAACTAGATTAGTATCACTTTCTTGACGCCCTTATATAGGGATGGACTCGTCAAGGGGGAGTAAAGACGAGATCCTTTCCCGTTACTTGCTCTCTATTTCTTTTTAGTTTTATTTCTTTCACATGTTTTCTTAAAACAATGTGTTGCTTTCTTCAAACACTTTTGTTTCGACAAAAGGGGAGAAGAAAGTAAAACTACAAATTCAAACTTTTGCGAATTTTAGCTTTTCCTTAAAATAATTTTATGTTTTGTCATCAACAAAAAGGGGGAGATTGTTAATACAAATAAGCCGTAAAAACGTTTATTTATATTTTACGATCTTCTAATGTTTTGTCGATAACAAACGTAAAATCATGTTAACGAAACAAATAAAATACGTAAATGGTTTGAACTAATAGTTTCTAACATATTCACACTTTCACATAAAACACTAAAACAAGTATAAGTGATTTTATGATTTAAGTAACACATATATACAACAACTAGTGTTTACATATTTGGGTAAAATATACACATAACTAATATGTAGTATATTGGGTAATATAAATGGGTAGAAACTTAAGTATCACAACCCATTGGGCAAATACATTGAATGTAGTTGGGTACAACCCAAAGCCCATAACCCATGGAGCTTGACCCATAACCCATTGCATGACATCATGCTTATATCATACATGGATAATATCCATAACCCATGGATCAACCCATGCCCAAATGACCAAGTGCATTGCACTCAAAGATACATTGTATCTAGCCAAAGATCCATGGTTCAACCCATGACCCATAACCAAAATACCCATGGGTAAAAGGGAGCGTCCCACGGATCCCTAGCTTAACGCTAGACGGATCCTTGTGGAAGGGATCCGTGGGATCCGGGGAACAGAGGGATTTTTCCTCTATAAATAGTGAGCCATTTCTTCATTATTTCTTACCCTTTCTAACACACTTTCTCCCCGAGTTAAAAACTCACTAACCTCATATCCAAGAGATCTATGTTTGTAGTTTTGTTTTTGTGTGATCTTTAGGTTCCTCTTAAAGGCAAGATTACCACCTTTGAAGTCGAGCAAGCTCAAGTCCATGAGTTGCCATGCTTCCTCATCATCAAGGCTCATCAAGTCTTCTTGTTGATGATTCCTTTCTTTCTTCAAAGAAGTGTAGTGTTGAAGACATTAGTGAAAGATGTCTCAAGTGTCAAGACGAAGATATTAGTGAAGGGTATCTATCGTCTATAGCATAAGCACTTGTGGTAGGTGCTTAGAAGTCAAGACAAGAAGCATTAGTGAAAGGTGCTTAGAAGTCAAGACTAGAAGCATTAGTTAAAGGTGCTTTGAAGTGAAGACACAAGACATTAGTGAAAGGTGTCTTGTAGATCTAGTCAAAGGCATTAGTGAAAGGTGCCTTAGATGTACATTCGATATGGTGTGTTTCGATGTACTAGATAGACTAGCATTAGATCCAAGGATATTGATATCCTTGATGATGTTGTAAAGGAGTAGATCTCCTTTGGGATTAGTCGTTGGTGTAGTGTGGTAGTAGTTCCTCCATTGCAATGGAACTAGGTGCTTAGCCTAGTACCTAATAAAGGGTAGGCGGCGTTGTGAAGGTGTAGTTCACCTTGGAGTGAAAGAACTAGGTACTTAGCCTAGTACCTTATAAAGGTTAGGCGACGTTGTGTAGGTGTGGTTCACCTTGGAGTGAAAGAACCCGGTGCTTAGCCTAGCACCGGAAAAAGGGTAGGCGACGTTGTGAAGGCTTCTCCGCCATAAGGAGATTGGTGTAGTGATTACGAACTCTCGTAGGTGACTCGGGAGTGGAGTAGGGCAAGGAAGGTGTCCTTGTAGCGAACCACTATAAATACTCTCGTTGTGGTTTTGTGCTTCTTACTCTTATCTTTTCATTACTTACCTTTATATGCTTGTTTATCAACATCCAACACACACATCCAAATAGATTGACATAAGTCAATCTAAATAGATTAAAAGGAAGTTTTAATTGGCAAAACTATTCAACCCCCCCTTCTAGTTTTCCACATACACTTTTGTCTCAGACGCACTTAACCCTCAACCACTAGGTTAACGCGCAACTAAGTTACACCAAGATACTTTTCTTACCTTCACTTGTACTAGGTTTTATGGTTATCAGGGTGTGCGCACCACATGTTAACACAATCGACACACATGAATAAAACAAGAATAATTGCCGGAACATGCAATAACTTTTATTGAAGAACTCTAACTCAAAAACTTTAATCGATACAATGTGAATCCCTACCCTTCACGGTATTTATAGACTAACATAGACGCATTGTACTACTATAACTAAGCTTACATTAAACCTATCCTAAATCAATAAGGACTACTCCACGTTATGATAAACTTGGACGAGTTGTATTAGCACTCCAACTACTATTTTCTAAAACCTGAACCATGCTACAACCACAATCAGACTTCATTCATGAATTCATCAACAATCATCCCCTGAATTTCTGATTTGAAGAGGGTAACTCTTGCACACCAAGTAACGACCTCATCTCCTTGAACCTTATACGCGTCAAGGCCTTCGTCAATGGATCTGCCCTTTGTTCTTCACCGGATACATGCTCAACTATAACCTGCTCATTCTCCATACACTCATGAATGAAGTGATATCGAGTGTGGATGTGTTTGCTTCTACTATGAAAGACCGGGTTTCTTATTAATGCGATTGAAGATTTGTTATCAACTCTAATTAACACCTTTTGTCTTTCCAACCCTGTCACTTCCGCCAATAACTCCCTTAGCCAAATTGCTTGACACGCAAGTACAGTGGCTGCAATGAACTCAGCTTCACACGAAGGTAATGCCATGGTAGCTTGCTTTTGTGAGCACCATGTAATAGGTGATGTACCTAGATAGAAAACATGTCCAGTAGCACTCCGTCCATCATCAATATCAACATTATGACTGCTATCACTATATCCCACCAATTTCATGTCATTACCCCGCTTGTATTTAACTCCAAACGAAGTTGTACCTTTAAAGTAACGTAGGATTTATTTGATAGCATGAGCATGTGATTCTCTTTAGCTTTGCATATATCGACTAACTACCGCAACCGAGTATGTTAAATCTGGACGAGTATGCAAGAGATAACGTAAGCAACCTACTACCTTTCGATATTGAGTAACATCTACTTCTGGTTCATCTTCAGCTTTCGACAACTTGAGATCCTTTTCCATTGGATATAAAGTTGCATTGCAATCTTCCATACCATTTTCTTTTAAGATTTTGAGTCCATATCTCTCTTGCTTGATCTTGATACAATATTTTTCTTGTGATACTTCAATACCCAAGTAAGAAGTTAACTCACCAAGATCTGATGTTTCAAATTGAGATGCCATCCTTTTCTTGAACTCATTGATGCACTCTAAGCTTGTCCCAGTCAAGAAAAAATCATCTACATAAACTGAAAAAATGATAAATTCTCCATTGGTTACCGTTTTAGAAACCCCGTTTCTTGCATGCATTGTTGAAAACCCATCCCCTTTAAAGTGCAATCAAGCTTTATGTTCCATGCTCTTGGAGCTTGCCTTATTCCATACATATATTTATCTAGCTTATACACTTTTCTCTCCTCTCATGGTTTTTCAAAACCATCGGGTTGAGTTACATATACCTCTTCATTCAAGTCACCATGCATAAAAGCCGTCTTAACATCCAAATAATGAATCTTTTATCCTTTCCCGGCTGCGAGAGCAATCAAGAGTCGTATGGTCTCGAGTCTAGCCACTGGCGTGAATACTTCATCAAAATCAATACTATTAAAGAACAATATGATATATAAATTCTATTGAAGAACAAAAAATGTAAAACAGATACGAGTATGCTATATAACATTATACCTTAACTATAGGACCCCTGGTACCTTTCAAAACCAAGGTTCTAAACAAAATGTTGACAGACCCTCACAAGTGGTATCATATCATCTAGGTATTCATCATGCATATAAACCTTAAATAATTCATAACTTTCATAAATAATGAATAGCTGATACGCTTACACAGCGCGTTCGGGGTCAAAGGAACTTCCTTTTCGTCGAGCAAGTTTTTCAACACCCTAGGCAGTGAACCTAATCGTTGTAGTGTAGTATTAGGGTAAGCCACGGTATTGATATCGCTCTCTAGGGAATAGTGTCGTTAGGCTGAAGTATATGTCGATTTAAGTCTAAAGATGAGGATGATTATTTTGTATTTTTATATTTTATGAATCTCGGTTTTAGAGGGAGGGTGGAATTAGTTGCTAGTCAACTATCCCAAAAGATACTAACTAAATTATGGGTTTACCAGAACGTGAAGCGTATCTACTTATGATGTATTACTCCTTGCTAGCTATCCAATTCTACCCACCGAATTGTCACATCCTATTGATGGTTGAATTGTCACGCCCTTATTCTTAACGTTGTGTTTTCTAAGGTCGTAAGGTGTGCATTCCTAACTCTTTAAAGTCACCTTTAAGTGTAGTAAACAAAATCCACTAAGTCATTCATAAACTAACTTTAAGGTTATCTTTGGTTTAGTAAAAGAAATCCACCAAGTCATTCATAAACTATCAAAGATTTATCAAGTATTAAACACAACGATAGCCTAGTCGCACTCCTAAGCTAATTACAATTAAGATAAGAGACAACCAATCAAACAAGAGACAGAGGGTGCAAGAATTATAAACTAAACCAATTAGACTCATTGAAATTGTCACACCCCTAATGATGAAGATAGACACAAGCATCACTAAGAAATCAATAAGATCTAATTAATTATATACAAGTTTCATACAATCATAAGCAAACACAAGGTGAATTAGCCAAGCATAATTAATGAAGAGCAAGCAACAATTGTGATAATTGAAGACATACCATAGGATTGGATTAACAAACAAATCATTACACGATGTTTATGGAGTGTTTGAAACCCTTTAAGTTCTTGGAAAACACCTACCTAAACCCTAAACCCCGAATCGGACTTAGGGTTTAGGGCCTACAAAAGTGAAGTTATAATGTTATATTTATAGGAAGATTTTCATCGGCAAAGAGTGACGGCGTCACACTTATAGAGTGACGGCGTCACGACCATTTTTTCACCAAATTGTAGATTTTCTCGCTCGGTCGCGTGGGCTTTTGAACCACCTAAACCGAGTTCGTATGCAAAAGTTATGGCCAAAACAATATCAACTATTTCGCAAGATGTTGTGATAGTCTTGATCACTTGTGGCGGCCACCTGTGGTTGTGACGCGTCGGCTTTCCGACGTCAAGTGTAAAAAGCAATTTGGCTCTTGAGCCGTCACAAAATCCTCCGACGGCGTCAGCGATTAAGCGACGGCCACGCCAACTTCGGCCCAAAGCACTGAGTGTCTCGATTCTTGACTTTGGCCATTTTCTTCAGATATTCGCGCTTTTCATCCAAATAAGTGCCATTCCAGCATTTTGCCTTCAAGAGACCTAAAAGTGAAAAGGAACGATATTAAGCAATAACGGATACAAAGTGATCAAATAAGGGCTTAAACGACCCTCAAAAGGTACCTTTTAAAACCTTATCAAATATCCCTACACTTGGTATTTGCTTGTCCTCAAGCAAATGTGCTTTTAGCCAATTAATTTATAAGTTAGGGGTCATGAAGCCTTGGTTTAAAACGGTCCACAACACATATAATCCCCGCAAAAGTCATAACAAGCACGGAAATTACATACTAGCACCTCACATGGGGTGTTTGGATTCTCACATCTCTCTCGGGTGTATATGAAATATAACAAAGTGGAAATGGAAGATAAACACTCATTAACCGGTCCTAGTACATAGATTACCATAGGCTTGAGAATAGATCGAACCTCCATCGCTTTGGCGTAAGCACCTAAGAAAGACTATCAAAGAGGTCTTTTAAAGGGTTGTAATGTTAGGCTTACGGTAGGGAAACAAAGGGTTTGGTGGGATAGGCTATTTAGTGGTGGTAAGTCAAAAATCTCTATGTTAAATGCATACGAAGAATGGCGTTGCTAAGCCAAGACTCGACACTCTAGACTCTAGCTAACTGAAACAAACAAACATAAATTTAAAGGATAGATGTAGGATGGTAGCCTGTATGTTTCTTTTTTTTTTTTTTTTTTTTTTCACTCTATTTTTTTTTTTTTTCTTTTTCTTTTTTTTCGATTTTTTTCATACACTTTTACTCTACCATCCTCTACGGTAACATCAAAATGAAAGGGATTTATAGGCACATCCCTACACTTGAGTTTTTATTACTCTAACACTAATTTGACCCGAATTGAAAAGATCAAAACACTTGGGGTACATTATTACGCAAACAAAGGGAATTTGAATTTAACGCCCTTCCCGTCATTTCATAAACTTTAACTTTTCCCATGAATCCCAATCGTCCCAAAACGTGTACAAAGGATATGACTCGACTTAGCAACTCATGCAAGCAACCGGATAATTGAACTAAGGGTTTAGGGTGATAACAATAATGCACTAAAAGTGAGCATACAGGTAGGCTAAGGCGATTTAGGTGTATATTTGGGGGTGGGGTGTAAACAATGCTCTTCATTGATATTCGAAAAACCGAAACATCACGAGAACCGCGAAAAGGATAGGCTCGAGGGGTTAACTAGGGTATCGTGTACTAAAGATGAGTACAACGCAAAGGGTGTGGGGAATTACTCAACCGATATGGAAGAAGTAATTATATTACGGTATCAAACAGGGTTATCCTAATGCCTCTTATCATTTAGTTATTCCTAACTACACAAGTGCGCCTTACTAGCGATCTCGAATGCATCACAAAACAAGTTCTAGAATCTAATATACTACCGGTTCACACTCTAAGCATTGAAGATGAATGCTTCAATTCCTACTAATCTAAGGGCGATCCTCACATTTTTTTGGTGGAATTTAAGTGGTAAAGGGTTTTGTCCTAGTCATATAACTTCCTATCCGTGAGACGCTTTTGTTAAGACTAATGGCCCACTCCTATATGTCATGAAAAATTTTAAATTTGGTGCCAAAATTACCCTAACCGACATTTTCTCATGGTTTATTACGCAAATGCAATTAGACAAAGCAAATAATCAAGGATAAGCATAGTTTCAAAGTTCCGCTTTATTTTCCTCCCTACACTTAAACCGAACATTGTCCCCAATGTTCCCCGAAAGTATCAAAGTTATGATAATGGAAGGTAATTAAAAATGAAAGAAACTAGTACTCCCCTGATTAGCTCGGTAGGATCTGTGTGTGAAGTAGTGGTTAAATCCTTTCCAAGAAAAATTTATGCGTGAAAAGCTCCTTCCAACTTTATGTATCTTCTTCTTGAGAAATAAAACCTGCACACTTAAAGAAAATAAACGAAACCTTCGCGTAAAATCGGCGGTAATAATATATAAGACTCGATTTAAACTAGGATATAATGCTTGTGGAATGGATGTTTACGAATTTCTAAGAAAATTAAGACCGGAAAATTCCAAAAAGTTATAAGAAGCTCGAAAAACGAGAAAAAGTAATCGATGTTTTATTCCTTCCGGCGCCGTCAGTTGCAATCTGACGCCGTCAGTTATCCCGACAAAAAGCGGTCTCACGATTTTCGAAAAAATTCGGAAAATTTACATCTTTAGAATCGGAAAAATTTCGCAAAACATCCATTATGACTCGATACAAGCATTTGACTCGAACAAACACACATATATATCTTTTAGTTAATTGTTATTCTCATGTTTACGTTTCTTTGAAAACGTGTGTAATCCTCCCTACACTTATCCCTTATGTAAAATACCTTTATATGCAATTAAGATGAGGTTAAAAACAAAATAAAGCATTTTTACAAATTCAAACATGAGAATAAACAATCAATAAAAGATACACGACACACAAATAAAAGTGAAAAAAAACAAATACACATGGGTTGCCTCCCAAGAAGCGCTTGTTTTTGTTCGAGTCACGAGCCCCGACTCTACCCTTATTTAACGGATAAAGGGAGGTTTTCCTACACTTAAGTTTAAGTGCGGGTGATAGTAGCAATACACACCCTTAGGGTGGAAATTTGCTACGTGAGGAGAGGGTGATGGGTGATTTATATGCTCAAAGGAGTGTGCTTCATTCATTATAACCTTACCTAAGATTATTGGTGTAGTGGGTGAATCAAATCTCTCTCCTAAAAATGGATCATCTTCTATCAACTTCAAAAGATTCTTAGTTGAGGATCCATCTTGACCTAATAAACCCGGTTTAAACCCATAATGTTTCTTGTTATCAACCATGAATGGGTGATATAGGTGTGTAAGGTCATGGGTTACTCCTATATTAGCTTCCATTCTACATGGCCTAGAGTCTACCACCTTTATCAAGCAACTACCCGGATTATTTATTTTGATGGGTGGATTGGGGCCTAATTCAATTCCAAGATTCACATCTAAAGATGGAAAATTGGGTAAGGTTTTTGGTTGAGGCTCCAGTTCATCAAAATTAGGAACCTCCCTAGGACTAAGAGAGATGTCATGACAACAAGCATCTAAACCTACATTCTCTAGTGGCGTTTGGTCCAAAGGTTCTATATCAATTGGGGTTCCTATAGTCTCTTCTACTTCTTCTGGATAAGTTATAGGCGATGTGTGTTCCTCAAGTGATGGTAGGGCTTGTGGGCTTGGAGTATCCACCTTTTTCTCCATTATATCTAGATCTCCTAAATGTTTGAAATCTATCCCACACATGCAACTAGGTATTTTAGCTTCAACCATCTCATAATCTTGTTTGGGTTTAGGTTTCATGTTCTTAAAAACTAGGTCTTTTTGATCATGATGCCTAAGGTTAGATAAATCCTTCTTATCAATTTCCTCAAGTTGTAACAACTGAAGGTTTATGCATAGGAGGCTTTTCTGAAAAATTCTAAAGATGGTGTCACTAAAAGGAGTTGATCTTGACAATGATCGTTGAATAGAAGCCACACAAACACAAAATATATCAAATCCATCCAATCTTACACCCTTCTTCTTTTGGATATCTCTAAGCTCACTCACAAATTCATTATAACAATAAAAACCAAACCAACTTGCGAAATTCAATTGTTCCTCATTTGTTAATGATTCAAATGCTACTTCACTTGCCATAGTGACAAATGAAAATGGTTTTACGAACACAAACACAAAGAAGGGGATAGACTACAAGGAAGCTAATAAAAAGAAAAATCTCACTTGATAGGAATCTTGTGAGTAGACCTAAACGAGATATAAATCAAGCCTAAACAATAACTATTCCCGCAACGCGCCAAAACTTGATACGCTTACACAAGCGTTCGGGGTCAAAGGAACTTCCTTTTCGTCGAGCAAGTTTTTCAACACCCTAGGCAAAGAACCTAATCGTTGTAGTGTAGTATTAGGGGTAAGCCACGGGTATTGATATCGTTCTCTAGGGAATAGTGTCGTTAGGTCAAGTATATGTCGATTTAAGTCTAAAGATGAGGATGATTATTTTGTATTTTTATATTTTATGAATCTCGGTTTTGGAGGGAGGGTGGAATTAGTTGCTAGTCAACTATCCCAAAAGATACTAACTAAATTATGGGTTTACCAGAACGTGAAGCGTATCTACTTATGATGTATTACTCCTTGCTAGCTATCCAATTCTACCTACTGAATTGTCACATCCTATTGATGGTTGAATTGTCACGTCCTTATTCTTAACGTTGTGTTTTCTAAGGTCGTAAGGTGTGCATTCCCTAACTCTTTAAAGTCACCTTTAAGTGTAGTAAACAAAATCCACTAAGTCATTCATAAACTAACTTTAAGGTTATCTTTGGTTTAGTAAATGAAATCCACCAAGTCATTCATAAACTATCAAAGATTTATCAAGTATTAAACACAACGATAGCCTAGTCGCACTCCTAAGCTAATTACAATTAAGATAAGAGACAACCAATCAAACAAGAGATGAGGGTGCAAGAATTATAAACTAAACCAATTAGACTCATTGAAATTGTCACACCCCTAATGATGAAGATAGACACAAGCATCACTAAAAATCAATAAGATCTAATTAATTATATACAAGTTTCATACAATCATAAGCAAACACAAGGTGAATTAGCCACATAATTAATGAAGAGCAAGCAACAATTGTGATAATTGAAGACATACCATAGGATTGGATTAACAAACAAATCATTACACGATGTTTATGGAGTGTTTGAAACCCTTTAAGTTCTTGGAAAACACCTACCTAAACCCTAAACCACGGAATCGGACTTAGGGTTTAGGGCCTACAAAAGTGAAGTTATAATGTTATATTTATAGGAAGATTTTCTGTCGGCAAATAGTGACGGCACACACTTATAGAGTGACGGCGTCACAACCATTTTTTCACCAAATTGTAGATTTTCTCGCTTCGGTCGCGTGGGCTTTTGAACCACCTAAACCGAGTTCGTATGCAAAAGTTATGGCCAAAACAATATCAACTACTTGGCGCATGTCGTGATAGTCTTGATCGACTTGTGACGGCGTCACCTTGTGGTTGTGACGCGTCGGCTTTCCGACGCCGTCAAGTGTAAAAAGCAATTTGGCTCTGGTCAAAAAATCCTCCGACGGCGTCGCGATTAAGCGATGGCGCGTCGTCAACTTCGGCCCAGCACTGAGTGTCTCGATTCTTGACTTTGGCCATTTTCTTCGTATATTCGCGCCTTTTCGTCCAAATAAGTGCCATTCCAGCATTTTGCCTTCAAGAGACCTAAAAAGTGAAAAGGAAAGATATTAAGCAATAACGGATACAAAAGTGATCAAATAAGGGCTTAAACGACCCCTCAAAAAGGTACCTTTTAAAACCTTATCAATAGCAACTCATATGACAAATCACTTAGCTCCCTGATTCTTGTTCATTGGTTATTGTAGCATGAACAGTAATAGTAGGTATCAATGAACAGTAATAACGGGTGTCAGGTTGTTGTAATACCGAAGTGGGCTGGCGTCGTGACGTATTATGGGCTTATGTTTATTTCATGACTCGTTGTGGGCTGCTCGTGTCCAGCATCTTCTGGGCTTCTATCATCATTCCAAAGCTGATTAAAAATAGCCCCTTATCCGTCACCCCACACAGCAGTGAATATCCCTGGTTCCCTCGACTAATTTTCTTTACCAACTTTTAGTTGAGTCTTATAAAGACAATTTGCACAACACGGAACTTTTATAAGCAAATTTCCACAACTATCTTGCATGGTTAAGAAATCACCTCATATACTAATATCACAACCGGATATTGTAGCTTGTCCTAGACTAATCACGTTACTTTGAAGAGCGGGAATATAATAGATATCTTTCAAAAACTTTTGTTCTCCATTTTTCCCTTAGAACAAAATCGAGCCCTTTCTTTTTATGCTCACACATGAACCATCTCCAAATCTTACACGACTTGTTATATTTTTATTTAATTTAGAAAAGTAAGAGTAATTACATGTCATGTGATTACTTATACCAGTGTCAAAATACCATACATCATCTTCCTCAGTATTTGCCTCGATCTTCGGTAGAATATACTTTTCTTCATTCATGAAAATCGTTTCCTTAACCAGGTTCATGATAAAGAACCTTCCTTCCTCATGATACACATCTCCCTCTTGTGTCTCATTAAGGTTAACTTCTTGGTTTCAATTTCGATCTAGGAATCTTGAAACAAAGTGTCTACACTTGTCACAACGGTAACACTTTATATGTGAAGATCACGTTGATCCTGTTGTTTACCCTTTTGCTCATGATCTTCTTGGTTTTTCGAGGAGTCACATTGACCTTGGATTTGATTGTTGCCCCTACCACGACCTCGACCACGAAAGTACGAACCACATCCTCTTCCTCCACTCGAGTCATTATTCCTATTGGAATTTTTAGTCATAACATAAAGCAACATTTCTTGAGCGTCGTTTGCTTTATCATCTTCTTTCACTCTTTCTTCATACGCTTTCAATCTACCAACCACATCCTCAAACCCTGTTTCTTTAAGGTTTAAAACATGTTCTAGGGCTGCCACGATATGGACAAAATGTCTAGGAAGACTTGTGTTAAACTTATTTACCAGCTTGTGCTCCAACATGACTTCTCCAAGCGTGGCTGATTTAGAAGCAATACATGATAGCGTTGAGGCATATGCATCTAGTACCGTTATCTTACATCTCAGATTCTCGAACTTCGTAATTAGGGTTTGAAGTCTAGATTCTTTCGCACGACCAGTAACTAGGTTACGGGTCTTTATTGCTTCTCACATCTCCTTTTTAGTTTTTAAATTCTTGATTTGCAAAATCAGGTATTCTGGTATTGATTGAAACAACAAACCTTTAACAATGTTTTTCTTCTTTGGATCTTCTAAGCCCGGATCGACCACATCCCATAATCCATGAATTCCAAGAAGAACCTCCATATGCATCCTTCATATGGTGTAGTTAGTTGACGTTAACAACGGGCACTGAAACGTCAAATTTAACTCTTTTGTTGGTGGTGGTAGATGGTTCGAACCTGATGGATCTCCAGTCATCCTGGTTCTTGTTCTTGATCGTGTATAAGTTTGTAACGATGCATTTTCCAACCCTTATATCACGGCTCTTAATCACTGACGAGTTTATGAGAATATATCTTTTTAGGTATGTGTAACCCTAGCTCGTGGTTATAGGTTACCAAAAACTCCACGACAGTTTCTGTTTCTTGAGGTTTGATCAAATACGCGACTTAACCAAAGGTTAGAGTCCAAGATTGATGACGTTTTGTGTTACCTTAAAACGCATGTATAAATCACCAATAGTGCTGCGATCAGAAAACCTTATCTGAACAAAAACCCACATGTCTAACCAATAAGGTTGCAGGTTATTGTTGGTCGCTGCTTTGAATGTATTCTAGAACCCTTTGATCGAAGGTACAGATTACCAAGAGCACTTCGCAAGCTCTGATACCAATTATGGTTATCAGGGTGTGCGCACCACAGGTTAACAAAGATACTCGACACACCGAAAGAAAATAAGAATAATTGCCAGAACACGCAATAACTTTTATTAAAGAAATCTAACTCAAAAACATCAATTGATACAATGTGAATCCCTACCCTTCACAGTATATATAGACTAACATAGACAAATTGTATTATAACTAGGATTACATTAAACCTATCCTAAATCAATAAGGACTACTCCACGTTAGGATAAACTTGGACAAGTTGGACTAGCACTCCAACTACTATTTTGTGAAACCTGGTCTACCTACAATTAAACTTCATTCAGGAATTCATCAACAGGTTTTGTTACGTTGTTCTATCAAAACACTAGCAGATGGATTGCCCGAGAGTTTAGATGCTCAGAAAATGTAACATTAGATTACTACTCTTTCATGTGCTTACTTGCACGAATCTCATGTAAAATATTGAGTGGATCACAAACTTAAGTGAACAGATATTTTCAACGTTTGAGCAATTTTGCCCGATTGAGGCATTTAATGTCTAAAATTGGGGCAACAAACACAAAGTATTCTTCTAGACAACAACAAGAGTAGCATTTTATACAAATAAACATCTAGATCAAGACACATACGTCCGGTTGTTTTAACATCAACATCCCATACTTAAACAAACACTTAACAACATAGCGTCACTAGGCATTACGGAAAAACAAAAAGAGGGAAATTTCAGACACAACTAAACTGCACCATTGTAGCATAAGATAGACTTATTTATATGTCAAGATCTTCGGCAGAACCTAAAAACTTATTCATGGAAAGCACTATTCTACTCTTGGGTTTCCGGCGTTATACCATCAAAGTTTACACGTCCAAACTTGAAAATGACATTCTTCTCGTAATTCCCGCTTACACCATTTCCCTGAGAAGTTCAACCATAAAAATACAGCATCTTAGCTTCTTTATACATTTCTTGTTATGATGATATAATGAGTAGTGACATAGGAGCACATGTTGGAATAGAAACACATAAGAACAGTGCAAACCATGTTTCGGAGCTTTGAAATTCGAGCCAACCTTTTTCACTTAAGAGGAAATACATACAGATTTAAAGACTAGCGAGAAGCTAGGAGTTACGTTCACCTTCACATTTAGTAAAATAGCTATGGCATTAGATTGACTGGGAAATAAATTTTGATAATTATCATCATACATTATAAAAAGATTTGTTTTCTGCTCTGATGAATCACAATGATCCAAAGATAGATAACTTAAAGATGAGCATAAAAACACTATAGTTATATTAATGGTATTCGCGTTGCAAAGGGATTATATTGAAGCTGTTATGATCAAACAAACGCACTGTTACATTTACATATATCATATCTCATATCTGTATGAGTTTCAACTAATGGCCTCTATATATGATCATACATTCATACCTGATTTCCGCTCTGTACATGTATTTCTGAACCATATGCTCCATCATCAGTGAATCTTAAAGATCTAGCGTCATGCAGTTCAGGGTGATTAAACTTACACCCTGCTCCAAATCTACAATCACGGTTGCGGAGGTAGTAGAAGCACGGTTGCTCATTCTGGTAAAATAAATATTCTAATTAATAATATGTTATAATACGTCAACTGTATTTAACCATTTCCCAGATTCTAGTATTCAACAATATTGTTCTGCCTTGATTATTATGGTTGGGAAAACATATGATAGCTGCATATAAAACAAGTGAAGAAATACATTACCGGACGCAATGGTAGCCCAATTGAGTTGTATTGCGGTTGGAGATCTGTTGGTCCGGAATGATCAAACTTACAAAATGACCGATACTTACACGTTCCAGCTAAATAATACTGCAGCAAGTATCATTTTTGTAACCATCGTAATGATATCCATTTCAGCATAATTATAAATTAGGATTGTCTAAACAATGCCTTTAAGGCATTAGTTTAAATTGTTAAACAAAGAAAGTTTGCTTTTATTAAATCAAAATCACATTTAGTTAAGGTAATATAAATGCAACATGTAATCTATGTAGATGCTTGAGTTTTGATGCTCAACCAGTCTCACTATTCGACGTTACTATTTTAGTTTGTCTCAAAATATTTTCCACTTTTTTAAATAAGAAGTTTGAATCTATTAATTTTCCTATTTTAGTCAATTAATTCATTCTTTTAAGAAAACTGTTTGCTATCTTTATTTCATCTAAGGGGTATACTTGTCATGCAACAAACCCTGAAACCCAGAAAACATCCGTGTTAAAAACCTCAACCGGCCACTTACTAATTATAACAACTTTAAATGCAAGCTATACTTAGTGCATTTTAAATTATTTGTCTACTTTATCATTTTGGTTGTACCAAACTTTTTATTTACTATTTATAATAGATAAAAAAGAGTTATCATACTTTACGATTAAATTTTAGAAAAGAACATAAATTAACTAATTAAATGTAAAGTTGTCATTATGCAAAAGGTATGAAAAAACCCAAATATAATTATGTTTTTTTTAACTGTGTATTTTCATGTCACGAGACAATTATTTTGGACTAGAGGAAGCACAAATCAGTAGAAACAATTTTAATGACAATTAATTTGAAATATTATATTTCTTACAAAAATTGTAAACAATCATACATTTTTATGTGATTTAATATTTTGTACAATTTGATTCAATATGAAAATATAGTTGATCAGATAAAACGTGAGTCATGAAAGCTTTGTAATGTTCGGATGAAACAATGTATTTTATTTTTAAGTTTATTTAATAGCACGGAATCAATTTAATATAAATTGTTGCATTTATAATATAATGCATCAGCACATTATCATTACTAAATGTATTCTTGAAGCTGTGCCAATATTAAAGAAAATTACAAAAATAATAAAACTATAGACTTAGGAGTATTTTTTTGATATAACAAAATGAAAAAGAAATCTTGAAAATAAAACCCATAAAATTCGAAAATAATTGTTTCTAATAAATATTACAATATGATACACTATTGATTGAACTTTGTAAATGATGTTGCAAAATAAATAATCCATTACTTTTTTTGAAATGATTTAATTAAAAAAGTATTCCAATATTAGACTCACTGACTTAATAAATGTCAAAAATAATAATATATGTTTATCAAATATTTAATAATATATAAAAATAGGAAAATAATAAATGTCAAAAATAAAAGTGTTGGACGATTTTTTTTAATAACTGATACATAGATGAAGGCGTTGTTTCGAACTTTGTAACTTAAAGGAGATAACGTCTTCCTCTTCAACTTCAGCGGATGAATATATAAACAATCAATTATAACTCTTGATGTAATATAGACTAATGAATATTTGATCAACCGACCTTCAAAAGACAAAGGTGTAATATGTATATAATTAGGATGAAAGTAATTTACTAATGTTTTACACACAAATAAACTTATCTTTATAAAGATAAATTCATTTATGTGTAAAACAATGTTAAAATAGTTCGCTTAATTGTTTTACTGTATCAACCTTG
The DNA here is from genome assembly GCA_022545495.1 of Chrysanthemum lavandulifolium. Taxonomy (NCBI): domain Eukaryota; kingdom Viridiplantae; phylum Streptophyta; class Magnoliopsida; order Asterales; family Asteraceae; genus Chrysanthemum; species Chrysanthemum lavandulifolium. Next base: position 135,297,363 of record CM040246.1, on the reverse strand, counting down.
AAATCATTTACCAACAAATTCACAAATGAATTGAAATTACAAACATAAACACCACAAAAAACGTTTTAAAAAATCTATTCAAAAGTAATATCATATCAACAATTATACCTTGCATGGAGTATTCCAACGGCCATTTTTCTGAGCTTTCTCATCAACGATCTCCTAAAAAACACAATTAAATACATATACAACAATTTTCAACATTATCAAAAAATCAAGAAATTCATGTATATCATAAATCGATCATTATTAAGAGTATACCATCTTTGGTGTAGTGGGGTGATAGAACTTGCAACGTGGATAGTAACTACAAATCCCGTAACCAAGAAAACTTACGCAGTTGGACTTGGAAGCGTGAGATTTGTAAGTGTTCAAGTTCGACTGCGTGTTTAAAGTCTTTTCTAATTTTGGACTTGCCATTAATGTGGTTTACTTAAGTGTATGAAAGAAGCTAATGGTGGTAGTAAGCTTCAAGGGGGAGGAATGTGTTGTTGTGTGAAAATAAGCATGAGTTCATCCAGCTTTTATAGAAGTAAATAGTCATTGACATCAATACTACAACAAATGTGTATTACGTAGGACAACCTAAAATTAACCTTAACAAGTTATTCTCTATCTCTCTCAGTGTAATAAATAGTATGAGAAATAAATGCAACAACTTCTTTAACTTAGAGAGAAGGGGTGTGTTTGTTAAAATTAACTATGAGCGGTAGGAGTGAGCTATGAGCAGTTCTCACAGCTCACCATTCATTGCTCACTGCTTCTTAAAGAAGCATTGGAAAAGTGAGCTTTCTTAAAAAATAGCAAAGCTAATCGTTCTTTTGCCAAACGAACACAGAAAATCAAAAAGCTCATTACTCATCGATCACGACCAAAAACTCTAAAAAAACACCGTGCCAAACATACCCTAGGTTTATTAGTTTAATTTTATGTGATGGCTCATATAAAATATCAGGTTATTATATTTTAGATATTCTAATTAAATTACTCCATCAACATTTGACAGAGATATCTTATCTGAACAGAGAGTAACTTATACAAACTTGATCATTAAAATTTATGTAATGGGTCATCTAAAAAAAAAGATCTGGCATCTTTTAAAGGGCGTTCTATAACAGAAAGAAAAGTTTCATTTTTCATATAAGCAAAATATTTACAAGCATGATGACTGACTTTAAAATTGCACTTACAATAAAATCTCAAACTCCCAACTACAAGATGACGGTAAGGTAAGATTAATGAAAGTCAACTATCCAAAAAAAGTAAATGACGGTAAGAAATATAAAACAATACGTACTTATAAGAGTTAACTAAATAGCAATTGGTTACGAGAACATTAAATAGACCCACTACACTTAACAAGTCTAAATTTGCTCGTAATACATTTTTCTTATGTTCTGACATTATCTATCTATTTCACAATAATAACTACACTAATAAATTTAAACAAACGAGGTTTAATTAAGTCTAGTGGTACCAAAGTGGGTAGTATTCCTCAACAAAGTAATTATATAACAGAGTGAACGTGTGAGTTTATCGTTACAAATATATTTTAATTGATGATAGTCACAAATAGTACATTTATAAGATTTTTAAGAGTTATTTCTATGAAAACTTTAATTATAAATATTTATAAATTGAGTTTAGAACATAAGAATATAAGAACAAAAGAACAAAAAGGTGTTTATGTTGGCAAATGTAGTTATTGGTTGAGAGTAAATATTGACCATTTATTGCTCGGGTTATTCAATTGAGCTCATGTATTAAACTAGTTGTTCTTAGATTAAGGGTGAGCATCGGGTCAAATTTGACGCGAACCGATAAAAATCGACCTGACCTGAAAAATAAAAAAAGAATAAACTCAACTCAAAAACCAAATCGAGAAATAAATATCAAAACCGAACCGAATAACTCGGTTTGGTTCGGTTTTCGGGTTTCAAACCAAAAAAACCGACAAAAATCAAATCGAACCGAAACCGACAAAAACCGAAATAAATATACAAAACCGAACCGAAAAAGGTCGGTCCGATTCGATTCGTCTGTTCGTCGGTTCTGGTCGGTTTTCAGGTGGATTTGCTCAGCCCTACTTAGAGCATGAGGTACCTATCGATCCGTCATGTGGTGTCGTGGGTAAAATGTGGCCACCTCAATGTCTTTTACTATAACATCAGAATTTATCACATCACACAAAACACCTTTCCTTCCTTTAAGAGTGTTAGGTGTACTACAACTCATCACTTTTAACTATAACATCAGAATTTATCACATCACACAAAATACCCCTCCTTCCTATAAGAGTGTTAAGTGCACTACAACACTAATAACTGTTATTTGTGTGTCACCTCAGCATCCACCTAATAGAGGAGTGCTAAATTCTCTTACAATATCCTCCTACTAATACTCCTACACACACAATAATATAATACAATATATTTTTGTTTCACTCATTCTCTCTCTGCATCCAAACATCAGTTCTCACACTTTCTAGAATCCTGTAAGTAGAAGGATAAGTAAGAGGTTTTGGTAGGTAGATTTAGTATTTCTCCACCTAATAACACCACAATAACTAAAACAACCTCCTCAGCTGTAACTATTATTAGTGCATATGAGTCCATAACACATCACCAAAAATACCACAATCACTCACCAAAATAATAATAATAATAATAATAATAATAATAATAATAATAATAAAATTAAAAAAAACAATAATAATAAAGAGACGTTTCATAAAAAATAATAAAAAAAATAAAATAATAATAATAATAATAATAATAATAATAATAATAATAATAATAATAATAATAATAATAATGCTTGTGGTTCATCAGTGATGAGACAAACAACGTGTGAATGGTAACGGTGGGAGTGCACTTTGGCATCACTATTGGTAAAAAAATGGGAATGACACGCCGCTGCCTTCCTACACTATGCACTCTAACACCGTTTCGGGTGCCATGGGACACCCCTGGACACTACAATTTTAATTTATGCATCTCGCTGGCGTCCATTGCAAACATCTTCAAGTCCTCGTTCCTTTTTTTGAGCGCTCAGAACTTCAACTCTCGCCATAGTCTCGCGCTCCATTCGTTCCATCTTCACCCCACGGTCTAAAGCGAATTGTTATTGCATCAATTCCTGAAACTTGTCTGGTGATCTGGAAGTGTTGGATGAGTTTGTAGATCGTTGACTTTTAGACTTTCGATCTTTGTCGGGTGGTCGCGACAAAGCATTATCTCCAAAAAACTTGGGTTCTTCTTCGCTTGGTCGTCATTGATTTATTCTTGCTTGTGTCGAATCGGGATTTTTCCATTTGTATTTGTCTCACAAAAAAATCCAAGCGCTTTTGTAAGGAAAATCTTTCCCCTCGATGTTGTTATACAAAATTTGACCAATCTTCATCATTATCACCGCTAAGAGACTTGGTGTGGTCGACAAGCTAGTTAAACTTCCCGACTTCTCGGTTCATCAGAGTCCACTTTCCCGTCAACATGTAATTGTTATGCTATTTTTAAATTATTAATCTTTGCTTGCTCATTGTATTGGTCGAGAATTTGAACCAAAACGTGTCATTGTTTTCGATGTTCCCGACTTTCGGATCCTCAGATACTTGTATGTAGCATTCCGTCAAAATTCTCTTCTCTTTTTGGGTCCAAAACGAACAATTGATTTTCTTTTCCTGGGGTTTCTTGGCTTTGGTCTTGCAACATTTTTTTTTGGTGACGACGGCCCTGCGTCGGATTGTTGGGGTTGCAAGGATTATGGGGTTTGCGAGGATTGTTGTTGGGTAAATTGGGATTGGTATAGTGTTTGTTGTTGGGAAATTTGGGTTTGTTGAAGTTGAAATTGCTGTCATAGGGTGAATTGGTCAGGTGTAAAGTTGGCGAATTGGTTTAAGATTTGGTATGTCATGTCGAATGATGGATGCGTTAGTGTTGAGGTGATGGAATTTGTGGATAATGGTATATTTGGATTAGAAAAAAGATGAGGACTTTCGTATTCAGTTTTGAGGGTCGGCGAGCATGAAGTTGACCCATTGTTGATTGAGATTCATTTTTGTTAGTTAAAGAGGTAGAAATAAGAGAATTATAGAGATAGAAGTGAAGTTGAAAGTGTGTGCAAAAATTGGGTGAGTTTTGGGGTATTTATATGATTTTTAGGGTAGTTTAATTTTTAGACTGTTACATAACGAATACGAAAGAGAAAAAAGAAAAAAATACGGGATCGTTCGGGCTGGTAGGGATAGCGCGAAGCATGAAAACGCCACCCACGGTGTGGGTATGGCGCCATGAGGTCGCGTTTTAAGGACGACACCACCTTAAAACTCAGGGTACCATTTGCTCTTAGGGTATCTACTGTGCTGAGATTTTATAAAGCTTTATACATTTAATATGTCTTGCTACCTCAACAATTTATAAATGTTTTGAGTTGATAAACATATTTCTCTTATGGTATAAACATTTTAAAGCTTTGTAATTGTTTCACGTAACACATGCATTAACTATTCTAATATTAGAAGAAGGTTTAAGGTTTAGAACATTTTAATGCCATGTAAATATGTAATCATAAAATGAAAATCCACTCTGGTTAAAACCAAACATGAACTTTTTTTACTTTCAAAAACCTCTCATTAGCCTAGTTTGCTTTTTCAAATTTTGGTTTCTATCATTAATATAAAATAAAACATAAAGTAAAGCTAACATCATAATCCAAGTAAAAGTAAATATCTCGCTAATAAAAATCATCATCACATGCATAGCAACAATCTATTTTAAAATATTAAAAACGCAATTGTGTGACACAAAAAATATAAATTATAGTCGATAAAACATTAACATAACATTTAAGTAATTAAGATCAATTTTATAATGAACAAAACAAATAGTATTAAACATAGAAAATTAGAATCGTAAATATACACATAGAATCATGCATTTAAAATATAAACTTGTAAGATAATGAATTTACGAATGCATAAAACAAAGATTGAACTAACATGAATAAAATTTAACAACAATATGTTTTTTCTAATATTGAAAGCATAATTATATAATGAACAAAATATAAAAATTTAAGATCAGTTCAATATTGAACAAAATAAAAGAACCGTATAAACTTACTAAAATTTAAATTGTAATTAATAAGTATAAGATTATGCAATTAAAAAAATCTTTTGCTAACCAAAACCCTATGAGTTAAGATTAAGTTAAATTAATTTAGAAAATCAATCATTAATGAACAAAACTTTCCATGATTAACAAAATATTACATGATTATAATCACCAAATATGCATAAACATGTAAATTGTAAGTTTAATGAATGTTATTTTAACAATTGTGGTAAGCATAAGCATAACTCACATGGCTATAATTAGCAAAACCCAACTCAAAAACATTAAGATCACCTAAATGTGTATTTATGAATGAAGAAAACAAAGAATGTGTTTATGTAGGCGTAACATGTCAGTCGAGTTATTATTTTTTTCTTAGTTTTAGAAAAAAAAATAGTAATACAACGTTTAATTAATAATGATTTAATTTAATGTTAATTTTAGGAATTAACAAGCAAATAGAAATATAGCATAGATTTAAATCCAGTGTTAAATCTCAAAACACATATTCAATTTTTGGCAAAAGTATATCCAACATGAACTAGTGAAAGATAAAAAGATGTTCATCACAATTGTGTAATTTGTTTCATGTCCTATTAATTGTTTGTGGGGGTATTTTAGTTTAGATGATTTGTTATTTTTTTAATCAACCTCTGTAATTAAATTAATTACCAAAAAAAATTTATTTCGAAAATAGCAATTTATGTACTATGAGTATTAATTTTAATGATAAGGAAATAACTAAATTAACTGTTAAATTTTAGCGATCAGGGTTGCAAATTAAGCAATCTGATTGGTTAGTTGTTTCTGATCCTTTCAACTATATAGTACGTCATGTACGTAGGATGCCAGACATGTTCGTTAGATTTTGGTATTAGTTTGACGAGCTTTCGTATTTTGACAAAAAATAACTCTAACCTATACGTCAGTGAGCGTGTCTTACCAAATGAGACATTCCAATCTATATTTGTGTCTATGATTTAAGAAACAAACCAATCCTTTCAACTATGTCATTCATAGCAGATTTCATTCCATGTACACGCTAATTTAACTCATCCTATAAATTTTAACTTTTTCTATAAGGTAATTTCCCTCGTAGTCGTTGACCATCTCTCAACAGTAGTAATTGTGTTGACTGAACGTGTGGTGGAATTATATAAGACATAGTTACTGCAAATTTCGTCTCTGATAATAAGGGTTTCTTGGGAAGCACAATCCAAGTGGCTAAAGCATGCACAATGTAATGACTAAAATAGCCTCAATTAGGATGCACGTGATGGTCACTAACGGAAAAAATAACAAGTGTGAGTGAAAAGGACGTAATTTGTTACAAAAAGTGAACAACAATGACATTTTTTGTAATTAAAGTTTGAAAATAGCGAGCAATGACAAAGACAAACCACATAGATAAAATTTGTAATTTACTCTTGTTTTATAAGTCAATATATGTTTTAATATCATAGCGAATCATATTAACTAGATATATGTTTTGTTGCTTCGGACCCCTCTTCTCTCCCCTTTAGGCGATTTTGGCGATTCACTGTACCCTTAATCGATTTCTCGTTTTTGCCAAATTCAGCCATCATATTTTTTTAACATCGGCCGTAATATTCAATGTATGAATATTTAAATTAATTTTCTAATACGTTTGTCTTGATTGTCTTTTACTATCATTTTTTAATCTTATAGGTTCTCTACTGATAGCGGCAATTAATCATCAACCGACATTAGAATTTAATTTTTCGATTCATATTATTTACTTATTCTATCATTGCTACAATTTATCCTTGATGCTATAACTGAATTCCTAATTCGTTCGTTTAGGGTTTGGTTATTATTATTCATTATTGCAGTTTGTGGGGTTAATAAAGGTATAGCTATTATTCATTATGTGCAGTGTTGGATGGTATTTGATATAAAACCCTAATTCTTTAGAGTTTCTCTGCATTTGTTGAAGAGTAGACGCTACTGGTTCTTCTTAATTTTCTTTTATGTAGTTTGTGATGATGAAATCGGGTTTTTGGATTTAGGTGGGGGAGGTAAGAAGAAGAAAAAGAAAGATGGTACTGAGACTACTGGTATTAGCTTGGGTCTGATGACACTGGAGTCTAATTTTCCATCATTAAGTGAATTAGCATCTAAATATCTAAAGTTTCCCAATGTTCGGGATACAAATAATGTAGATATGACTAGTGAGGTAGAAGCAGGTATTGAGGTTACACTGAATGATGATCCTAATGATAAGTAAGATGTGTTACCTTCATCCTAAGTCAATGATCATGTGGAGTCGGTTCCACATGATGAACGTGTGCATGAAGCAGTTACCACAGTTAATGTTGCAGATTTAAATATTAAAATTGTGAGAAACTTACAAACTGAATCTGTTACTCCTTCTAATGATAAGGTTCATGTTACCAACTAAAATGTGGATCCCCACTTGTCCTATGCCTCTAAAATCAGCACTACAGCTTCTAATAAAGTTAATTTTAGATTTATTGAAGAGATGGTTGCTAAGGATGCCGATTATGATGTGGGTTTACCTTTTGGTTCGGTACAAGAGGTTAATAAGCAGTTGAAAGATTTGCTTTATGGGTATTTTATTGAGAAAATACTTGCCTTTCCCGTTGCTGATTGGTTCGTGTGCAACAATTGGGCAAAGTATGGTATTGAGGAAGTTACGATGAACGCGAGTGGTTTCATTTTCTTTAAGTTCTCCTCTATTCAGGGTGCGGAATCTGTTCTTTGTGATGGTACATGGATGATTCGAGGTATTCCCATATTCCTTAATAAGTGGTCTCCGGAGATAAACCCTTTGAAAGAGGACTTTTCTTGTGTTCCTTTTTGGATGAAGTTTCATAATGTCCCAGTGGTTGCCTATACTTCGGATGGTTTAAGCTTGATTGCTTCTAAGATTGGTACTCCTATGCTTCTTGACTCGTATACTGTAACAACTAGAAAAGTTTCACGTTAATATTTATTTAAAACATAAACATTTTATCCCAAAATTACGTACAATTTTAAACTTTAAATATAACCGTTAGGTTATCCTGCACGCAACGAAAACCGAATTTCTATGGAATTTTAAATTTTAATTTCAAATGTTATCAAATAGACCTTGTGTTTTACGAGCCTAAACTCGCGTTTTAAGCATTTTTATTTATACACGAACTTAACCTATACTTGTACCGCATTTTCTAAGATGTTTAAACCCTTTTACATTTTTGGAAAAGTTAACACATTTTCCTCCTCCTTTGACCATAAAATCAACACTTGATTATTAATACTAAATATCACAAAATATCTCCTAAACTTAACTAGCCATTTTTAGTCCTTATTGTCAAGCTAAGTTCCTGGATATTTCCAAGACTTAATACCTAAGTAACTAAGATATGTACTTAAACTTCTTAACTAAGTTTAACTAGATATTTAACATTTTCGGTTTTAGACTTAACATAAATTTAACACCAACCGACACTAGACTAGGCCCAATCTACATATTATATGTCTTTTAGGTTCATAATAATCATATTAGAAAAGTCACATTTCACTTTTTCCATTTTTACGTAAACTTCGTACGGTTTACGCATATTTAACCTACGTTTTTAAGTTTTAACAACGTTTACGAACTCTGTTAAACTTATCACTCATTTAATATACTTTATAGAGTATATTGATAAGTTTTAACATTCCTTACAAGTTATATATATTTAAGATACCCAGTTTTAAGTTTCTCGATTTAAATACTTAACGATAGTAATTACCGGGACCAAAAAACACTCCGTATATCAAGATAATATCAAAATTTACCAAATCTTCTCATCTTTTTCATGTTGGTTGACACTTTGGTGTGTCACCAATGCCAAGTGTCTAGTGATAAGCCTTGATTCATAGAGATTGATACATGTGATGTATGACTTGATTAAGTAAACTAAAATATCCTAAGTCTTAAGCTCCTCATTTACCTTATATACTTCTCATCCATTTTTTACTAGAAAACAACTCATTCATCTCTTGTTTTCTCTCCCAAAAACCGAACACCATAATTCACTAGCACTCGTCATCTTTGATTTTTTATTAACAAGTATCACATCATCATTGAAGATCTTGTTAATCTCTACACAAATCAAGTGTCAAATTCATCATTCCATGGTTCATTTGGAAGCTACTCAAGAGTGCTAGAGCTGAGTTAAGAAGATTATTACAAGTGCTTGCTAAGGTCTTAATCAAGTTATTAAAAGATTTGGAAGTTAGGGTTAAAGTATTGGAAGCTAGAAGTTGTTGTTGAAGCTTTAGGTTTTTAGTATCCTAGTTCTTATTCTTGTTCTTGTTCCCTTTTCTTAAGACCAAAAGTTGTAAGAAGAATCATGCTTCTCTTCATTCTTTTGTTTTTCCTACTCATTATATGCTTGTTATATTGATCATGTTGTAGAAAAACTTTTAAATACAAGTAAACAATTTGTATATGATTTTATGTGAAACTGATGCAGGTTTTACTGACCACGTCTTAATATTTATAGTGTCTTGTTATACCTATGGTCTACCCTAGTGCACTACCGGGCAGTGTACCCGGTCGTGTGTAGTGTAGTAAACGATAAAGCCGAGGTCGTCCCAAAAGCTATGTGTGTTGGATTATTACTAAGTCTAGGTGTCACAGATTAATAATGGTTTTGATAGGGATTTAATTAATTAAACTACTAAAGCAGAATAAAGCAAATAAAAGCAAATAAAGGATAAAGGGAAATCAATAGAGGAGAGTGGTGCTAACCTAGTTAATCCTCCTAGCTAGTTATGTCTACGCTACTTACTTCCAATTACTTGGTGGGGTCAAAGTCGAGAGGACAACATTTGGTCAATTCGCCTAACCTATCAAAGAAAGATGCCACCACAGGAGAAGTCATGTGTCCCATCATAAGTCCTGTTATTCCCGGTCCCCTAAGCCAAGTCATTAAGTACCGCTACATGCTAGATTTATAATAGTGAATGCCCGGCCGTTAGGAACTTAGACACGACACCCTAATTCTTAAGTTCATCCAAACGATAGGTGATCGGTTGGTCAAATCGCACAAGTAGAAAGTGGTCGTCATTGGTCATATCTTACCCTTCCGTCTCATCCGCTCACCTAGGGTCAGTTGGTCATATCTCATAGGCAATTGGCCTCCATCGCCATTCAAAACTACCAAACCAAGGGTGGCTACCAATAAACTATGCATGCATACACTTAGAAATAATTGTACGGAAGTAAAGTAAACGCAAATAAAACAATTAAGGAATCATAACTAGGCCAGCACCAAAAGGTGCTTAGCCGCTCATATTAATCATGCAAACCAATTCAATATTCAAAGGTACGAAATACATGAATTGAAAGTAAAAGAAATATAAAACGCTAATGCTTATTGTATGGGAGTGATTTCTCCATTGGAGACAACTCCGTATGCTCCTCTAGACCTGCCTTGAGCTTTTTCCCACGTTCTCTGAGTGTTGTGTGTGGAATGGGATGAATAGAAATGCTGGAATTCATGGGGTATTTATAGGCCAGATCTGGGTTACGGCGTAACTAATATAAGAGTTACACCGTAACCTTCTATTTCCTCATATAATGCACTAGATATGCTGGTTACGGCGTAACCTAATGAGTGGTTACGCCGTAGTCTTCAATAAGCTCGGTTACGTCGTAGTTGATGCAGCAGTTACGGCGTAAGTATCAGTGGCGTGGAACCTCATTTGACCTAATGTAGTTACATCGTAACCTTTGGGAAGAGTTACGCCGTAACCTTATGATAAGTTGGTTTTCTGAGTCACGCAATAGTTACGGCGTAATGTGAGAGACAATTACGTCGTAACTTCTTCAAAATAGCATCCGTGATAAATCTTTAGATAATTCTCCGCCTGCCTCTTTAGCTCCAATGCTCGTAATTTACCCGAAGTGGAAAACAATGAAAACAAGCGTAAATCTATATAAATGATATAAATTACAAGCATTATCTGGGAAATTGACACTTAATATTCGTGACTATTTGATGTTATCAAATATCCCCCACTGAACTCTACTTGCCCTCAAGTAGACCTTATTAGAAAGATTTCTAAAAGATATCTCCCATAACCGTGAAAATATGAGTTTACAAACCCTTATGCTAGAATAAAACAAAGCCGAACACCTCACGAAGGGGAACAAAACACTCAAATCTCTCAACTATTCTAAGTGTCAATTTCGGGTGATCACTCAATCGCACACCATAGCATGTATTCTATCATAAGCTTGGCGGTTACACAAATCTCCACCACTAGAGTTAAGGGCTAAACAATTCACGAAGGCAATATGGGTAGACACGACAAAGGTTAAGGGGTGACTCGTCATTACTAACATGTCACGGCGAAGTGGACAAAATCAATGATACATGACCAAATCCATGGCCAAGACACCAAAGATTGCTCGCTGCATCACCTAGACATGCTTCATGACTAAAGGGTAGGATAAGACATGGTCTTCAGAAATGTTGTCGATGAAAGCGTGATTTCCGAACCTTTCCACTCGAACCTTGAACTTAGGCAAATGATGACTTCCCAATCACAAATAAAGACTACAGGGTAGGCTAAGGTGTATAGGTGTATCGAAACAATAAATTGGGTAAACAAAATGAAAGGAATGGCTTAGAAGGGTGTATCTAGGGGTATCTTGCACTAAAGATGAGTGCAACAAAAGGGTATCACATGGGGGTCGAGAAGTCGAGGTGACTAATCAATAGACACACAATGGTAGGCTGTTTGGGTGATAACCCTATAATATTGCCTTCTAAAACTGAAAAGTCCAAATACATCGAGCTAACTCAACATACCTCGTCTATGGTCTCGAAATGATGCAAAGGCCAAGTTCTAAAGTTTACAAGCTACCGGCACACTCATAATTTGGTGGATTTGGGGTAAAATATAGGAAACGGATAAGGCTAATCTCACCATAAAGTATCAAGGGTTGTATGTGCTCGGCTAAGGTCTAATCTAGTTAGGTTAAGAAAAACATGTCAAAATTTTAAAAATGGCATAATTTTTCAAAATAAACTAGAAAATGAGGGCGAAATAATGTTCAAGAGATAATTCTACTCCGTCCCCCACTTGAATTGTACAAAGTCCCATTTGTACTAAGCATTAAATAAAGGTGAAGAGAAAAGTTGAATTAGAGCGAACTTCCCGAAATTTGCTCCATAAAGAAGGAAGGCCCACGAAAAGAGACGTGCCTTCAGATAAGCATCATGAACAAACTTCAATCTCGAAATCACAATATCGACAAGCATAATTCTAAAAGAAAAATATAAAACAAAAACAAACCTAACTCACTTTCGTAGGAATCACGGTTGCATTTAGCGAATGCAACAAGTTTTTAAACCACTTGGTGTCCCAAGTGGACGAGTGAAGTCTCGTGAGGGTTTATAGGAACACACCCATAAAGTTCATTTAAAATACTAATACAAGGTTATTGTATTTTAAAATGAAAGAATTAAACCAGAGGAAGGTTACGTCGTAACTCTTTTGAGGAGTTACGCCGTAACTAGCAAAACCCGACATAAGTCGCAAAGCGAGTGGTTACTGCGTAACCACCGAGATGGTATTACGCCGTAATTGGTAATGCGTCAAGAATTCAACGCTAAAAGGTTGGTTACGGCGTAATCACCAAGATAAGTTACGCCAGTAACTCGCTCGAGATCAAGAATCGCAGCAGACAATTAGTTCCTCGTTTCCTGCAAAAATAGTTAGAAAACACAAAACCCTACAGAATTGGAAATAAAACAAAGGAAAGGGATAATTCGGGTTGTCTCCCGAAAGAGCACTTTTCTTTATTTACGAGTCTCTAAGTTAGACTCAAAGCCGCGGGGCTACCAGTGCTTGTTGGTCATTTCGTGGATATGGCAATCTCCACGCTGGATCCAACTTACCAAATTCTCATCCCGTTTGTAGTCATTTCCCAATTCTAAACAGCCCGAGTAGAAACTCTTGATTTTCTGGTAAGGGTGTTCAATGCCTTTTTCTTTGACCTCCTTACTGATATCGAGTAGTGGTTGAGCTTGGCTTAACTGCCTCTTGGTCTTATTTTTAAAGTTCTTTATCGTTCTCGGCATTTTGAAAATAGTCTTATCATCGTTAATCTTCAACCAAACTAATCCTTCTTTTTCATTTTTATCTAAACCCGACATTTCCTGAAAAGGTCTCCCTAAAATTACTCCCGTAAGTCCATCCTCCACAAATTCACTTACGTCGTCTAGAACCATAAAGTCCACCAAAAATGAACGAGTTCCAACGAAGACATTATGTTAGTTGCAAACCCAAGAAAGTTATTCCCCTTATATTTAAACTCTTTCTTCATAACTTGGTTGTAGCATTCTTTTGACATGATATTGACTGGGGAAGTAGTGTCAATAAATGGGTGGAAGTCGATGAACCTGATTTTGCATGAGATCTTAAGATAATAGGGGTTTCTATGATGTATGCGGGTTCCTACCTCATGAAATTTAGGTTGATTGGGTTGCGAAAAAGTCTTAACAGAGTTATCTTGCCAATGGGCAATCTCGACGTCACTAGAGAGGTCTTCAGCACTCAATCCTAAGTTATCCTCTTCCTCAAAATTGACGAAAACATCAAAATCTCTCCCTGAGTCAACCTTTCCAGGATCCGGGGGTCGCTAAGAAATTCTTCTAAAGCTTCACCAAAACGCCTCTGTGGTCAATTGCACATACCTTTTCCGGGTAGACAAATGTTCATTAGGTCCGAAAGTAGCAATTTCTCCATTAGCTTCAAGAGTCAACTTTCCAAAGAAAGACATCCACCTTAGTATGGGCAAAGCAAGCATAGGTCTTCCTAAAATGACTGGTATTCTGTTGTCTTCCGGAATGTCAAGAATCACAAAATCTACTAGGAAAAGGAATTTCATAATCTTCACCAACACATTTTCAACGATGCCCAACGGCGATTGCATAGATCGATCAGCCATTTCAATTTTCATCTTGGCCGGCTTTAAGTTACCAATCCCCATACGCAAAAACATCGAACGAGGCATTATGCTAATACTTGCTCCAAGATCAGCTAGGGCATTACACATGTTTAGACTCCCGATAAAGCAAGGGAGAGTGAAACATCCTGGATCTTTTTCCTTTTGCGGTAGCTCGTTCCTCAAAACCGTTGAACATCTTTCGTTGATGTGAATTGTCTCATCAATACTTAATTCCTGCGCAATATCATTATGATTAGTATTAACAGAATTATTGATAGGTAGGTTTACCGGAAAAGTTTGGTCCAAAAGTGACTGTCTTTCCATGCTGATTCGTCGCTTAACTTTTTCCGAAAAGGTCAAAGGTTCTTCAAGGATAGTTTCTACAGTGTGGAAAACTTCCTCCTCCCGAGCTTCTAGATAATCAGAGATAGCTTCTGAACATGAACTAACACTCTTCTCCAATCTCTTAATCCTATCATTGTGAATTTTGAGAGAAGAGACTGTATTATCTACGAATGTCCTCATCAATTTTTCAATCCTATCATCTCGTTCTCTTGATTCTTTGATGTGGTCAAGAATTTTTCTCTCAAGATCGCTCCCGGTTTTTGTCCCAAACACGCTCTTAACCCTCTCAACCCTTCATGCTTCAGCTTCTCTTTCTAACCTTCATTTTTCGAAAATTTCCCCATATTTGTATCCTTGCTTTGTTATCGTCTTCATTACCTTATGATCAAAATTGTCTCTCGGTCTGTACCCTGTATCCATGTGCCACTTGTAGCAATGTTCAGAAATCCACTGAATACATTCCGGGGCCCGGTCAGAGTCATGCTAGGAATAGGTCTCGGTGAATCGAGAAGTTCTCGTGTTCACGCATTAATCCCACGATAGAAGACGTAGACGATCTGATGTTTGTTTAAATCATGGGTAGGGCATCGATAGAGTAGCTCATTAAATCTTTCCCACGCTTGGTAAAGCGTTTCTTCTCCAATCTGAACGAATTGATAGATTTTCCCAAGAAGCTTGGCCATTTTTTAAGGAGGGCAAAATTGCAGGACGAATTCTTTTCTAAGTTTATCCCATGCTCCTTTACAATCGTTAGGGAGTTTGTTATACCATCTTTTCGCTGTCCCAGAAAGAGTCATAGGAAAAATCCTTGCAAAGGATCGAATAGCTCTGAGTACCTCGACGTTGAAAAGAGAGGATAAGTGGAGAACTTCTTCTATGTGATCCTAAACGTTCTCATCTTCGCCTCCGAAAACTTAAACTCATGTAACTCTCGAATAATATGATCCGGAATAGAGTATTTTTCGATGTGAGAATCTGTGTGAAGCTTCGTTGGCGCGGTTCTCATTTGGTCGGTCCAAATCTCGCTCCATAGTTAGGTCATCGAGATTATTTTCATTGATGACCTCCGGTTCTGCGTCCGGCCCCGATTCAGAAATGAGAAGATGTTGTGAATAGGAACCGGAGAGTAAACTTTCCTTCTTCGAAATTGCTTCTCCGAGTCGTCGAATGGAGTGGCTGAAAAGGCCTCGAGTCATGAGTCTTATATCCCGACATAATAAGAAAGAAAATTAAAAACAGACTTAATAAGAAATCCTAAAATAGCTCCCGCGTGGCGCCAAAAACTTGATGCGGGTTTTACTAACTGTGTCTTAATATTTATAGTGTCTCGTTATACCTATGGTCTACCCTAGTGCACTAACGGCGGTGTACCGGTCGTGTGTAGTGTAGTAAACGGTAAAGCCGAGGTCATCCCAAGAGCTATGTGTGTTGGATTATTACTAAATCTAGGTGTCACAGATTAATAATGGTTTCGATAGGGATTTAATTAATTAAACTACTAAAGCGGAATCAAGCAAATAAAGGATAAAGGGAAATCAATAGAGGAGAGTGGTGCTAACCTAGTTAATCCTCCTAGCTAGTTATGTCTACGTCTACATACTTTCAATTACTTCAGGTGGGGTCAAAGTCGAGAGGACAACATTTGGTCAATTCGCCTAACCTATCAAAGAAAGATGCCACCACAGGAGAAGTCGTATCCCTCATAAGTCATGTTGTTCCCGGTCCCCTAAGCCAAGTCATTAAGTATCGCTACATGCTAGATTTATAATAGTGAATGCCCAGCCGTTAGGAACTTAGACACGCACCCCCTAATTCTTAAGTTCATCCAAACGATAGGTGATCAGTTGGTCAAATAGCACAAGTAAAAAGGGTCGTCAGTTGGTCATATCTTACCCTTCCCGTCTCAGTCCGCTCACCTAGGGTCAGTTGGTCATATCTCCTAGGAAATTGGCCTCCATCGCCATTCAAAACTACCGAACCAAGGGTGGCTGCCAATACACTATGCATGCATACACTTAGAAATAATTGTACGGAAGTAAAGTAAACGCAAACAAAACAATTAAGGAATCATAACTAGGCCAGCACCAAAAGGTGCTTAGCCGCTCATATTAATCATGCAAACCAATTCAATATTCAAATGTACGAAATACATGAATTGAAAGTAAAAGAAATATAAAACGATAATGCTTATTGTAGGGGAGTAATTTCTCCCTTGGAGACAGCTCCATATGCTCCTCTAGACCTGCCTTGAGCTTTTTCCCACATTCTCTGAGTGTTGTGTGTGGAATGGGATGAATAGAAATGCCGAATTGTGGGGTATTTATAGGCGATCCGGTTACGGCGTAATTAATATAAGAGTTACGCCGTAACCTTCTATTTCCTCGTATAATGCACTAGATCTGCTGGTTACGGCGTAACCTAATGAGTGGTTACGCCGTAGCCTTCAATAAGCTCGGTTACGTCGTAGTTGATGCAAAGATTACGGCGTAAGTATCGCGGCGTGGAACCTCATTTGACCTAATGTAGTTACGTCAGAACCTTTGGGAAGAGTTACACCGTAACCTTATGATAAGTTGGTTTTCCGAGTCACGCAATAGTTACGGCGTAATGTGAGAGACGAGTTACGCCAGAACTTCTTCAAAATAGCATACCGTGATAAATCTTTAGATAATTCTCCAGTTCCGCGTCTCTTTAGCTCCAATGCTCGTAATTTACCTGAAAGTAGAAAACAATGAAAAACTAGCGTAAATCCATATAAATGATATAAATTACAAGCATTATCGGGGGAAATTGACACTTAATATTCAGGACTATTTGATGTTATCAGAAACCTTACTAGTAACTAGTAAAACAAGTAAACTTTGCTAGTTATTGTCACAAAACTATGAACACAAGACCTTGAATAATATTATGTAGTTAGAGAGGAAATTTAAAAAAAAAAAGAAAAAAAAAACTATAGTCTTTGGAATCATGCTAAAAGGGTTAGTAAATTAAAAGATATGACTAGTTAAATATTTCTAAAAGAAAACCTGTCTTTGGATAGAAACATTTCTGATCCGAAGTTAAACCACGATTCTGACCCCTTTCTGCTCCGAATTAGCAAAATTATAAAACACGAAAGTTATCCAGAATGATGTTTTACATAAGAAAACACATGAGTTTTAGCCAGAAAACACAAAACAAGAGCTATTTGCTACCAAAACCAATACGGACTATTTTTTTCTCAAATTTGTTGTAGTAAAAGTTTATTTGTGATAAAACTGATGCAGGTTTTACTGACCAGGTTTTAATATTTATAAGTGTCTCGTTATACCTATGGTCTACCCTAATGCACTAATGGGCAGTGTACCCGATCGTGTGTAGTGTAGTATTCGGTAAAACTGAGGTCGTCCCAAGAGCTATGTGAGCGGATTCTAATTAAGTCTAGGTGTCACAGATTTTAATTGATTTTAAGATTGAAATGATTAATTAACTACTAAAAGAAAGCAAATAAGGGCAGAGGTAGTGATCAATAGAGGAGAAGTGTGCTAACCTAGTTACTCATCCTATCATGTTAAGTTCACGTTTAATTACTTCCAATTGCTTCAAGTGGGGTTTTAAGTCGCTAGGACAGCATTTGGTCAGTTCGTCCTAACCTATCAGCAAAGGTTTCCATCGGAGATCAAGCTACTACCCTTGAAAGTCCAATTGTTTTTAGTCCTCTAAGCCAAGTCATTAAGTACCGCTACATGCAAGATTCATAACAATGAGTGCCCGGGCGCTAGCATCTTAAACACTCATCCCTAACTTCTTAAGTTCATCCAAACGGTAGGTGATCAGTTGGTCAAATCGCACAAGTGAAGAAGGGTCGCCAGTTGGTCAATTCTTACCCTTCCTACTCAGTCTACCTACTTAGGGTCAGTTGGTCATATCTCCTAAGCAACTAGACACTACCGCCATTCAAAACTACCGAAACAAGGGTAGCTACTAACAAACTATGCATGCATATACTAGAAACAATTATACGGAAGCAATGTAAACATAAACAAAACATATAAGGAATCATAACTAGGCTAGCACCAGAGGTGCTTAGCCGCTCATATTAACTGAAACAATCGATTCAATGTTTGACATAATGAAATACATGAATTGAAAGTAAAAATGATAAATTGCTAATGCTTATCGTTAGGGAGTGATTTCTCCCTTGGAGATGGCTCAGATGCTCCTCGAGATCTGCCTTCACCTCCTACCCACGTTCTCTCCGCTTTTGTGTGTGGAGTGAATGATGAGAAATGCGAATTTTGGGCGGTATTTATAGGCCGATCCGGTTACTGGCGTAACTTGTTGAGAGTTACGCCAGTAACATCCATTTCTTCGTATTTTGCTCGAAAATCGGTTACGGCGTAACATCCGGAATGAGTTACGCCGTATCTTCAATAAATCATGGTTACGCCGTATTTGTGGAAAGAGTTACGGCGTAGCTTGCAGCGGCGTGGAACATCATTTGACCTAATTAGTTACGGCGTAATCCTAAGATGGAGTTACGCCATAATCTTTAGTTGAGTTGATTTTCTGAGTCACGCTTCTGTTACAGCGTAATGTGAGAGAAGAGTTATGCCGTAATTGCTTCAAAATAGGCATACTATCATATATCTTCAATAAACTCTCTAAATCCGCGTCTCATTAGCTCCAATGCTTGTAATTTACCTGAAAGTAAATTATAGAGTAAAACAAGCGTAAATCCTATAAATGATATAAAATACGAGCATTATCGGGGGAAATTGACACTTAATATTCAGGACTATTTGATGTTATCATAAACTATATTTATTTCCAATCTTGGTGACTTACAAAACTTAATATATCTTATGAAAATAAAACATACAATATATTAATAAAATTTCCTAAGTTTATTTGACCATCAAAATAGTAGATTTCACAATTGACGAGAAATATGACCAAAAACCAGTTTTCAATCCATTATCATAACTTATCATTTTTATAACTTGCGTCAAACATCAAAATCGACTCAAAACCGTTAAATGGAACATGACCAAACTAATTTTACAAACCATATGACCATTTTAACACTTATGTCATATAATCAAACATGCAAAGTATATGTTTTATATATTAAGTACTATGTTACTAGGGAGTTTCATGTGAGGGGCCTCTTCGGGTTGAACGAATTGACGAGTTATTGGATTTATGATTTAAAGTGTTCTAGCTCCTCATAAGTTTAATACATGACCTATGAATTATGATAGCCTGAACAGTGGTACGATATTAATTAAACACGTTTCATAAACTAAACCGTTTTTATAAACGACCATTATAATCTACCATGTACAACATCATAATCAATATAATAATTTATATAGACACATTTATATTTTCACATCATTATTCCAAAACCTAAGACGTGTATTATATCTTTAGGTTATCGTTAGAGCTCTTCACTTCTGGATACACTATATATCATCATATCCTACTGCTGATCACTAGGTGAGTTTCATGGCTCTATTTTCTATCGTTTAACTGTTTTGTAAACTCTTTGGGGAGATATATGCTTAAATATTTTCATTTAATTTCATAAATACTCTAAACTTTTAAGGATTACCGTGAGTTTCATAGCCCCACTTTTACTTGTTTTGAACTATTTTGGGGGAGATACATGCTACAATTTTTATAACAATCACAATAACTTGAAAACTATACTATGTGCTATATAAATCTTTATTTATACTTGGAATTATGAACTTATAATTATATGATATATCAATTGTTATTGATACTAGAAGTTATGTGCGAGAAGTGGTTTCCCAGTATGTGTAGTTTCATTGTTATCATATTTGGTCAACATGTGCGTACCAATATATGCTCTAATGCGTGAATATTACTATGCAATTATTGTGTGCGATTTATTGGCTAGTAGTCTTTGGGAAGAGGCTCCCAGTATGTGCGGGAAGTGGTTTCCCAGTATGTATAGTTTGTGTGCATCCTGACTTTATGTTGAAAGACCCTTGTGGTGTGTCGTGCATCCTGACTTTATGTCAGAAGACCTTTGTGGTGTGTTGTGCATCCTGACTGTATGTCAAAAGACCCTTGTGGTGTGTTGTTCAGTTGTCGTATATATCGTGATATTATTTAAGTGCCCGTATATGTATATCTTGTTCACTATTATCCTACACACTTTAATGTACTTGACTTTTGTACTTATATTTATTAAATACAGACCTATGAGCTCGCCAACCATTATGTTGACACTTTTTATCATGTTTATCTCAGGTCTGTAAGATGATAGCTGGTGCATGGAGCATAGAGTCCCGCGTCATGTTTTGAAGGATTATGTTTTTATCATTTACCATTCGATAGGATATAAAAACATTTATGTGTTGTACTATGGAACCTTTTGTTTGTAACTCTGATTTTATTATTCGAATGGTAACTTTTCAAAACGTCTCATTTAAAGTCGTTTCTATAACTTGTATTGTGTGCTAAGAAGTAATACCCCAGTGACACAATCTTCCGCTGCGATATTTTAGGGGTGTTACATATACTAATAATATGTGTTTGGAATCATGGGGCAGGAGTAGTTATGCTAGAGCTTTGATTGAAATAAATACGTCTAATGAGTTGCGAGATAATCTTGTATTGGTTGTTCCTAAACTTAATGGAAGTGGATATATGAAAGTAACTATTCATATTAAATATGAATAGAAACCCCCTCGATGTACTACATGTTTGATATGTGGACATATTATAGATGAGTGTCTAAACGTGTGGTCGGTAAAGGCAAATATCCGACTTCAGGTGTTCCTAATGAGGTGTTGAATGATGGGTTTACCACTGCTAGGTAAAAAGGAACTCATTATAAGCAGGTTTTTGGGGTATCTAAGAACAAGAGAGTGGAGTATAGGCAGGTTTCTACTAAAAGGGTGTCAAGCCTAAATGATAACACCAATGTGGGCTCTACTTCCAAAGAGACTACGAAGGTTAGTAATGTGTTAAATACTTTTAATACGTTTGATGCTCTTAATGAGATTGATGATTGTTGGTCCACAAGGTTTGAATAAATGACGATACCATATGAACAATGTGAAAAAATATACATTTTTTACTCAAGACCACAAGCGTGTGTTTTGCTTTCCAATGCCGACAACTTTTGTACCCAAGATTTTGTTTTATCGTCCTTTGATAAGACCTTACGCTTATCTTCCCAATGATTTTCCCGCTCATTCATCAGATGCCAAGTCCCTTATAGAGATAAGTCTTCAGGTTAACTGAGGCATTTGTCAGTCGTCAGTCCTACTGGTGTTACTTATATCTCCTTGTACCTTGCTCCCTGACACCGCATCAGTTATACAAAGTGTTTCTTTAGTTGATCTTCGACTTCCCTGAAGCTTGACTGTTGGTTGAGCTTTATACAACGCTCACTGATTTCTTATATTAGTGAGATTACATTAACCGATGATCATTAGTGAGGTACCTATCACTCTCAACCATCAGGGTGTACTCTCTAATAACTGATGAGTGTGTAAATACTCATCATTTTTGGTCAAATCTGAATCGCAAAACATTTAAAACACTCGTAAATGCATCAAAATACCGAAAATATTCCAAGGATTGTATTTTATATGTCTCGATGCAAAATGTTTAAAATCAGATGAAAAACGAGCTAAGTTTGCATAATTGGCAGTTTCAGTCCCTCAACTTTCAAATGTTGACAAAATCAGTCCCTGAGCATTTGTTTTGGAAGAAAATTCAACCCAAGTCCTTTTAAAATCAAAATTTATCAAAAATGATCCTTGGGTAAAAAGTTTGGAGAATTTACAAGTTTGGTCCTTCAAGTTTCAAAAGTGGCAAAAATAGTCCTTGGAAGTTTAAAAAACGGAAAATTATCTTTTATGGTCCTTGTACTATTGAAACTTGGCAAGATGGACCCTTGGAACAACTTTGAAAAATTGGCAGATTTGGTCCTTGGTTTTTGTGGAATTGCAACTTTGGTCCTTGATATTAAAACCCTTGACCCCTTTTGTATTATGAACCCCTGCCAAAACAACCCTTGACCTGTGAACCCCCCCTACTTGAACCCCTGCCTTATAATACAACCCGGTCAAACACCAAGTCAACCCCCTTTTCCCTCCAACACTTCACCTTCACCAACTGTCTGCAACTCTCACCCCATCACCATGCTTCCAGCTCATATACCTCCTCCCTTATCACTCCACCTCACCTAACAAAACAAGAAACAATTAATGTTTCTCCTTCCTTGCACTCAAACCCCCCCCAGTTGATATACCATTTTGGCGCCAAATCTCATCAATGGCTAAAATGACTCCAATCATCCAATGGTCGAGATTTTGTCGGGAAATGATCGAGATGCGAGAGGAAGACTTTGCTAATAAATAGAAGGAAGAGAAGGAGAAAGAGAGTAGTTTTAGTTTCAATTTCCTTGTATGTCGCTTTTAATTAAATTGTCTTAATTAGTTTCTAAAGCGTAATCTTAAGCTTTCTTGTATTGAACCTAAGCTATTTAGTCATTGTAATTTGCTTTCAAGTATTAATTCAAGTTTTTGTCAAAGTTTCATGTTTTTATGTTCACCGTTATAAAATCGGTTTCATGCTCTTATATTCAAGCTTCAATTAGCTTATTTCTAGTTCCAATAAGCTTATTTAAGCTACTCATAGCTTCCGTAAGCTCCTAACTCAAGTTCAAACAAATTTGGTATCCGTCAACAAAAGTCAAACTGTGTTGAATTTTGGGTTAGCGATCATGGAAATGGATTTGGGTTGATGCAGAGTGGATATGGTTAGCTTAGTGTAGGATTGGGTTGAGAATAGGTTAGTGGTTCTTTGTTCTTTGGCAAGCCATAGTGGCTAAGGACCAAATGTAAGTTCATTTCAAGAACATTGCATAACTGCTTCGTGGTTATTGATGCTTAGATCTTTTCATTTAATTTTTGTTAGGTTAATTTGATTCAGTACAAGCATTAGAATAGGCTAGTTCATTAGTAAGGTGAGTTAAATTTGCACATTAGTATCTTAAGCAGTGTTTGGAACAGATCAGTCAACTGTGATAGAGGTTAGTACATTGGACAAGATTTGTTGTTTTAGGCTTGTTAAGGTCTAGTTCACTTATATCTGTCTTAGTATTGCATTTGCATAGCTCTTAAGTCAAAATCACAAATAATCTGTCTTGATTTGCATAACTGATGAGTGTGTAAATACTCATCATTTTTGGGTCAATCTGAACTGCAAAACGTTTAAAAATGCTCAGAAATGCATCAAAATACTGAAAATATCCCAAAATTGCATTTTATATGTTTCGGATGCAAAATGTTCAAAATCGATGAAAAATGAGCTAAGTTTGCAAAATTGGCGCTTCAGTCCCCAAGTTTCTAAAATTGTCGAAATAGTCCCCGAGCCCTAATTTCAAAAGAAAAATCACCAAAGGTCCTTTTAAAATCATAACTTGTCAAAATTAGTCCTTTGGTGAAAAATATCAAAAGTTTTGAGAAATTGCAAGTTTGGTCCTCCAAGTTTCAAAATTGGCAAAATGGCCCTTGAAAATTGAAAATGTCAAGTTTGGTCCTTGCATTATTGAAACTTGTCACTTATGGTCCCTCGAACAACTTTGTGAAAATGGCGACCTAGGTCCTTGTATTTTGAATTTGCAACATAGGTCCTTATGATTATTAACCTTTGCACCAATTGACCTTGTCATAACCCTTGGCCCTCGCCATAGCCTTTTGGACCCCTTCATTTTGACCCCCCTTTAATATTAAACCACAAGTCAAATGCCTGGTCAAACCAAGCATACGCGCCAAATCCTGTCTTCCCTGCCAAGAGCCTGCAACACACAACCTTCCCATCCCCCCTCCTCACCTATCCACTCTCCATGTCCCCCCACCTCTCCTAACACTCCAAATTGCATTTAATGTACCCCTTCCCCTAGCACTCAACACCCACTGGCAAATAAGCTTTTTCCCGCCAAATTTTGATCTAAAGGCCAAGATCATCTCTTGCCATCCAAAAGTCCAAATTATTGGTGGGATATCTTTGAAAGTCAAAAGGAAGAGGATCGGCTTATAAAAGGAGGAGGAGATAGAGAGAAAGAGGTAGCTAGTTTTTCGCTTTTTCTTAATGTCGTTTTTAAATTAATGTTTTAGTTTAAGTCCAAATGTTGTAATTTCGCTTTTGTATCAAATTACTTTGTTTAAGTGTATTGCAACCATCATCAAGTATCAATTTAAGTTTTGTTCACATTTCATATTTTCATCAACTGTTGCATTTTTCAATCTTTAAAGTCGATGTTAAAGTTTCAAAAGCTTTTAATAAACTCAAACAAGCTTCCACAAGCTTATGATAGCTTTCTATAAGCTCACAATTAAGTTTCAAACAGTTTTGGTCCATGGTCAACAAAAGTCAAACTGAGCTAGGAATGGGAATGGTGATGATATTTGGGTTGATGCAGCATGGATATGGGTCGGATTAGACTAAATTAGAATAGTTTTGGATCAGCTGGACACCTGTGAGTATTAATCTCAAATTCAGTTTTCATCCATTTTGCAGATTGTGTTTATATTTGTATTTGTAGTTATAACCTATTCAAACTTGTTTATTTAGTTGTACTTAGGTCAGTTGGACTTAGTTTGATCAATGTTACATGGTGGTTCAGTAGTTAGAGTAGATTAAAGATCAAATCAATGTTTTAAGGTGTGTTTGGATTTAATGCTTTGTCTGTGATTTAGGTTTATGCAGTGGTAGGTTCTTGTTGTTTCAAGCTTTAGTAGCTCTTTTGAACTCATTTGAGTCAGCAAATTGTGCCTGCTAACCACCAAAGTCAACATCACATAATATCTGTCTTAATAGCTTAACTGTGGGAGTTTTTGTAAAATCAAAAGCTAGTTTTGTGTTTAAAAATCATAAGTATAGCTGTCATTAGTGTCATTTCATCATAATACTTCTATATCAGTCCTCAAATTGATTGCAAAGCTCATTAAAGTCAACTTTTCAGTTTTGTCAAAAGTCAAAAATTTGCAACAAGTCAGTTTTCAGCCCACCTAGGAGGATTTTTCATTTACTCATTTCTGAGCCAAATCAAGAGAAACTTGGTGTTCTTTAAACTTCACTTGGTCTACTTTCTTGTTATCATTTTAGCTGAATTTTGTGAATTTTTCTTAAGCTCTAAACTGGCTTGTCAATATGGGCTTATATGCCCTGTGCAGGGCACTGAGCTGCACAAGCTTTGTGCAGATCTTGCAGCCCTTGCACAGAGCTCTCAAGAGCTTGTCTAGGTCTCATATTTGGTTCACAAGTTCCCACCCAGGTCTAGATTAAGTTCCAACTTTTGTTTTTCATTCTCAGCTAATTATGTAGCTTGTGCTTGTCGCAAGTAGGTCCCCAAAACTGCTTTTTAGCTCATTAGTTAAATTCATCAAACTGTAATATGTAAATCAGAGGTTTAGGACAGTTGAGATTAGTTGTATTCAGGTACTTTTAAGCATTTCACGCTTCTATAATAGTTTGGTGCTTGTTGTGTTCATTTAGCTTATTCAAAGTGCTTATTTATAAGCACTTACTCTAGCATTGCATTTTCCTACACACAACACCCTGTTTTATATTTTCCTTGATTCTCTATAATATTTTAGACTTTTCTTGAATTTTCAGATTTTTCCAAGTCAGTTTGCTATTTTTCGCATTTAAATCAATTTTAGCACTTTTAAATAGCTTTTAATCCAATTAATTAAGAAAAGCTTCAAAAATAATTTTCATTTTATTAAGTTAAGATAAATATAAAAGCCAAAAAATATTTTTCCTGATTTTCTTAGTTAAATTTGTATTTTAAGCAATTTAATTAGTTTTAATAGTTTTTAATTCATAGAAAATAGAAAATAATCGAAAAATAAAAAATAGTTTTGAAAATTCTCTTTGATATTTTAGATTTTTCCAAGTCATAATTTTATTTTTCTAGCTTTATTTCATATATTCTTGTATTTTAGGTTATTATTAAATAATTAAAATAGTTTTAATTAATAATAATTAGATAAATAGTTTTAAAAATAATTTTCTTTTTCTATAAATTTTCTTTTATCATTAGGTTTGTAAAATATCATTTTCATATTTTTAGGATTAATATTGTGTAAGTTTCATATTTTCATTTGTACGTAACGTAGTTTTTAAATTAAGTTTTATAAAAACATAAAATCAAAAACATCATTTTGAAAATAGTGATAGCGTTTATTTAATATTTTTTATCTTTTTAATTTCCTTTAATTTGCATTTAAGCCTTTGTAATTATAGGCTATTTCTGTAGTTATAATAATCACAATCCCTTTTTCAGTTCAAATTTCTCGATCACTATACGTTTGGTGATCCATTGCATAGCTCGCTGGGACATAAAGACTCGGGGAAACACTATACTCCCCAGATCTTCATTGCATTCGTGCTTAAACTGTTTTAAGTTTGTTACGGTCGGCCATTCACAAGTGGCCGGCTTGAGTGATAAAACTTGACGGTTTGACACGGATCAAATTTTAGCGCCACGGGAGTCAGTCTTGATTATCTTCCGCTTAGCGATTAGTGATTTGGATACTCACTCCTTGTTTATACCATCTGTATGTATTTATATTTTCTTATAAAATCAAAACCCAAAAGATTTTCATCCTTTGTTTTTACAAAATGTTTTTCAAAAATACCAAAATATTCATCTTTACCCTCTTACCCTTTTGATTCTTTATCTCTTTACCCTCTATCCATTTGATTCTAACTTTTCTATTCTCATGGAATCTCTCGAGGATCTAATTCGGGACGGTTGAAAACTTCGACTTTATCGCAAATGTCAAGAATTCGTGTTGTTCGTGATGATCCATTAATTCTGCGTAGGGAAATGGAACGAGAAACCGGGGTGACAAAGGACCGCTACTTCCTCTCGATAATGGAGGTGCTAAATACGTCCAACCTACGGTTATCCAAAGATCTAAACCCTCAATTGCTCCTAAGCCGCCTAAAATTGATCCTAAACTTTCACGATTTACGGTTAAAAGCAAACATGCGAAATTTAGACCGGTGACTAGCAAGAATGACTTGCCTAATCTTCACGTTTCTCAAGAACCAAAACCGGAGACCATAACGGAAGTGGTGGAAATTGCTAGCTCTCGAGCACACCACTTGTCCCACCTCCCGATTTTTCAAAATGTTCTTCGAGACTTGATAGTCATTCGATCACCATATTGGTTTTGTTGATTCTTTGAATAAACCGATTCCTTCTCATTACTATCAAATGAAATCGTTTATTCCTTGTGGCGGTTGTGGTGAGCCTCTTTTGGTTCACCACGTCGTTGGTGTACGTGTGTACAATGTGGTAATGATATTCATAACGGAGTTGTTTGTTTTGTGGTTCGAGGAATTCATTTGATTATGATCCTAATCCGAACTCATTTAACGACCCTCAAATTTTTCCAATTACCCACCACACCCGACTTATCTTCATATAATCAACATACTGCTGTGAATTTTGTGGAGGTCCTCACCTAGAATTTGATTGTCAATCGGAAACACGTTTGTCTATGAACAGCTTTTCCGGTGATGCTCGTAACTTTGGTTATAACCAAAATCCATATGATTCACTGATCCGCACTCAACAGCTTTTGTTGTGAGTCTCGTGGAGGTCCCCATTTCACTCGATTGTCAAATAGGGAACCCAATTCCTTGTAACAATCATAACTCTCACATGTTTGACAATTTCCAACCTCCACAAAGACTATACGGTTCAAACTCCACCGAGCCGTTGTCTCAAGAAATCTCCCAAGATTTTGAAACCGCAATGAAAACACTTGATGATATGATTAGTAACTTTAAGAATCAAGTGAGTGGTGAAAAGACCATGGGAGAATTGCTAGTCAAGAACGAGAGGCCCGCCAATCTAAGGAAGAATTATTAGTCCTAGAGCAAGCGGCTCTAAGGCGCTCCCAATTTCTTAAGGCGACTCTGTATGATGATGACGAGGAGAGTTTTATCCTTTTAAAGATAATATTTCAACTCCCTCGATCGGTTGATATCCCAGAGATTGAGATTTCATCTCAAACAACGCTATCACACCCAAAGCTCCCACTCACTCTCTGAACATGGGGGATGAGCATCTTGACACTGTTCCTGAAAAGGAATCGGACGAATTCATAAAGTCTAGTGTTGAGAACCTTGTCCCAATCCCGAGAGAGTCACAGGGAACTTCTAATCATATGTGTGATTCTCTTTCCCCTCTTGAGTGTTCAAAAGATCATTTTGAAACTTTCTCGGATCTTAGCGAAGATTGTGCTTCCTATGGAAACATCGAGTATGTTGAGGCATCACTTCCACAATCTGATGCTGATCATCTTCTTGAGGAGTTCACCGATGAACTCACTCACATCAATGATCGGTTCACTCCTTCCTCACCCTAACAGTCCAATAGAGAATGTTGATCACTTTGTTCCCGAAACATTCAAAGCTACTTTCACCAATCCTCTATTTGAATTCGACTCGAATTCACTTTAATTTCTCGAGAATCCACTCTTTGATACTCGCATCGAGGATAGTGACGAGCCCACAATGGAACAAGAGTTCACAATTTCACTTCATGTGAATAATTCTCTTCATGAAGAGTTCTCCGGTGAACTCTCTCATGACATATCTCCTCCGGAACATGATCATTTCTATTTTGATCTTGAGGATGATATTAGCTCGGAGGAAGGTGTACTCTATCATACGAGTTTGCTTATTAATGATACTACCCTCACCCTTCCTCCCATTATGTCTACATTTGAGGATGAAGAATGGATCTTGATTGTTATCAAAATCTTTCTTCCTTTCCTCAAATATCTTGTGATTACTCTTCATCTTCACTCCTTCGGGAATGAAGACACTATCTTTGACCCCGGCATTTTCATTTATCATTTTTGAGCCGGTTCTATGTATATCTCATCGGTGTGGAACTTTCACGTGCTTCAAATGTTTGTCCAAACATCTTGAATGAAAGTCCGATGGAGATTGTTTCTTCCACTTTGCTTCCCCAT
The DNA here is from genome assembly GCA_022545495.1 of Chrysanthemum lavandulifolium. Taxonomy (NCBI): domain Eukaryota; kingdom Viridiplantae; phylum Streptophyta; class Magnoliopsida; order Asterales; family Asteraceae; genus Chrysanthemum; species Chrysanthemum lavandulifolium. The sequence goes on along the minus strand of CM040246.1, from coordinate 135,267,895 downwards.
GAACCAATGAATGCGGGGTCTAGTCAAGCTAGCGACTCGGTAATCAAAAACAGTAGTTAAACATGGGTTTTCACCCGTGTGTACCACCCTAGTGTGGGGAGTTGCCCCATTGTTGTATATAAGTTTTCTAACATCAAAAAAAAAAAAAAAAAAAAAAAAAAAATCAAATAATGGCCGTAGTATTTCCCTTTACGTTCTATGTTTCGCATAACGCGGTACTTTGAATATTGAGGGCAATATTCATTTCTAGTGTGGGGGAATTCTCACTAATTTTATCATATAATTATACCGCCTAATTCTCCGCTTTTGGCCAAAATTCTTTTTAGAGTAAGTGTTTTGCACTTTCTCGACTTATGGTTATCATCCGCCATGTCTAATAAACAAAAGGATTGGCTAATCCAGAGCAAACGGCTCTTGGTAAATATATCTCAAATCCGTTGACGGCTTGCAATTTGCCCAAAATTGTATGGTATTCATTCACCATATCCTTAAAAGTGAAGAGTTGGCTAGCCCGCAAGTTTATGGCTTGTGGTAAAGGCGATGGAAAAACCATAATTGGTAATCACTCACCAAAGATAATATTGATAATTTATCTAAGAGTTGGCTAGTCCGAAGCAAACGGCTCGGTAAAGACAAATCAAATCATTGGAAGTCGGTGGTTTGCTCAAAATCACATGGTTATCGGTGTACCATGGTTCTTACTTGAACTAAAACATTTGGCTACTCCGAGTAATGGCTTTTGGTAAAGAGATTCAAATCCATTATGTTTTTCTCAAAAGATTGCTAGGGACTAGCAATAGTTTAGTGTGGGGATTGATGAGTGTGTAAATACTCATCATTTTGGGTCAATCTGAATCGCAAAACGTTTAAAAATGCTCAGAAATGCATCAAAATACTGAAAATATCCCAAAATTGCATTTTATATGTTTCGGATGCAAAATGTTCAAAATCAGATGAAAAATGAGCTAAGTTTGCAAAATTGGCAGTTTCAGTCCCCCAAGTTTCTAAAATTGTCAAAAATAGTCCCTGAGCTCTAATTTCAAAAGAAAAATCACCAAATGTCCTTTTAAAATCATAACTTGTCAAAATTAGTCCTTTGGTGAAAAATATCAAAAGTTTTGAGAAATTGCAAGTTTGGTCCTCCAAGTTTCAAAATTGGCAAAAATGGCCCTTGGAAAATTGAAAATGTCAAGTTTGGTCCTTGCATTATTGAAACTTGTCACTTATGGTCCCCTGGAACAACTTTGTGAAAATTGCAGCCTAGGTCCTTGTATTTTCAGAATTTGCAACATAGGTCCTTATGATTATTAACCCTTTGCACCAATTTGACCTTGTCATAACCCTTGGCCCCTGCCATAGCCTTTTGGACCCCCTTCATTTTGACCCCCCTTTAATATTAAACCACAAGTCAAATGCCTGGTCAAACCAAGCATACGCGCCAAATCCTGTCTTCCCTGCCAAGAGCCTGCAACACACAACCTTCCCATCCCCCCTCCTCACCTATCCACTCTCCATGTCCCCCCACCTCTCCTAACACTCCAAATTGCATTTAATGTACCCCTTCCCCTAGCACTCAACACCCACTGGCAAATAAGTTTTTCCCGCCAAATTTTGATCTAAAGGCCAAGATCATCTCTTGCCATCCAAAAGTCCAAATTATTGGTGGGATATGCTGAGAAGTCAAAAGGAAAGAGGACTGGCTTATAAAAGGAGGAGGAGATAGAGAAAGAAAGAGGTAGCTAGTTTTTTAGTTTTTCTTAATGTCGTTTTTTAAATTAATGTTTTAGTTTAAGTCCAAATGTTGTAATTTCAGTTTCTTTGTATCAAATTACTTTGTTTAAGTGTATTGCAACCATCATCAAGTATCAATTTAAGTTTTTGTTCACATTTCATATTTTACATCAACTGTTGCATTTTTCAATCTTTAAAGTCGATGTTAAAGTTTCAAAAGCTTTTAATAAACTCAAACAAGCTTCCACAAGCTTATGATAGCTTTCTATAAGCTCACAATTAAGTTTTAAACAGTTTTGGTCCATGGTCAACAAAAGTCAAACTGAGCTAGGAATGGGAATGGTGATGATATTTGGGTTGATGCAGCATGGATATGGGTTGGATTAGACTAAATTAGAATAGTTTTGGATATGATCTTAGCCTGTATATCAGCTGGACACCTGTGAGTTTAATCTCAAATTCAGTTTTCATCCATTTTGCAGATTGTGTTTATATTTGTATTTGTAGTTATAACCTGTTCAAACTTGTTTATTTAGTTGTACTTAGGTCAGTTGGACTTAGTTTGATCAATGTTACATGGTGGTTCAGTAGTTAGAGTAGATTAAAGATCAAATCAATGTTTTAAGGTGTGTTTGGATTTAATGCTTTGTCTGTGATTTAGGTTTATGCAGTGGTAGGTTCTTGTTGTTTCAAGATTTAGTAGCTCTTTTGAACTCATTTGAGTCAGCAAATTGTGCCTGCTAACCACCAAAGTCAACATCACATAATATCTGTCTTAATAGCTTAACTGTGGGAGTTTTTGTAAAATCAAAAGCTAGTTTTGTGTTTAAAAATCATAAGTATAGCTGTCATTAGTGTCATTTCATCATAATACTTCTATATCAGTCCTCAAATTGATTGCAAAGCTCATTAAAGTCAACTTTTCGCTTTTGTCAAAAGTCAAAATTTGCAACAAGTCGGTTTTTCACCCACCTAGGAGGATTTTTCATTTACTCATTTCGAGCCAAATCAAGAGAAACTTGGTGTTCTTTAAACTTCACTTGGTCTACTTTCTTGTTATCATTTTAGCTGAATTTTGTGAATTTTTCTTAAGCTCTAAACTGGCTTGTCAATATGGGCTTATATGCCCTGTGCAGGGCACTGAGCTGCACAAGCTTTGTGCAGATCTTGCAGCCCTTGCACAGAGCTCTCAAGAGCTTGTCTAGGTCTCATATTTGGTTCACAAGTTCCCACCCAGGTCTAGATTAAGTTCCAACTTTTGTTTTTCATTCTCAGCTAATTATGTAGCTTGTGCTTAAGCTGCAAGTAGGTCCCCTAAAACTGTTTTTAGCTCATTAGTTAAATTCATCAAATCTGTGTAATATGTAAATCAGAGGTTTAGGACAGTTGAGATTAGTTGTATTCAGGTACTTTTAAGCATTTCACAGCTTCTATAACAGTTTGGTGCTTGTTGTGTTCATTTAGCTTATTCAAAGTGCTTATTTATAAGCACTTACTCTAGCAGTTGCATTTTCCTACACACAACACCCTGTTTTTATATTTTTCCTTGATTCTCTATAATATTTTAGACTTTTCTTGAATTTTTCAGATTTTTCCAAGTCAGTTTGCTATTTTTCTGCATTTAAATCAATTTTTAGCACTTTTTAAATAGCTTTTAATCCAATTAATTAAGAAAAGCTTCAAAAAAATAATTTTTCATTTTTATTAAGTTAAGATAAATATAAAAAGCCAAAAAAATATTTTTCCTGATTTTCTTAGTTAAATTTGTATTTTTAAGCAATTTAATTAGTTTTTAATAGTTTTTAATTCATAGAAAATAGAAAATAATCGTAAAAATAAAAAATAGTTTTGAAAATTCTCTTTGATATTTTAGATTTTTCCAAGTCATAATTTTATTTTTCTAGCTTTATTTCATATATTCTTGTATTTTAGGTTATTATTAAATAATTAAAAATAGTTTTTAATTAATAATAATTAGATAAATAGTTTTAAAAATAATTTTCTTTTTCTATAAATTTTCTTTTATCATTAGGTTTGTAAAAATATCATTTTCATATTTTTAGGATTAATATTGTGTAAGTTTCATATTTTCATTTGTACGTAACGTAGTTTTTAAATTAAGTTTTATAAAAACATAAAATCAAAAACATCATTTTGCAAATAGTGATAGCGTTTATTTAATATTTTTTATCTTTTTAATTTCCTTTAATTTGCATTTAAGCCTTTGTAATTATAGGCTATTTCGTAGTTATAATAATCACAACCTTTTTCTGCTCAAATTTCTCGATCACTATACGTTTGGTGATCCATTGCATAGCTCATTGGGACATAACGACCGGGAAACACTATACTCCCAGATCTTCATTGCATTCGTGCTTAAACTGTTTTAAGTTTGTTACGGTCGGCCATTCACAAGTGGCCGGCTTGAGTGATAAAACTTGACGGTTTGGCACGGATCAATAACAGATAGAAAATAGATAATCAATAGCTTGCATTGTGTTTATAATTCATAGGAGCAGCTTAATCTAGCTTTATGATAGCTTATTTCATCATTTTCAGTTGATAGATTAGCATCAAATCTCATATAAGTCAAATGCAATTTCGCTTCAAAAGTCAAAAGTGAGAAAGCGGTTTTCACCCAACTTGTTAGATTTATCATAGCTTCATTTCGGTTCAAAATCATTGAAACTTTGGGATTAACAAGTTCGGTTGGCCTATTTTTGAAATCGATTTTTGCTGAATTTTCTCAAGTCTTTACAAGCTCCTAATCACCTATCTAATAAGCACCCATCTCCTTGTTCACACTCAAGATACACCGAGTGTGAACCAGTTTTATTGCAAACCTTGCACAGGTTTGGTTTTAGCTCCTTAGGGTTTGAAATTCAGTTTAGTTATAGTTTCGGTGGTGGTCTTGAGTATTCAAAGTTTGGTTTTCAGTCTAGCTTATTTGACAAGCTGTTTGATAAGCTCTAATTAGGTGGGTATAGCTGATTTCAGTTTCTAAATTCAAACAAGTCAAGTCAATGTATTTTGCATCTACCAGGTTAGATCGGTTGAAATAGGTTGGTTTTGAGCGGTTTAGCATACCCTAGCTTCGTGTTAATTTGGTGTCCATTTGTAGCCATTAGCTTATTATAAGTGCTTATTTATAAGCATTTTTCTCTACAGCTTCATAATCTTACACATAAGCCCTAGTTTTTATATTTTTCATAGATTTAGAATATTATTTTAGACTTTTCCTGAATTTTTCATAATTTTTCATCACTGTTTGCTATTTTTCTTATTTTAAATCAGTTTTTAGGACTTTTTAAATAGTTTTTAATACAAATAAATCAGAAAATCTTCAAAAAAATAAGTTTTCAATTTTCATAGATTAAGATAAATATAAAAAGCAAACAAATATTTTTTCCAGATTTTTCTTAGTTAAATTTATAATTTTTAGCAATTTAATTAGTTTTAAATAGTTTTTAAATCATAGAAATTAGAATATAAATCAGAAAAAATACAAAATTAGTTTTGAAAATTCTCTTTAGTTATTTTAGATTTTTGAAAAATAGTTTCACAATTTTCCTCTTTATTTTCATAATTTTTAGTATTTTAATTTAGTTTTAAAAGTTAAAATTAGTTTTAATTCAAATTTATAAAAGAAAATCAAGAAAATCCAATTTTAAAAATAGTGATAGCGTTTATTTAATATAATTTAGCTTTTAATTTTCTTTCATTTTCCTTTGTCATCTAGTATCATCATTACCCCTTTTCCAATTCAAGATCACCGATCGTAACACGCTTAGCTTCAATCGCATGCACTCGTTGGGACTTAACGACTGGGAAACACTATACTCCTCTGGACTTAATTGCATTGCGTTCTCAAGTCGTCGACTTTTATTACGGTTGTCCATTCACAAGTGGTTGACTTGTGTAATAAACCGACCGTTTGGGAGCCAATCAAATTTTACGCCACGGGAGTCGTGCTAATAATCTTACGTTTAGCGATTAGTGATTTGAATATTCACTCCTTGTTCATACCATCTATATATATTTATATTTTCTTATAAAATCCAAAACATCTTAAAACATATAAAACACAAAAGATTTTTCTTTTGTTTCTACATATATATAAAACCATAAAACTCAAAAGATTCTTCTTTTCCCATTTTCATAATTCCTTAACTCGAGATCTCTTAGAGTTAACTCTAGTATATCGCATTCGCTCTTCTAGGTCCAGTAAGCCCATTTCGTGAGCTTGTCGATTCCAAGAAGGCGTATCCGTAGACGCTCGCCCCATCGATCGGATCGAGATCCGGATCGCTCGCATTACTTCCGTTATCATGGCGGAAGAACGCCCTATGTGCGAAGCTTCTCCGAGCACCCATCGATGGGTATGGAGATGCTATTGTTATCCCAGCCATTGTGGTGAAAATTTTGAACTCAAAACCGGGTTACTAAATCTTGTAACCTCAAGTCAATTCTATGGTTTTGAGAGGATGATCCTCATGCTCATATTCGATGGTTTAACAAGATTGCATCTACCATCAAATACAAGAATGTCCCTACCGATGTCGTTAAACTTCTTCTTCCCATTTTCCTTGAGGACAAGCCCGGATTGGCTTGAAAACAACCCCTTAATCAATCGAAACATGGGAAGACACGGTGAAGAAATTTGTGAACGAGTTCTATCCACCTTCCAAAACCACGAGTCTTAAAACGAAATCATCAAGTTCACACAAAGTTTGATGAATCCTTCGATGAATCGTGGGATCGTTTTAAGGAGTTGCTCCGCAAATGTCCTCACCATGGTTTCTCGAGTTGATGCAACTCGATACTTTCTATAATGGAGTGAGTCAATCGATCAAGATTCTCTCAATTCCTCCACCGGAGGAAATTTCTTGAGCAAACCGTAAAAGAAGCTTTAGCGATAATTGAAAACAAGTCTAAAGTCCGCCCGCATTTAAGCAAACCGGTTGTTTCCCAAGTCGGTGTTGGTCCTTCTACTTCATCGCTCGTGAGTCAATCTAGCACCGATGCTAAGATTGACAAACTCACTGAAGCAATTCAAGCTTTGGTTCTCTAACCAAAAGAAAGTTTCTTTCCACAAACTTCACCTCCTGAAGTTAAGAAAGTGGAAGTATGTGTTACTTGTCAGGCCCCCATGCCTATTACAACCGTATGGCCACCGATGGTAACCCTTTGAAGCAAACGCGTGGGCGGATTTCAATTCAGAGGCAACCAATACCGTGCTCCTATGGACCCGAACCACCGCCCTAACCACTACCTGGACCACCCGGTTTCAACCAAAACCAAAACCGTAATCAAAATCGAATAGAACGAACCAAGGTTTTCAAAACCAAGGTAATTTTAGTCAAAACAACGGTTTTCAAATCAAAGTCAAAATTTCCAAAACCAAGGAAATTTTAATAGAAACCAAGGTCGGAAATTTCAACCTGTGGTATTTTCATGGCAATAATCAAGGAAATTTCCAAAATCAAGGCCCTAATCCAAACAATAGAGGCGAATTTTCCTACACAAAATCAAGCCATTGTTCCAACTGGACCATCATCTAATGAGTTGTTGAAGCAATTCATGAAATCCCAAGAGGAAATGAATAGATTGTTGGTTAGCCGATTTCGACATTAAGAAGTCTTTAAATGATCGACCCTGGGCTCGTGTACTTTACCTAGCAACACGATCGCTAATCCGAGGGGCGATGCAAAGGCGATCACAACCGTAAGTGGTGCTTCATATGATGGACCCGCTATTCCTACTACCTCTTCTTCTTCGTCCCAAGGTAGTGGAAAGTGAACCCGAGGCAACAAAGGACAAGGAACTTCCTACTAATAACGGAGGTACCAACGATGTCCATCCTCAGTTGTCCCGAAACCCAAAACCAAACCCGAGTTGTTTTGAACCTCCGCTTGAAAACCCCAAATCCAAAACTTCTATTCCTTACCCATCACGTTTAAATGAGCAAAGCTCCATGAAAAAGCCACCATCAAATGGAAAAAAATTTCAAATTTTCCAAGAACTACATTTTGACATAAGCTTTATGGATGCTATCATGTCGATGCCCAAGTTTGCATCAACTCTCAAACACATGTTAAGCAACAAGGAAAACTGCTTGAAATGGCTAAACTCCTTCGAACAAGAACCGCTCGCTAGATTCATAAAGAAGCTTCCCGAGAAGCTTGGAGATCCCGGAAAATTTCTTCTTCCTTGTGTTTTCCAGAATGATTGAATGCTTTGCCCTCGCCGATCTTGGTGCAAGCATCAATCGATGCCTTATTCAAGATGGAAGAAACTTTCTTCCGAACTTATTCCTACCGCATGACTCTTGAGCTTGCGATCGTTCTATATCGCGTCCTCTTGGCATCGCCGAGGATGTATTCGTGAAAGTAGGAAAGTTCCATTTTCCACCGACTTTGTGGTTGTTGACTTCGATGTCGATCATCGGGTTCCCTCATTGTTGGACGAGGATTCACGAGAACGGGCCGTGCTCTCATTGATGTATTTGAGCAAGAAATCACATTACGTGTGGGTAATGAAGTCATCACCTTTAACCTTGATCAAACTTGAGGTACTCCTCAAACTATGATGTCAATCGGTTAATCTAATCGATTTAATTGATATTGCTTCGAGGAGTACTCAAGAGTTTCTTGGTTATTTTCATAATTCGTGAGTGGGATCCCACCACATCTTCTCAACCAATTATTGCCGATTCTTCCCCTCTCACTCCGTTTGAGGGAGGTGACTTTTTGGAAGAGATCGATGAGTTTCTTGCTAATGATGAATCGATTCCACGGAATTGATGATGGTGTTTATGATTCGGAGGAGATATCCTTTATCTTGAGCAATTGTTAAATGAAGATCCATTACCGTCACTCCCTCCGAAAGAGATCACGATTGAAGAAATCAGATCCGTACAAACATCTACTGAAGAATTTCCCGAGGTTGAACTTAAGGACCTACCTCCTCATCTCGAATATGCATTCTTGGAGGGTGATGATAAATTACCCGTCATAATTTCTAAGGACTTAACTGAGGAGGAGAAGACTGCTCTCATAAAGGTCTTGAAGTCACACAAGCAAGCAATTGCTTGGAAACTCTCTGATGAGTGTCTAAATACTCATCATTTTTATACTGTTAAAATGCCAAAAACATCTGAAAACACTTAGAAACACATCAAAATGATAAAAATATCACAAACAAGTGTTTTATATGTTTTAAATGCAAAAACATCAAAATCTGATGAAAACGTATCAAGTTTGCATAATTGGCGCTTTAGTCCCCAAGTTACAAAAGTTGTCAAAAGCAGTCCTCGTAAATTAAAAACTTGTAAAAGTCAATTAAGGTCCATGAGATTCAAAATTTGTCAAAATAAACCCTTCAAAGTTTAAAAATCACAAATTGACAACTTTAGTCCACGAACTTTGGAAAATGTCAAAATAGTCCTTGGTTAATTTAAAAGTGAAAATTATCAAGTTTTAACCTTGTTCTATTTATAAATGACAAAATGGTCCTTATGATAAACTTTTGAGAAATTACAATATTGGTCCTCAAGTTTCTAAATTGGCAGTTTTAGTCCTTGGACATTTCAAAAATGGAAATTATCAATATAGGTCCTTGCACTATTCTTACTTGGCAGGTTTTACCCTTGTGATAAAGTTTGGAAACTTGTAAAAATCAGTCCTTCAAGATTGCTTAAATTGCAATGTTAGTCCTTGTTGTTAACATTAACCAAACGGACCTAACTTTTATTAAATACCCAAATCCAACCCAGCTGCTAACCTTGGCCCAATCCCACCTAAGCCCAAACCCAACCCCGTCCGTTAACAACTTGGTCAAACAGTCAATCCCGCGCCCAAAAACCACTAGCACTGTTCACCGTCTCCCACATGGTTGTTTAAGCTAAAACCAGAGCAGTTTTGCCACCTCTTCACCTCCACCTCACTACTACAGATCACCAACCTACTCTCTCCACCACCTCTGTCATCTTCCCTTTCCATTAAATGCAACCCACACTACTTTTACCTCCAAAACCTCACCCCTTCCCCTGTTTTCTTCCAAACTCTATCAAATTGCCTAAATATCTCTAAAACCTGTCCCCTAAGCCTCTGCTACCATCCAAAGTTCCTTAAATATAAAATATCAAGCTGCAAGTTACCCCAATGACTTTGGCGCCAAAATTGGTTTAAACGGCCAAGATAAATTTGACCAATCTAATGGTCAAATTGAGATGTGGAAAGTATTTGGAAGCTAGTGGGATGTAAAGATCAATAAATATCAAGAAAGGAGCGTAAGAGAAAAGTAGTAGAGTAGTTTAGTTTTAGTCTATGTCATGTTTAATTAGCTTTCAAATTCTAGTGTACTTTTAAGCTTCCAAGTATGTTGTTATCAATTTCAAGATAATAAAAACCTTATTTCGCTTTCAATTTCGGTTTGTTTTCACAAACTCGCTTTATGCTTATTTCCTAAGTTCAAATTCTCAAATTCAGTAAATGTTGTTAATAGGTGTTGTTTTTGTTTCTTAAGCTTGTATAAGCTCTTGACAAGGCTTATAAGCTCTTAGAAACCTTAAATTTCCAGTTTTACTTAACAACTCAAAAATACCAAGAAATAGTGATAAATTCAAAAATCATGGATAATAAACAAGGAAGCTGAAGCAGGGTAGAAATTTGGATTGCTATATGGTTTAGAGCTTATTGGTAAGCTATAGGAGTAATTTCAGACCAAGGTTCTCAGTTTTTCCTTAGAAACCAAATTGTAAGCATTTTGCTCAATCTTGGAATTTCACTGTCTTATGTTGATATTGTTGTTGTTTTATAATTATTCGCCTTCTTTAATGTTATTATAAGCTTCTTAATAGATCTCATGGTCTTAATCGGTGGAACTCTTTGAAAACCTTATACCGCTCCATAAGGACTGTTTGGAATTCTTGAACCAAATTGTGTTCGAGCTTGTGTATTGCATAAATCTTGTTGCTTTGAGTTCACTTAGCTCATATATACTCATTTCACAAAGTCTTGCACCGCACACATTCAAAAGTCAAAAGTCTTTTAAATCTCTTAGTTAATCAACGTTAGGATTTTTATTAAATAATTATGCATATTAGTGTAAAACTTGTTAACATAGCTTAATATAGTCTTATAGTAGCTTATTACATCATAATCGATTGCATAATATTGATCTAAATCTCATTAAAGTCAACCTTTGTTTCATTTTCAAAAGTCAAATAACCGCTCTGTACGCTTTATACTCATCTTCACAAGCTTGTCAAAAGCTCTTGTTTGAGATTCAGCTTGTGATTTTTGGCTTTTTATGTAGCTAACCTAGCCATATTGAAGTTTCAATTTTAGTTTTTCAAATTCTAGCTTTTTAGAATAGGCTGCAAGTGGTTTTCATTTTTGTCCAAAACTCAGCATTCACTGAGTTATACTCAGTGACTTTTTCCAACTTTTCAAAAGCTCACCAAAAGCTATCTAGTGAACCAAATAATGGGTACTTTAGCTTTTGAAAAGTCAACAGTAATCTAGCTTATCCAAGTATTTATTTTCTATTCCTAGCTTATCTTAGTGCTTAAAAAATAGCCTATAGGTGCCTAGTAATTCCATACAGTGCCCTGTGCACAGATTTGGTGGCTTGGTTCATAAGCTCTTAGAGAGCTTATTAGTGGTCACTAGCTTTTTAAACTTAGCTTTTTGAGAAGCTTACCTAGCCATCTAAAGGTTCCAATCCTAGTTTTTCCATTTTCAACTTATTTAGTTAGGCTGCTAGCTTATTCTAGTTCTGTCCATTTTTAGTCTAAGTATACCAATTAGTCAGTGGTTTTTCCAAGTTTTTCATAAGCTTCTCAAGGGCTTATTAGTGTAAGCTAAAACTTGTAAAATGGTTTTTTTAGAAAGTTAAGTTGGTTAGCTTGTTAGTCCAAGTGATTATTTTCATTTTGTAGCTTATTTAAGTACTTAAAATTAATCTAGAAAGTAGCTAGAAACCATAGTGTACTGAGTAACAGTGTAGAGTTTTTGCTTATTTATGCTTATTAAGTGCTTATTATAAGTATTTGTGCTTATTCAGTTTTCATTATAGCTTATAATCTTTAGTTTAGCTTATTTCAGTTTGCATTTGCTTATTCCATTAGCTTATTAGCCATCTTGGCTTTAATCTTGTGCTTATTCTCAATTTTAGCCCACTGTTGGAAACAATAAGCTCAAACTCAGCTTATTTGTACTTTTCTTAAAAAGCTCCAGTTATAAAAGTTGCTTATTTTCTTGTATTTAAGAGTTTGCAAAAAGAAAATTTCAAAAATAAAATGGTTTGCAAAAAGGGAGAGGCAGGGGTCGAACCTGAGACCTCTCCCTTATGGGAATGATAGTGGGGGTACCTGTAACCAATGCGCCCTTGGGTCTTTCTTGTTTTCTTTTGCATAATCTAATATATAACCTCTCTTTTCCATTTTAGCTTATACGTAGCTTTAAGCTTATTTCCAGCTTATTTATAATAGTTTTTTCATCTTTTCTAATTTTCATAAATCTGTATTAGTATTAAGTATTTTATAAAAAAGTTTCAGATTTTTATAAATAGTTTTAGTATTTTTTAACATTTAATTAGTGTAAAAACTTATTTAAATCATAATAAAAAATATAAAAGTCTAAAAAATATAAATCTTTTTTCTAAAATTTTCTTTTATCATATATTTTGTAAGAAAATTAGTTTTATACTCATAGGCCTTTTATTTCTTAAAATTTACGTTTTTGTTTGCGCTCCAGCGCCATTTTCGTAAATAACGCTCGTTTCCGTTTTAAATAACGTTTTTTTTAGTAATTTAAGTTTACGTTTTAGTTAATATAGTTTATTTAAGTCATTTTATTTTATAAAATCATAAACGTTCATCGATCTGTAAAAATAGTGATAGCGTTTATTTAATAGATTTTAACTTTTTAATCTTTTAATTTGCATTTAAGTCGCTGTTATTTGTAAATCTTTTCTTTAGGTAATTTTCCATCAATACCCTTACTGATCACTATCCTTAGTGATCATTCTATCATCTGAAGTTGTTTTAAACACCAATTCATCCTCCGTGGGACTTAACGACCCGGGAATCCCCTGTATTCTCTGATCTTAATTGCATTAGTGTTTGAACAGTTTTTAGTCTGTTAGATTTGACTGTTCGGACACAATCACTCTCCGACATTAAGGGTATCAACCCTGAGTTTTGTACTCACAAAATCTTGATGGAGGATGACTTCAAGCCAGCGATCCAACATCGAGAGAAGGGTGAATCCTAAGATTCATGAGGTTATCAAACAAGAGGTTCTCAAACTTCTTGATGCGGTTTAATTTACCCGATCTCGATAGTCCTTGGGTCATCCCATCCACCGTGTTCCAAAAAGGGTGGCATAATTGTTGTCACAATGAAGAAAACGAGTTAATTCCAACTCGATTGGTTACGGATGGCGTGTGTGTATTGACTATCGCAAGTTAAACGAAGCCACCCGTAAAGACCATTTTCCTCTACCCTTCATGGACCAAATGCTTGAGAGATTAGCGAGGAACGAATACTATTGTTTCCTTGATGGTTTCTCGGGTATTTTCATATCCCCATTGATCCACGGGATCAAGAAAGACCACATTCACCTGCCCATACGGAACTTTTGCCTACGACGTATGCCTTTTGGCCTATGTAACGCTCCGCACGCTCCAACGATGTATGATGGCAATTTTCCACGACATGATCGGGAAACAATGGAGGTGTTTATGGATGACTTCTCGGTCATTGGGGACTCATTTCAAACATGTCTCTCCCATTTAGAAAAATGCTAAACGGTGTGAAGACACCAATCTTTGTCTAAATTGGGAGAAGAGCCATTTATGGGCAAGGAAGGAATTTTCCTAGGCCATAAGATTTCAAAAATGGGATTGAGGTTGACAAAGCGAAGTGGATGTCATTGCCAATTGCCTCATCCTACTACCGTCAAAGGTATTAGGAGTTTTTAGGTCATGCCGGTTTTATTGCGATTCATACAAGATTTTTCTAAAATCGCTCGGCCTATGACTCATCTCCTTGAGAAGGATGCTCCTTTTATCTTCTCACCGAGTGCATCAAGCTTTTGAAACATTAAAGAAAAAGCTACGGAAGCACCCATTCTAGTTGCCCCGATCGGGATCTACCCTTTGAACTCATGTGCGATGCAAGTGATTTTGCTATCGGTGCGATCACGGGCAACGTAAAACCAAGCATTTTCAAATATCCACTACGCGAGTAAGATCGTGATCAAGCTCAAACCCATTACACCACTACGTAAAAAGAATTATTAGTCATGGTGTATGCGTTTGAAAAGTTTCAATCCATACCTAATCTTGACCAAATGCGTGGTGTATACGGATCACTCGGCTCTTAAATATCTCTTTGCAAAACAAGATGCAAAGCCGAGATTGCTCCGTTGGGTTCTCCTCCTACAAGAATTTGATATCATTATACGTGATAAAAAGGAGCCGAGAACCCAGGCACGATCATCATCGTCCTGCCTAGAAAACCCTCACCAGATGTGTTCGAGAAAAGGAAATAAACGAAACATTTCCTCTCGAAACACTCAATGTGGTTTCTTTTCGTGGAGACTCTTCTACCCCATGGTTTGTTGACTTTGCAAATTACCATGCGGGTAACTTTGTGGTGAAAGGATGTCGTCCCAACGGAAAAACAAATTCTTTAAAGATGTGAAACATTACTTGGGACGACCCTACTTATTCAAAATTTGCGCGATCAAGTCATCGAGCGATGTGTGTATGGTCGAAGCCAATGACATTCTCAAGGCTTGCCATTCGGACCTCTGGGGACATCATAGTCCCAACTACACCGCCAAGAAGGTGTTTGATTCCGGATTTTATTGGCCCACGATTTACAAGGATGCCCACGAATTTGTCAAAACACATGACGCTTGTCAACGCCACGGAAATATCTCACAAAGAAATGAAATGCCGCAAAACGCCATTCAAGTGTGTGAGATTTTTGACATCCGGGCATTGACTTTATGGGCCATTTCCTTCATCTTGAGGAAATAAATACATACTCGTGGCGTTGACTATTTGTCAAAATGGGTTGAAGCAAAGCTTTGCCTACCAACGATGCCCGAGTTGTTGTGAAATTTTAAAATCTCTTTTGCTAGGTTTGGAACTCCACGAGCTATAATCGATGATCGTGGTACGCATTTCTGCAATGACCGGTTTGATAGAGTCATGCAAAGTATGGTGTAACTCACCGTCTCTCTCGCTGCACCACCCCAAACAAGTGGGCAAGTGGAAGTTTCCAACCGAGGATTAAAAGAATTCGGAGAGGACGGAGGCGAAAACCGTGCCTCTTGGTCGGATAAGCTAGATGACGCACTTTGGGCCTTCCGTGACGACATAAAACACCCATCGGTGTACTCCATACAAGCTAGTGTACGGAAAGGCATGTCATCTACCGATTGAGCATGAGCACAAAGCATACTTGGGCCTTGAAACACGCCAACTTCGATATTCAGACGGTGGTGATCACCGAAAGTTCAAATGAATGAATTAAATGAACTCCGTGATCAAGCATACGAGAACTCTTTGATCTACAAAGAAAAGACAAAGAAGATTCATGACTCAAAATCAAAACCGCGTTTTCAACGTCGGTGATCGAGTCCTTCTTTTCAACTCAAGATTGAAGATTTTCTGAAAACTAAAATCCACCGGTCGGACCATTCACCATCACTAAAGTATTTCCTTATGGAACCATTGAGTTATCTCAACCCGATGGTCCAAATTTTAAAGTGAATGGTCATCGATTGAAACACTATTTTGGAGAGGACATTCCTCCGTGGTTGTCCGGATCTACAAACTTTCCCATGAACCAATAAATGCGGGATCGAGTCAAGCTAGCGACTCGGGAATCAAAAACAAGAGCACACCATATGGGTTTTCACCCATATTTCGACTTCTTTCTACTTTCTACCACCCTAGTGTGGGGAGTTTCCCATTGTTGTACATAAGTTTTGTTAAAAAAAAAAAAAAAAAAAAAAAAAAAAAATTCAAATAATGGCCGTAGTATTTCCTTTTACGTTCTATGTTTCGGCATAACCGCGGTACTTTGAATATTGAGGAAATATTCATTTCTAGTGTGGGGAATTCTCACGAATTTTATCATGTAATTATACCACCCAATTCCCCATTTTGGCCAAAATTTTTTTTTTGGAGTAAGTGTTTTGCACTTACTCACTTATATTATCGATCATCCACTGCCTAATAAACAAAAGGATTGGCTAATCCAGAGCAAACGGCTCTTGGTAAAGATATCTCAAATCCGTTGACGGCTTGCAATTTGCCCAAAATTGTATGGTGTTCACCACCATATCTTTAATTAGTGAAGAGTTGGCTAGCCCGCAAGTTTATGGCTTGTGGTAAAGGCGCTTGAAAACCATAATTGGTAATCGACTCACCAAATATATTTTATCTAAGAGTTGGCTAGTCCGAAGCAAACGGCTTCGTAAAGACAAATCAAACCGTTGAAAGTGGTGATTTGCTCAAAATCATTTGGTTATCATTGTACCAAGGTTCTTACTTGAACTGAAACAATTGGCTACTCCGAAGTAATGGCTTTTGGTAAAGAGATTCAAATCCATTAAGTTTTCATAAAAGATTGCTAGGGACTAGCAATAGTTTAGTGTGGGGATTGATGAGTGTGTAAATACTCATCATTTTGGTCAATCGAATCGCAAAACATTTAAAACACTCGTAAATGCATCAAAATATCGAAAATATTCCAAGGATTGTATTTTATATGTCTCGGATGCAAAATGTTTAAAATCGATGAAAATGAGCTAAGTTTGCATAATTGGCGCTTCACCCTCAACTTTCAAATGTTGACAAAATCGGTCCACGAGCATTTGTTTTGAAGAAAAGTCAACCCAAGTCCTTTTAAATCAAAATTTATCAAAAATGATCCTTGGGTAAAAAGTTTGGAGAATTTACAAGTTTGGTCCTTCAAGTTTCAAAAGTGGCAAAAATAGTCCTTGGAAGTTTAAAAAATGGAAAATTATCTTTTATGGTACTTGTACTATTGAAACTTGGCAAGATTGACCCTTGGAACAACTTTGAAAAATTGGCAGATTTGGTCCTTGGTTTTTGTGGAATTGCAACTTTGGTCCTTGATATTAAAACCCTTGACCCCTTTTGTATTATGAACCCCTGCCAAAACAACCCTTGACCTGTGAACCCCCCCTACTTGAACCCCTGCCTTATAATACAACCCGGTCAAACACCAAGTCAACCCCCTTTTCCCTCCAACACTTCACCTTCACCAACTGTCTGCAACTCTCACCCCATCACCATGCTTCCAGCTCATATACCTCCTCCCTTATCACTCCACCTCACCTAACAAAACAAGAAACAATTAATGTTTCTCCTTCCTTGCACTCAAACCCCCCCCAGTTGATATACCATTTTGGCGCCAAATCTCATCAATGGCTAAAAATGACTCCAATCATCCAATGGCTGAGATTTTTGTTGGGAAATGATCAGAGATGTGAGAGGAAGACTTTTGCTAATAAATAGAAGGAAGAGAAGGAGAGAAAGAGAGTAGTTTTTAGTTTCAATTTCCTTGTATGTCGTTTTTAATTAAATTGTTTTAATTAGTTTCTAAAACTGTAATCTTAAGCTTTCTTGTATTGAACCTAAGCTATTTAGTCATTGTAATTTGCTTTCAAGTATTAATTCAAGTTTTTGTCAAAGTTTCATGTTTTTATGTTCACTGTTATAAAATCAGTTTTCATGCTCTTATATTCAAGCTTCAATTAGCTTATTTCTAGTTCCAATAAGCTTATTTAAGCTACTCATAGCTTCTGGTAAGCTCCTAACTCAAGTTCAAACAAATTTGGTATCCGGTCAACAAAAGTCAAACTGTGTTGAATTTTGGGTTAAGCAGTCATGGAAATGGATTTGGGTTGATGCAGAGCTGGATATGGTTAGCTTAGCTGTAGGATTGGGTTGAGAATAGGTTAGTGGTTCTTTGTTCTTTGGCAAGCCATGGTGGCTAAGGACCAAATGTAAGTTCATTTCCAAGAACATTGCATAATCTGTTTCTGTGGTTATTGACAGTTTAGATCTTTTCATTTAATTTTTGTTAGGTTAATTTGATTCAGTACAAGCATTAGAATAGGCTAGTTCATTAGTAAGGTGAGTTAAATTTGCACATTAGTATCTTAAGCAGTGTTTGGAATAGATCAGTCAACTGTGATAGAGGTTAGTACATTGGACAAGATTTGTTGTTTTAGGCTTGTTAAGGTCTAGTTCACTTATATCTGTCTTAGTATTGCATTTGCATAGCTCTTAAGTCAAAATCACAAATAATCTGTCTTGATTTGCATAACAGATAGAAAATAGATAATCAATAGCTTGCATTGTGTTTATAATTCATAGGAGCAGCTTAATCTAGCTTTATGATAGCTTATTTCATCATTTTCAGTTGATAGATTAGCATCAAATCTCATATAAGTCAAATGCAATTTCTGTTTCAAAATTCAAAAGTGAGAAAAGCAGTTTTTCACCCAACTTGTTAGATTTATCATAGCTTCATTTCTGGTTCAAAATCATTGAAACTTTGGGATTAACAAGTTCAGTTGGCCTATTTTGAAATCGATTTTCTTTGAATTTTCTCAAGTCTTTACAAGCTCCTAATCAGCTATCTAATAAGCACCCATCTCCCCTGTTCACACTCAGCATACACTGAGTGTGAACCAGGCCTTATTGCAGACCTTGCACAGGTTTGGTTTTAGCTCCTTAGGGTTTGAAATTCAGTTTAGTTATAGTTTGGGTGGTGGTCTTGAGTATTCAAAGTTTGGTTTTCAGTCTAGCTTATTTGACAAGCTGTTTGATAAGCTCTAATTAGGTGGGTATAGCTGATTTCAGTTTCTAAATTCAAACAAGTCAAGTCAATGTATTTTGCATCTACCAGGGTTAGATCAGTTGAAATAGGTTGGTTTTGAGCAGTTTTAGCATACCCTAGCTTCTGTGTTAATTTGGTGTCCATTTGTAGCCATTAGCTTATTATAAGTGCTTATTTATAAGCATTTTTCTCTACAGCTTCATAATCTTACACATAAGCCCTAGTTTTTATATTTTTCATAGATTTAGAATATTATTTTAGACTTTTCCTGAATTTTTCATAATTTTTCATCACTGTTTGCTATTTTTCTTATTTTAAATCGCTTTTAGGACTTTTAAATAGTTTTAATACAAATAAATCGAAAAATCTTCAAAAAATAAGTTTTCAATTTTCATAGATTAAGATAAATATAAAAGCAAAAAATAATTTTTCCAGATTTTTCTTAGTTAAATTTGTAATTTTAGCAATTTAATTAGTTTTAAATAGTTTTTAAATCATAGAAATTAGAATATAAATCGAAAAAATACAAAATTAGTTTTGAAAATTCTCTTTAGTTATTTTAGATTTTTGAAAAATAGTTTCACAATTTTCCTCTTTATTTTCATAATTTTTAGTATTTTAATTTAGTTTTAAAAGTTAAAATTAGTTTTTAATTCAAATTTATAAAAGAAAAATCAAGAAAATCCAATTTTAAAAATAGTGATGGCGTTTATTTAATATAATTTAGCTTTTTAATTTTCTTTCATTTTTCCTTTGTCATCTAATATCATCATTACCCCCTTTTCCTGTTCAGTATCACTCGATCACTACACGTTTAGCTTCAATCGCACAGCTCGTTGGGACTTAACGACCTAGGGAAACACTATACTCCTCTGGACTTAATTGCATTGCGTTCTCAAGTTGTCTGACTTTTATTACGGTTGTCCATTCACAAGTGGTTGACTTGTGTAATAAAACTGACCGTTTGGGAGCCAATCAATAACCATCAGGGAGTAACACTTTTTGATAGCCATCAGAGAGTAAGACCTTTGATTTCCATCATAGGATGACTTACTCTCTGATCTTTATCAGTGAGTGTTGTTCTCACTGACTTATATCAGAGACATACTTGATTAGGCTGTTTTATATTTAAATACATTGTTAGAGACCTTGGGTTGAAAATCAGACCTAACAATCTCCCCCTATTTGAATATACAAATAGCCTAATCTAGATCAGCAGTAAGTGAGCATAACGACTTCTTCTTACTTACTAATTTTCAATACGGAAAAATTAACAAGTAGAGTCTTCTTTCTTATTGTTGCCGAACATGGCATAAACCCTTAGGGGATGTTTGGTACGCATGAATGGAAAGCTGAGAAAGGGAAAAGAGGTTGATTCTCATGTTTGTTTGACATAAGAATGGAAACAGGGAATTAAATTACCATTCTCATTCCCCATTTTGTTTCTTTAAAAAGAGGAGAAAGGTGGAGAATGAGAATTTTAAAGGCTCTTCTCTTTATCCATTCTCTAGTGAATGAAAAATCACGGACAAAAATTCACGCTTTTTATTTTATTCACGCTTTTTTTAATTCGCTTTTTTAATTCACGCTTTTTTAATTCACGTTTTTCTTCGCATCATTCGTTTTAAATGCTTTTATACGCTTTCATCCGCTCGCTCGTTTTCGTCCGCTTTCATACATCTTCGCCCGCTTTCATCGCTCTTGTCTGCTTTCATACGCTGCTCGTTTTCATACGTTTTAAATGCTTTCATCGCTTTTCTTTCATTTTCGTCCATTTTCATACGTTTCGTCCGCTTTCGACGTGTTTTACGCTTTCATAAACAAAATGTGAATAAAAAGAAAGACAAAAGACAAGAAAAAAACATGGACTTAGGTTCATCTATTAAATTTTAGATTAATCTCCACCATTAGATCAAACTAGATGGATGGTGAGGATTTGTCCTTGGTAAGCATCAAAATAAGAGTAAGCATTTAAATTTTCTCTACTTCAGAACATGTAAAAACCCTATAGCGTAAAATTATACAAATGTTGATGTGTATATACTAGTGTTTGTAAATCGGTTTTAATTGCTTATCCTCTACGTGTATATACTAGTTCGATCATGAATATTATACAGTATCCATCTTTTTTATTAGCTGTGTTTAGTGCAATGTGTAAGTTGTAGAAATATGTTTTTTTTTGTCGGTTTTGTTTCATCGTAGAGATGATATAATATATTTTTATATGACAAAAAACTTGAATTATGTTCATTCTTTTATGTACCAAACAAAGGAATTGATTCTTTAATCGATTCTGACACTCTATTCTCTATTTTTGCCAAACACTAAAATCCATTCTCTTATATCAGGCTCATTCTCCTTCTATGCCATTCCATTCTCCAATGCATTTCCATTCTTTGTGATTCAGTCGTACCAAACGTCCCCTTAGATCTTCAACTTCCTTCGTCAGAGATCTTGAATCAATTGTGGTTCAGCTTCCTTATAGTAATAGGCTATTCTAAGTAAATCATAGACTGTTTTCTCAGCTTTTCCAAGTCAACAGTCTCCTCCCGTTTAAATACAGGAATAACCTAGATTAATTAGTTGTAAGTGAGCATAATTGCTTAATCTTACAACTAACAAAGAATAAGAATTAAGACAATATAGCTCGATTCTTTGTTGTTGGTATCTTTAGGTGAAGTTTCTAAAAGATCAGGGATTGTCTAGTTTACTGAACACTCCATGATGCACTTAATGCACATTCCCTGAAGACATATCCTCTTCCCCTGATTCTCCTTTCTTCATTTTATTTTTGATGCTCCAATCAGCAAAAATGCCTCAAGCTTCTTTCCCCCTCTTGGTTGCTGCAGAGAGTAACCATAACCACACTTCTAGTGTGATTAACTGAGTTGAAAATAAGCATTTGGAGCTTTTTGCTACATGAAATAGTATGAAGGTACTCACTCGTGTAGACCAGAAGCGAGATGAAGGTATGAGGAGAGCGTGTTTGGTGGGGCTTTGTTGAGGATAGGGTTTGAATATTATTTGCGGACATTCAAACCCCGTTTTCTATTACTAGCAGACATTTAAGAACGGATCTAGATTAAGAGAAACCCACCCGCTCTGATACCACTTGTTGGTCCACAAGGTTTAAGTAAATGACGATACCATACGAACAATGTGAAAATCGACATTTTTTACTCAAGACCACAATGTCTACTAGTAACGCCATTTGTACTTTTCAACGTGTGTAAATATTTTATTAATGAATAAAGTTTTACAGTGGAATAGCTCTCGTTAAAACTATTCCGGTTGAGCGACAAATGTAACACTCCCTTCGGAAATCTAGAGGCAGTTAGCTTTACTTAGAAGTTCCTGGGAGTGGGGATTCTATCAACTATAGAGCTAAGTTCTAGTTTATGTGTTTGTTTAGAATCATACTTATCCCGGTTACAAAGTTTCGTTTAAATAGGCAAAGGAATATTGTGAATGCACATGGGTATAGTAGATAGCCGGCCTTGAAGCAGCTTAGCACGTGCCTAGTATACTAGGTGGAGCGTGCGTTTGGCTTTCAGTTGCTGACAACTTTTGTACCCAAGATCTTGCTTTATTGTCATTTGATAAGACCTTACGCTTATCTTCCCAACGAGTTTCCCGCCCATTCATCAGGTACCAAGTCCCTTATAGAGATAAGTCTTCAAGGTAACTGAGGAATTTGTTAGTCCTCAGTCCCACTGGTGTTGCTTATAGCTCCTTGTACCTTGCTCCTTGACACTGCATCAGTTATACAAAGTGTTTCTTCAATTGGTCTTCGACTTCCCTAAAGCTTGGCAGTTGGTTAAGCTTTATACAACGCTCAATGATTTCTTATATCAGTGAGGTTACATCCACTGATGATCATTAGTAAGGTACCTATCACTCTCAACCATCATGGTGTACTCTCTAATAACCATTAGGGAGTAACACTTTATGATAACCATCAGAGAGTAAGACCTTTAACTTCCATCAGAGGATGACTTACTCTCTGATCCTTATCAGTGAGTGTTGTTCTCGCTGACTTATATCAGAGACTTACTTGATTAGGATATTTTATGTTTAAATACATTGTCAGAGATCGTTGGGTTGAAAATCAAACCCAACAATATTAAAATGGATAATGTTAATTCAAGTGGTGATACTATTTCGCCTACTGTTGATACTTTGAATAGTAAAGATTTGATTTTGGTAATGGAAGTGGGAACACGAATAAACAGGTGAGTGCAACTATTGATTCATTTAGCAGTCCAGGTACTACATCTCTTGTTGAAAAGATTAATAACCTAGAAAGTCAAATTATTGAGGGGAAGCTTGTGCTTCTGGGTGATGATGGGAAGTCGCTTCCTACGCAAAAGGAGGCTAATGTGAGACACATGGAAAACAATGAAAGCATCTCTAGTTCGTCGAATGATGCTCCTTCTGTTATTTCAAAGGACACACCTGACATGGTTAAAATGGGGAAAAGGAAGGTAATCAGTTTTCTAAAGTTGCGAATTTGGTTATTTCGGATAGTGATAGTGATGATGATGAAGTTCTTAAGGTGTACAATGAAACTGCTAGTTATATGGCATTTGACGATGCTAAAAGCGGTAGTGGAGCGGGCATGAAGAGCTTATATGAGCAATGGCAAGAGGACACCTATAATCAAAAACCTTATGATAATGGTGCTTTTGATGACTATTGTTTGACTAGTGTCCAAATGAAGTATGCTGATGCATATGATATTAATCTTCGTGGTCAAATTAGATAGGTGTTTATTTTATTTTGTATAAGGATGGTTTGTCATGTCTTATGTTGGGTTAGGTCTTAAGTTTTGTTTACCTTTTTTGGGCTGAGATGTGTGATTCACCCTCATCCGTTGTACTTTTTTTAGAGTAATATATTTTACCTGGTAGTTACCCTTTTACCCAAAAAAAAAAATAATAATTAACTAGATATGTCTTATTTTGAGCGGAAGCTGAAGACTTTTACTTAGCAATCTAGCGAAGACTTTAGAAGCAAGAGGCAACGGATACAATTTACAGACAAAGTACTGGCTGTATGTTTTCTAACCCACTCAAACCAGTTTAAAGCAATATTTTGACACCAACTGTTAGCTTATCCAGAAAAGAGAAAAGTATGATTTATTTGGTAAGTTTCCAAAGATCATAAGTAAATTAATGGGTAATTCTTAAAAAGCAAATCAAATAAGATCTATATGAACAACCACAGAGAATGTAGAGATAAAAAGTGATCACACCGGCACGGCAAAGCAGATTGACTAGACCTGTCAAGAGGTTAATGTGTGAGCAACAAGGGTACCTAGACTTCTATCTTCTCCTTTTGATCTCTGTCAATATTCCATTTTAGATGAGATGCCTGACAACTTACCGTTGTACCTGTAACTCTTTTACTAGAGATCCATATCTGAGATTTCTATCCTACCCAAAGCATTAAGGGGAATCCATTTATCAACTAGGAACACAACTGCTCTAAAGATAAATTCATATGTGACAGCATAACATACGGACAAGGATTGTAAACGAAATTTGAAGTAAAAAGGTGTCTAGCAAAACAAAGAAACAAACATCCCATGTTTAAAAGACGTCTAAAATAGAACCATTTAAAAAAAAGCTCCAGCATAGGTTGCTGCTTATTCCTGGAGAACACGGTAATTACTGTTGTGCACTGGGGGTTTCACTCCCGGAAACAGGCTTCCCTTCGTCATTTGAAGAAAGTGCAGGGGGATGGTCAAACTTGCATCGATGACCATATTTACATAGTCCCAAGCTCTCATAATTACGGCAAACCCTTTTTCCCTGTGAAAATAAACCGTGAAACATACACTGTCTTAGCTTCTTCATATATTTCATACTACAAAGTGTGTAATGAATAAGGGCATATATATAGGAGTACAAAGAATAGATGGATAAACAAAGAACATGCAAAACCAAGTTCACAACTCAAAAGCGAGAAAGATTTGAATACTTACAGGCCTCAGCGGCAAGCCAGCATCACTAAGAGTTACACATGGCTCCTTGCTTACAACAGTAGTTCTCGCCTGTGTTTCTTGCTGTGGGACAGGGCATAAATAAGCGCTCATGATAAATGAATGGATTATATGAAAATATAGAAAAACTGAGGGAACAGGTAAGGTCAAATCATAAGTAAAACTATATCATATAGAGTATAGACATCTATTTAGCCGAAGTTGTTAATAAGGGTTGGCCCACCAACCAACATGCCACAGAGAATGTGTAATTTAAATGGGTAAACGGATGAGGTTTTCCTTGTTTCAGGTTACCCGGGGAGGACGAGCTAGCCTTTGAGTCAGAGTGTGTGAGTTCTTGTTGTTATAAAAGATATAGTAAAGGTAATTCTATGTGTAAGAGATGTATCAAAAAACTTTTTGCCACCAATCAATCTTATCATATGCTATTATATATGGTCATACCTGATTCTCATTCCCTCCATTAGTAACTCCATGACATTCATTTTGATACTCTCTGGATTCAGCAGCGAGATAGTAAATAGGCTCAGGCTGCTGGACGTACTGACTCCCATTCCCGTTCCCACCATTGGTAACTTCTTGATATCCAGCTTGATACTCTCTGGATTCAGCGGGATAATAGTCTTCAACATCATCAGCAGCATATAAACCATACCCTTGATGCGGGCACTGGTTAACAGGTTCCGGATGATCGTATTTGCAGGCTACTCCATAGCCACAGGTACCAAAACGCATATAGAAAGCGCATGTGTTCGCGCCCTGTTTAAGAAAATAACATCCCCGTCATCAACTGCATTGCACTAGATATTTAAATAAAGCGTAGATTTTTTGTTTCAAGTTTATTTAAACACTTTCCGGAATCTAGTAGTTTTAGGCTTAAGATGTAATACTCAAAGACCCGGTGTGTGTATTTTCATAGTTCAGAATGTGTTATTCCGCTTTCATTGCATGTGGTTAGGAAAAAGGTGAAAGAAGAATTACAAAAAAGCTTAAAAAGAAACTAATTACCAAACGTTTTGGAAGGCCATCAGCGTTGAAATGCAACCGCAGATTTGGTACAACCGTTAATGTGTGTGAAAACCGGCATGATGCACCATACTTGCAAAATCCAGCTAAGAAAAACTGCATCATCATGTATAATGATCAAACTAATATTTACAGTCGGTTGTATAGTATCAGAATACTAGATTACTTAACAATTAATGAAATTTAGTTCTCTAAAATACATTGAGCTTATTTATATATATGTGAAAATATTCAGTTCTTTATAATATAGAGCTCATAGCGGCATACTACTTTAGAATGTCAGGCCTTTCAAGTTTCCATTGTCGGCCTCTTCTTTTATGAAAACGGACAACAATATCACTCATAAGCAACACAATCCAATTAGTTTACTCTATACAATAGCACTTTGGAAATTTCTAATATTATGGAACCCATTCGACACAAGCACATATTCTTCAAGGTGACATGAGGTTACTGATATAGCATCTTGAAAATCATCATTGTTGATATCAGATCTAATAAAATATAAGTATTGGCTTAATTTTTTTTATCTTATCTACCATATGAGCACAAGACTACCATCTATATATGTAGCAGTTACTTGCATTTCATTCTTTGTAAAACTTGTTGATGCCTGGATAGAAAGAAGATCAAGATTCACATTTTGACCCAAGCCGATAAAAAGAAAGGGTAATGATATATACTCTTAATTCTTTTACTTAAGAAGGTCAAGGCCATTTAATTTTATGTCAAATGTTATTTAAGAGAGCTTTAAGAAAATTAAATAAAGTACAATTTTCTAGTTTAGTCCATAAATTGGAACAAACCTTTATAACACTGGATTAATCCAACTAACCAAATCTTAATTAATCTAACGATCGAGCTTGCATTGAGGAATTGTTAATGTAATTATTCACAAATATTAATATAGCACACCAATTAAAATTGTACTAAAAATAACATCCATAGTATGACCATACATGTTCTTAAAATGGTTGTTGTAAAAAGATCTGTACTAAAAAAATAAAACTATAATCACTCGATCGTGTCATCTATCATTTCTTATAGTGAAGATCTGAGATCGTTCATTGCTAATTAATCCTTTCATTATATTACTTTTTTCGCTTGTTTTAGTTTTAATTACATATCAACCTAGATAGACTGTAAAAACCTAAACACATTAACAAAGATATTCACAAACTTATCAAAATATCAAAATCAAAAACACAAATCTGTAAAGTATATATATTCAATAAGTGTTATATACCTTGCATGGGGTTGGAGTTGGCTGAGAAATTCCTCTCTGACGATCCGCCTTCACATGAAAAAAAATGAAATGAATTAATAATGAACATACAAGAAAAGATCTAAAGAACCATGTATGTGTATCTTAAGAAAATTTTGTCCATAGTATTCATAGTGTTTTTATTAAATATTTAAAATTTGAAAGCGCGCGAAATAAAGGTGATCAAACCAAGAGATCAATAAATTATATACCACAACTTCTTCAGGGTTCGGATGATTAAAATGGCAGAATTTGCCAAAATAGCATGTACCGGTAGTTATAAAAGCTAGACAGTTCATAATGCGTGAGCGTAACGACTGCTGCATGTTCATGTTGTTTCCTAGGTTCGACATGCTATCAATCGGGTTTTGGTTATCGAAACTAAAGAAAGCGTTTGATGGGTTGGTGATTCAGATTGAAATTAAAGAGGAAGCTAGGTGTGGTTTGTCACAAGGATGGAGTTTTCTCAGGTTTTTATTACGATAATGGAAAGTGATGACAAGCTCTTTGACTTCAATACTTCAATACTACTACAACAATTTCTATACATAGGTCAACTTTAATTTTCATTCAATTTATTTTGTTCTTTATCTGTAATATTGTTTTATATTAAATGTAACATTTATGTCTCACATGTATATTTGTTAACCCCCTATCCAAATATAATGGTTTGTGTTTCCTCTTTAAAATGTTTTGTCTGTTATTAAAAATAGATTATCTATGCTACATATCTTTTTTAATTTTAAGTTTTACAAGTCTAAAAGCTTATTTTACTATAATTTACAACACTAAAAATATATAAACGCTATATTTCTTAATTTTGAGTGAGCAATTAATGTTTTAAATAAATACAATTATTAATGAAGTTATTAAAACATCTTCTATATAATAAATACAAATTATCAAACATATTATACAATCGACTTAAACATAATTTCTACATTAAATGTCCCTATAATATTTAAAACTAAGAATTAAATAATACAAATAAAAAGCATATTATTAAAACTATTCAAACACAAAAACTACAATTTAATAAATACAAATAATAAAGCTAAAATTACAAAATATTTTTCTCTATATTGTATCCTACTGCACATATTTCTAATCCGGTCTCAATTTGTTTAAAACTACATGTATATAAAACACGGTTCGATTCGAGTAATCGCTGATATTTAAAAATAAAAACCAAAATCAAACCACGATAAGTGGGTCTATTGATTTCTGGTTTTTCGGATTCGATTTATTAGTTGTCGTTTTTTACGGTTTCGGATTGAGCGGGTCGGCTCGGTTTCTCCGTTCACATATTTTTTTAATATACGTATCCCTAAAACTTAGCTTTATATAAATCAAATAGATATTTTGAACGCCGAAAAAACATTGCTCAATAAAATAATTATTATCACAATCGTATAATGAAAAATATTGTCATTAGTTAAAGAGTTGAAATACGTCACATGTAATTCTTGATATCCGTAAATATATTGTAAAAATGAAAATAATAAATTAGAACACATGATTCACCGAAAAAATTTATTTCAAGGTAGCCACCGTCACAACGCACAGGTGCCTGTTAGTATAAGTTTGATATAGAGTACCATTTTACCCTTATATGATATGCTTGTTACAAACTGAGCTTTTCTAACTTGTGTTATGATGGTGTAATAACTCACGGTAATTAATTAGTAAAAGGTAAATTGTTATTTTGAAAAAAAAAATAAAAAATCTAAAGAATTTGACTTTTTAAAATCATGTGACTTTTCACAGTTATTTCAGGATGGAGAAAGTATAAACTTTTAAAGTAAATTCACGACATTTAAGAAAATTCATATAAAAACAAAAGATAATACTTCATCTTATTTTATTGTCTATGCTAGTTATAAAACTAATTTGCTGACGAGGTTTACACATTAATCAAATCTATTTTATATTTGTAATTTAACATATGGGTTATATAAAAATTTAGCATTGTTTAATATTTTATAACTCTGATATTACACGTACGAAGTTCAGCTTATAAATATAACTGATAATTATATTTTAACTCGTGCATCTATAGATTTTTTTTATTAAAATTAAATTATTTATAGTTATTTGTATTCTAGTTTTTAACCTGTGTATGCACCGGTTATTACACGCGAATTAGATTCGGACAATAACTATAACTAATAATAATATATTACTCCCTCCGTCCCAAAATTATAGTCCCCTTTTGACTTTTTCGGTCTTTCTATTACAACTTTGACCATGAATATTTTTGTTTGTGTTATATGATACTTGATGCAATATATATGAATTGATTGGATTTTTAAATGTATTTTCATTGGTATAATTTTTATCAATTATTGTATAACACAAATAAAAATATTTAAGGTCAAAGTTGAAAAGCAAAGACCAAAAAAGTCAAACGGGGACTATAATTTTGGGACGGAGGTAGTAGCTATTTGCTTAGATTTGAAAATACGATCAATTTTGTTTAATATTCATATTATTTGAGTATTTTAAATAACATAATTTAAATTCATTTTAAATAAATCTTTATTATATATGTTATATTTAATTTGTGCATATACTCAATAACATGCACAGGATTTCTATTCACCGTCCTTATTGACGGTTTGGGACAAAGGATGAACCATCGTTAATTCTGATTTGTGATGTGTTATAGGCTTACTGTACGTATGTTCTCTAAAGTGGGCGTGAAGTTCGTGCATAATATGGTACGTGATATTCTTGTTGATATATGTTTCAAGGTTGGGATTATAGTGCGTAAGGAGGCTCCTATGGGTTTCTTATCAGAGGATGGGAAGGAGCTACGACCTGCAGACCTTTTACTATTTAATTGGCTCTAAGGTAAAGACGCTTGTTTGGATGTGACCGGAATATCACCCTTTGCTGGTATGAGGGCGACTTCATAGGCTCCTGGGGTAGCTTTGCATGACGTTGTGGAGAAGAAAAAGTTGAAGTATGCGTCCAAATGTGAGGAAAACGGATACAAGTTTATACCATTTGCTTTTTCTACGTTTGGGGAATTCGATACGAATGTTTTGGACACACTCTCACGTATTAAGTTTATTTCTATTAGCAACTCAAATAATGCTAAGAGTGGTGCATTTATCTAGAGTTAGTTTTTGTATTCAGAAAAGAGTGAGAAAACAGCTTGTGTCTATATCCAACTCTATGTAAATTTTTGTAATACTAATAAAAATAACATATGAGGCGGTGACCTTGCTCAAGCGTATCCGAAAGTTCTCGTTCACTCAAGATATTGGAGCGCGTGGTGCTAACTATATTTTTAGTAGAATATGTTTTGCTATTCTTAGAGGTGGGGCCCGCCAGTTTCTCATCCCCACTAATTTCTTGTAATTCCTTTGATTTTTAATGAAGTGATGTTTTATAAAAAAAATAAATAAATAAATAAATAATAATAATAATAATAATAATAATAATAATAAAAGTGTGGGGCTCAGGTTGGTTTGAGGCTCCCACTAATCTTTAGAATCCTATGAGTTTTTAATAAAAGTGTGATTTAATAAAAAAAATAATAATAATAATAATAATAATAATAATAATAATAATAATAATAATAATAAACATCGGCATAATGTGGTGCATGATGTTCTTGTTGACATATGTTCTCAATCAGGGATTTCGGCTCGTAAAGAGGTTGATATTGGGCTTTGTGGGGAAAGGGACAAACCCTTACGCCCAGCTGATATGTTGCTCTACTCATGGGACGGAGGGCTTGATGTATGTGTTGATCTGACTGGGTCATCGCCCTTGACGCAAACTGGTATGGTTGACTTTTCGCCGGGCCATGCGGTGGCTGAGGCTGCACAACGTAAACGCGTCAAGTATGAGGCTAAGTGCACGAATATTGGATATGGGTTTCTCCCCTTCTCTTTCTCTTCTTTGGGGGAGCTTGAGAAGGATGCAGTGACCCTACTGAAGCAAATCAGAAAGTTCTCGATGACCCAAGACATTGGAGCACGTGCTGCTGCTCATATGTTTAGTAGGATTAGCTTTTCTATAGCTAAAGGAGTGGGAGCCCAGTTAATATCTCGGCTTCCCACTAACTTCTTGTAAATCCTATAAGTTTTAATAATAATAATAATAATAATAATAATAATAATAATAATAATAATAATAATAATAATAATAATAATAATAATTGTCGTTGTTGTTTATAAAAAGAAAAAAAGTATATGGTTTTTGTTAAATATACAAATATTTTTAGAAAATATGAAAATCGAAGATTTTACACTTAATCAATAAAATTATATTTAAAATTAGAGTTTTTTTATAAGTAAAAAATTTGGTTGTAAATTCTATTAACCAATAAAAATATAACATTTATTTACACTTATGTTCGAAATAAGAAAATATATATATAAAAAAAATTGAGTTCACTACGTTATACGTGTTTATATTTTTTTCTCTACCAAATTTTTCCAAAGTTTAACCAAATAGTTTAATTTTGACTTTTATTAATAAATAAAATGGCTCGATTTTACAATTAAACTCTTTTATTTATCAATTCGAAAATTTATTTGTCGTATCTTCTCTTGATATAATAACTTTAGTTTTATCTCACAGCAATTGACCAACTTTTATGAGTAAAAAGTTTTGATTACTCGTTTTCTTATTATAGCTGCCTTTCAAAAGTCATAAAAAGAAAAAAGAAAAAAAGAGGAAAAAATAACAACTTTTAGTTTTCATGTTTATTTTTAGATACCATGACGTTAAATTTTGAATTTTCATCTCATAATTCTATAATTCTAATTTGTTTTTTTTACCAAAATTAGTCAATTTTGAATGCCACAAATTTATAAATGTTGTATCATCTTTCATATTCTATGTACTTGGCAACACCTATATATATATTTATTATTGGAGTGATCGTGTGATAACTTTTTGTTATTATTCATTCACGATAAGTTATAAACCAAACTTTGAGTATATACCCAAAAAAAATAACCAAACTAACATGATTTTAATTCTTATTCCTGGTGATAGTTGGCAAATAGATTGAAATATCTTATACTAGTAATGTGTATATGTATTCATAATGATAAAAGTGATTTATTTAACAAACTAACGATAATATCTTATGTGCTTTTTGTGAAGTCTGCAATCAAATTAACAAAAGATCAAAGCTTTATAGATATGTAACAAAATGTGGCGTTTACAACCACCCGCAGCATGGCGTGGCATCTTACCCTCATTACCTAAAAACAAACAATGTCAAACGGACCAAACTGTCACCATCAACATTTCCTTAACCAGTAGAACAAATTTGTTTCCTTCACCGCGTGTATCAAATCAACCTAAAGTAGCAACAGGAACCCATTGACAGATTTTCTAAAGGCTCATGTTCTAGCCAGATGTAACATGGGTCGCAATTTCCTTCTGAGATATGACCATAGGTTCATAACCATCATTGGAGCGCTGAGCCGCCACATCTTCAAGGCGTTTCCATATGGCTTCTCGTTTGGTTTTGATTTCGTCTTTTTTCAACTCATCTTCTTTGAACTTTTTCGAGCATTCTTCAAAGAGCTGTGGGTCTGCATCAGAAAATATCTTTCTGACATTGAAAGTCAAACTGTGTACAGCTTGGTTCCAATGGGTCTTTGTGTTTCTTTCCAATGCTGGATATATGATTGGTAATATCACTTCACGGTTCTGTCTGATTAGGTTTTCAATATGATCGTTGTTCCATAGAAACAATGCTCTTTCTGCCACCTGCGTTTTCAAGAAATGGTTATAATCTCAACTTCTTGACAAAAAAGGTACTTTTGCTGTTATTTATAAGTATTTCACCATATAAACAGATCCCACAAATGGAAAACGTTCAATGTCCAAAAAGATTGGACCTTTGTTACATTTTGGCAAAGTTACTGAATAAATGAGCGAAAGTAGCTCTACACCAAAGTTGCAGCACGTTCTTTTCTAGGATCTTCCATTAGAACTAAATAAATTTCCTTTTTCAGAAAGGATCAATTGATAAGAATGCTTATGTGTTGCTCAAAAGTATTATACATATTATTTAAACTTCAGCTTATGACTATCAAAGTAAAGAGATTCATTCTGTTTCTGAAAGTTTCAATGGAACTCTTTTTCATACGAAGTATTAGAGTATATTTTGTCTACCCTTATATATCTCAAACGTCAGACACACTTGTATAACTTAGATTATGTTTTTTCTATATTTATGTCTGAAACGTCATACACAATCGCATAACTTATCCTTATGTCTGAAATGTCATACACACTTGTATAAATTAGATTAGGTTTTGTCTATCATTATGTCTGAAACGTCATACACAATCGTATAACTTAGATTATGTTTTGTCTATCCTTGAGTTTGAAACGTCATACACAATCGTAATGTATTAACTTAGATTATGTTTTGCCTATCCTTGTGTCTGAAACACCGTACACAATCGTGTACCTTAGATTATGTTTTGTCTATCCTTATGTTTGAAACGTCATACACAATCGTATAACTGAGATTATGTTTTGTATATCTTTATGTCTGAAACATCATACACAATCATATAACTTATATTATGTTTTGTACTTTTGTCTATCCTTATGTTTGAAACGTCATACACAATCGTATAACTTAGATTATGTTTTGTCTATCCTTGTGTCTGAAACGTCATACACAATCTTATAACTTAGATTATGTTTTGTCTATCCTAATATCTGAAACGTCATACACACATGTAGATGTAAACTGAAATTGGAGTTAGGTACTAGTGTTTGACATGGATAAGACAAATCCTAGCAATCCTTAATATCAGCAATATGCATCATCAAAGGAATATATTATTTTTTGATTTGGCAAAGCAAATACTTTGAGAGTTTAAGTCACGCAAAATCAACATAAATGCAGGTGCAAATTGATTTCCGTCACTAGAATCTCAGATAATTAAAGGTATAGACAGAACCCACGAATGATAAACGATTAATGTCCGAAAAGATTGGAACCTCGTTACATTTTTGGCAAAGTTAACAGATAAAATAACAAAAAAGCTCCATTTCTTGTATTTAGTAGTCCCTCAAGTTACACCAAAGTTGCAACATGTTCATTTCTAGAATGTTTCATCAGAACTGAAACATTTCCAAATTTTAGAAAGCTTTATAATTAAGTTACTTGCCTAACCATTATAATCATCACAATTAAACATATAATAATGATTTGAATCCACACAATTCCACTTGCTTAGTCAAACAGTATAATCAATTTCAAACACTACGTTTAAACTGACACTACACTAAAAAACATCCTTCTATTTATCATATTTCCCCCAAAGGCAAATGCTAACTAAACAACGTCATTTTCAGAGTAGCTATCGAAATCAAATATCATGGAAAACCAAAAATCATGGAAAAATAGGTAGCTTAAGTAAAAAAGACTTGCAGGGGACAAAAGGAAAAGGAAATGTTAAGAATTTAATGAAAATCGCCAAACCGCGGCTTCTAGGATGTTTAATAAGCGTAACAATTCCTATTACAAAGTTCTAAGTTTGAGACTATCTTGTTATACTGCCTACCCATCATAATCATTACAGATTAGAATGGTTCTTTCAGATCTACAAGATTCCTCTGATTCTCATTATTAAGGTATCCTTAATTAAAACGTTACTAAATTTTTTAATCAAATATCCCAAATAATTATCAAAATACAATAATCAAGAAAACTAGCGTACAAGCACTACTTGTGTAGTTTGATATTGCTCTTGAAACTTTCCATAAACCAGGAGAACCAATGACAATTTTAGAGCTAAAAGTATCCTTATCAACATTCACAGTCATCAGAATGTAAATCATTATTGAAAACTAAGGCATCTCAACACAAGTTTATACAGTTGAAACTTTCTTCAAACCAAAAGAAAAACCTAATGACAGTTTTAGAGCTAAACAGCACCCATCTCAAAATGCAAATACTGTCAGAAATTAAAGAATTTTGAATTTTAACAGAAGACTATACAGCAATAGTAATAATTTAATCATGGTTCTTTTGGGTAGTCAAGAAAGATACCTGAAAGTGTGAACTGCTCAAGCAACGAGCAATCTGGCGAAATAAAGGCACCATACATCTTTGAAACTCAGGAGGCTGAGTTGCTTCCAAAACTTCCTCGAGCTCACTCAGGAACATCACTTCTTTTGAACTATTTGTAATCGGCCAATACTTCAGCAACCCCCTAATAACCGTGTCTGCAAGCTTAAAATCTTTCTCCACAAACTGAGTAATGCAATAAGATATCTGTTGATGATACATCGGTATGCATTTAGGCTTATGAAGTGGTATCAACGCCCTGACAAGAAACAACTTGTGTTCTTCCTTCAATGGTAAAGCAAACCCATTGATAATACTTCCCAATATCTCCAACAATTCAGCAATCCCATTATGTTTTTCGGTTTCAAAAACAAAACGGAAGAATATGTTGTTGATTGCTTTTCTGATAAATGGGCGGTGAACCATAAACTTCCCATACATTCTATGAAGAACAAACTTCAAATACTCGCGCTCTCGTGGATCCTCTGAGTCGAACAAATCTAACCACTTTAAAACAAACGCGTGGTCAATGTAACGTTTAGCAAGTTTGGCATCAGTTTCTGGTGATGCTACAAACCTTAGAATGAATTCATAGACTAATTGTAAATGAGGCCATGATGGATCCATACAAGGTTCTTCTTCTTCCCCGTCGAAAGTTTCTATAACTTTGTTTTCTCGAGGTTGAGGAGTAAGCTTACGAAAGATATTCACCGACACCATCTTCACAATTTCTTGCATAACAATTTCAGGAAACTTCCCATTTACAGAAGTAACATAATCTACAAGTTCTACCAACGTCTGTCGTTTGATCTCTTTTTCTTTCACATTCTTTGTCGGGTCAGTAAAGTCAAACACGACACAACACAAATTCAACTTCCGAATAAACAAATTCTGTTTCTCAGAATTCGGAACATCTTTAAACCCAGGCAAGGCTTCATACGTGTTGGAAACTATCGAACTTCCATTCAACTTCGAATTCTGAGATTGTAAAACCTTATTATTCGAAATTTGAACAATCGGCACATGACCAGATGACGAACTTGAATTACTAGTTCTAGCATCTCCTACATCTTTACTAGCTTTTGAACTAGTTGACGTATTCGACGAATTAGAATTTCCTCCATCCTTATCATGCGACTTATGTCCCTTTTTAGGAAGCCGATTAAGTATCTGTTTGAACATCCCTTAAACAAAACCCTACAACTTTCTTAACAACCCAACACTAAAACACCAAACCCTCTTCACTTCCTAAATCAAATGCTCCTAATCAATAACAAATATCGCGATAACTATCGAAAAACCCCAACTTTTAAACAACAACAAATTCCCAAATATAACTTAAGCTTAAACCAAATCAAATCTTTGCAAATTCACTTATCCTGCAAGACATCAAAAATACAAATCCAATAATCAAAAGGGTACCCAAAAAAACACAAATCTTTAAACCTTTCTTTAAAAATACTAATCAAGATTCAATTTTTATAAAAAATGACATTAAATAACACATGTTTACATAAAGGGTTATCTTTAAATCATCATAATAATGAATAAAAACCAACAATCAACATAAAAAATTATAAAAAGATTTGGGTATGATCTACAAGACCCACATAGCATTCATAAACAAGATTTACCAAAAAAACAAAAAAGGTGTCATTTTTGGTACATAAATTGGAAAATGAAATGGGAAAAGATACTTACAAAAGGGTTTTCTTGAAACTTGAAGAACAAGAATATAATAAATTAGGAAAAAAGTGCAGAACAAGATAAATTGTGGATCAAACTGATTTTTTATTTTTATTTTTTTGAGAATGGTTTTGTTTTAATTGATGAGAGATAATAATGGGCTATAGTTTGTAAGAAAGCGATCTTTGGTTCTTTGTTTAATCTCTTTGGTTTCCTTTGTTCCATTCCGGGGGTGTTCGTGGGTCGGGTAATAACCGAATAAATCAAAAACCGTATTGAACTGAATTGAACTTATAATCGAATTGAATTTGTTAAAACCGAACCGAACTGAACAAAAAATTCGGTTTCCGGTTTGGATATGATTTTGGCTATTTAAACCGAAAACCGAATTTATATAAATATATATATATATATTTTTATATATTTATATATAAAAACACTTTATATATTTAATATATATATAATTTTTTATATATTTATACATTTAAAAAGAACATTAAAATTTTATCTTAATATAAAAAACACTTTTTATGCTTGAAATAATTTTTTTTTTCAAAAATCTATTTAATTAAATTAAAAAAAAATATATAAAATTGGTTTTCGGTTTTGACCTATAATCGAACCGAACTTCGGTTCGGTTCTCAGTTCGGTTCGGTTCGGTTTTCGGTTATGCCCAAAAAAAAATTAACCGAACAAACCGAACCGAATAAACCGATTAACCCGAGAACCGAACCGATGAACACCCCTATTCCCTTCTTAAGTTTTTGTTATTACAGAAAAGTGAAAATTTGTAAAGTTAACATTTTTTTTTAAATTGAGAAGAAACACTTTTTTTTAATAATCAACAAAAATACACTAACTTTCATTTTATTTCATTTTCTTTTTCTTTCTAAGTACTAATCGAGAACACAAGTTTTTCTTTTCCTTTTCATTTTTTTTTCTTCCTTAACTCTAACTCGATAACATAGTAAAAATATACATAAATAAAGACTACCAAGATGATGTTTTAAAAAGAATTTAGTTTAATTTTCACATGATATATTAAAGCAAATCCTCGTCAATGCGCGTTACAGCGATGGCTACACTGCAATTTAATTTATTTGCT
Source organism: Chrysanthemum lavandulifolium (assembly GCA_022545495.1). Classification (NCBI taxonomy): domain Eukaryota; kingdom Viridiplantae; phylum Streptophyta; class Magnoliopsida; order Asterales; family Asteraceae; genus Chrysanthemum; species Chrysanthemum lavandulifolium. Next base: position 135,230,117 of record CM040246.1, on the reverse strand, counting down.
AACAAATGTTATACGAAAAACAGTTACGACATTTGCATAAGTATCATCTTACAAACACATATGCTAAAATAATAATTGTTATTGCGAAATGAGATATAATATAGCATACACCAGGGCGAGTAAAATCAACCGAAAACGAACCGAACGACAAAACAAACCGAACCGACAAACCGAGCCATTGTTTGGTTTTCGGTTTTATATAATTATTTCAGTTTTATTCGGTTCGATTTGGTTCGAGTCAAAACACACTTATTCGGTTTAAACGACCCGACCCGACCCGACCTTATTCGGTTCGGTTCCGTTTTACTATGTTTTACCCTCTCGGTTCATGTTTTACCCTTAATCGAGTTTTGGTTCAGGTCGGGTTTGACCCGTTGCTCAACCGCCATACACACAAACATGGTTATACTTAATTGATTTAGTAATTAAAATATGGTTCATATTGTTCCTCCAATTCAACACCATCTTTCATATTATTTATAACAAGATTAATCACTTGTATATGTCTAATGTGGATGTGTAATCATGTTTATATATGGTTAAATTGAAGGGATTTTTTTTAGTTAGAATGTAATTTTGTTTCCTCCAAAAAAATTAAAATGTAAATTTAATGGTGTATGTCATTATGTATGTAAGTAGTAGCTGTAAATGTTGTAATTAAGAAATCATTCAATGAATTTGTTGATGGCGTGTGTTAACTTAGAAAATCATTCAAAGAATACTTTTAAGGGGCCGTTTGGTTGGGGGATATTGGGGTATATTGGGGGCATTTGCATTTTAATTTCCTTCAAATATCATGTTTGGTAACTCAAATGAAGTAATTTACAATTCCATGAATTGCCAAAATGGAGAGATTTAGAATGACTCCAAAAAGTGAAGAATTTTAATTTACTTGGAAATTTTTTTTATAAACTTTTTTTCTTATTGTTTTTTTATAAACTTTTAAATAGAATATTAATGAATTTTTTTTATTAATTTTTATAAACTTTTTATAAATTTTAATAAACTTTTTTATAATTTTTATAAATTTTTATAAACTTTTTTATAAATTTTTATAAACTTTTATAAACTTTTTATAAATTTTATTTATAAACTTTTTTTTATAAATTTTTTTTATAAACTTCTTATAAACTTTTTTTATAAATTTTTTATAAATATTTTATAATTTTTTTTATAATTTTTTTATAAAGTTTTTATAAAATTTTAATAAACTTTTAAATAGAATATTTATGAATTTTATATTAAAAATAAAAAATATTTATAAATTTCTGTCAACCAAACGTGCGAAGGTATTTTAAATTTCGGAATTTTAAATTCCCAAGAATTTAAATTTTCTAGAAATTAAAATTCCGGAATTTCAAATTCTCCAACCAAACGCCCCCTTAAGTTTAATTGTAACATAAAGGGTGGTTTAGTAATTTCAACATGTTAAATTTTTAACAATTCAACACGAGGTTCATGTTTCATATGTAGTATAGATCGTTTTTCAATACATTTTTCATTTACAAAATTGTTTCATATGTAGGAATTTAGGATCCTTATGTTATGTGTTAATAAACTTTTTATATTTACTCACTTAAAAGCACTTTGATTATTTGTAATTATAATTGAACACTTATTATAATAGTAATGTAAATTTTTATTTTGGTACCGAAAGAGTATATATTATGTTGAAGTTGTTGCGAGTGAGATTTTAAATTTCGATATTATAAAGACAATTCTAAAAACTATCTTTTACTAACTTTCATCAAGTAAGGATTTCACATCAAACTGTCAAAAAGCCCGTTATATCCCTCCATGAAATACATAACATGATAAATCATGTATTTTTATAATAGTTGAAATCGAAACCCTGATTAAGTTCAAACCTAATAAAGCAAGGTTAAATGCGATTTAAGTATCCGTCTTCAAATGACTAAAAAAATGGTTGTTGGGTTGATTCTCATTTCAAATGTTGTTTAGGTGAAAATTTGAGCTTAAAATGAGTTTGGTTCATAGTTGGTTGGATCAAAATGATCTAAATTCATGAAAGTATTTCCACATTTGAGGTATTGTTAGTTTTGGTATGGTACAATTTCGGACCACTGCAGAATTGCAGTCCTCTATCTGTCATTAACTTTTAATTTTTTTATATTGTTTAATAAAATCTTAAGTATCTTGTTAGTGTTTAGTTAACTTTGTTTATTAAGAATAGCCTTTTATACAAAAACTGGAAACAAGTCCAACACAATACATGACTACCAATCGGAGTTAGGGACAAAAATAAGTGATTACAAATATATTTGTGAAACGAACCATTGTAACAAAAACTCAAGATATGGACGCAAATCATACAACAGGGTCTCATTGCACTTCTATTTGGATAAAAGTAAACAGATGCATTGTATTCTGAAATTAAAAAAAATAGATAAATGCAACAACAAAAAAACATGATGTTTGTATTGATAGTAGTTAGTCATAAATCACAATCTTGACGGTTTCTTGTTTTTGCTTCAACTTGGTTTTCATAAAATTTTAAACAATAGATTAACGCGTATTTCATTTTCATTTGAGTTGATCATTATTTGTCTTCTGTAACATAAATAATAATTGAACACCCAAACTTACCATGTACTGCCTAAGAGCACTCTCATTCAGAATAGCCGAACGCGTTAAACCCAAAAATCAAGCCCATAACGCGTTATTGCGTTATACCCGATGGGAGTCAGACCCTTTCACGCCGTTAGTCCCAGGCGTTAATGGACTAACGCTGCTATTTAATAAAAAAAAAAAGAAAAATTGCTTTACCCCTAAACCATTTCAAATAAATTTTCACTTACACCCCTCAACTTATTCAAATTCAAATTTAAATTGTCTTGGTCGATTAAAGGCGGATAAATTCAAATTCAAATTTTAAATTTAAAATCAAATATTCAAACCGAAAATCAACTCTGCTATATATATAACTCTACCGGACACTATCTATAACACACAAGTTACATACACAACTCACACACACAAAATGTCTCATGAAGATTTTTCTCAAGAATTCCCGGCCGGAAAAGTTGCTTGAAACCGACTTTCCAAATCCAAATCACTTGCCGAAACCGACTTTCCAAATCCAAATCACTTGCTTGAAACCGCCTTTCCAACTCTACAAGAACATGATGTTTACTCTACACCACCGAAAATGTCTTTCCGGTGGGTTTTGAAAACATCCGTACCTCCCAATTGTTCCTACTCCACCGTGAATGTTCCCGGTGGATTTTCAAACCACCCGAGCGGTTTAAGTGAGGCTTCTCCCAAACCTGAGCGAGATGAAGAAACCGTAGGAGATTATGGAAGAAGCGAGCGCGTGAAGAGGTCGCTCGCCGTGAGCAAGAAGCACGGAAAACTATTTCGACATAATGGAGAGTCGATACTTTAATGGGAGTTTTATTCTCCGCCAACCGCCTTCGATGGTTGGGACTCGGATGATTCGTTTTTAAGTTTTAGTAGTTTTATTTTCGTCAAGATTTGAAGTCTTTTTTTTTTTTTTTTAAATCTCGTATTGTAATATGTTTTAGTTTTAATGAAATGTTTGTTTTAGTTTAATAAATGAAGTGTTTGTTTTAGTTTAGGGTTGAAATTGAAAATATGAAATATTATTGGTGTTATGGTGTTATTGGGATGTTATGGATGAGAGTGTTTTTGGGATGTTAATGTTAAATGTTAAAAGGCGATGTGGCGACGTGAGCAGTGTTATTGGTGTTATGGTGTTATGAATGGGAGTGCTCTAAGATAAATCAAGTTTCAAACCATCCATTGTTGACTTTCTCTATATATAAGCGAATGAAAGATAAAATTGCATTTAATAGTAGTAATCTTCAAATTATATTATCTGTGATTCTTATCATCATATATATTAGGCTTTTTCTAACTTGTGACATAGTGGTACACAATTAGAACCATTTAATGAACACAATTTGCCATGTTTAAATGTCACTTGATATTTATAATTTTCTAATTTCCTTTCATTTACCATGTTTAATATTGTTCTATATGGAAATTAACATAATTTAGGAAATTATTATGTTCAATAAATACACATAAACATATGCTATGGTGGCACATATTAGAAAATTCCTATATATTAAAACATAATTTTTTGGTATATGTACACCCCTTTATTTATGATTAGCAGGGTACCCGCGTGATGCGGCGACGGGTACCCTGAAATAAAAAATTTCAATGAACCATAATTTATCTAATTTCAATGAACTATGATTTAAAAAAAGTGATACGATAATATTAAACTAATTCATATACAAACAATTGAAAGTGGCGTGATTTTGCGTTGCGATAGTCAATAATGTTATGGGGTTATGGTCAAATTAGTTGATAGTGGTCCGTAGTCACAAGTAAGTAGAAACATTTTTTTTATGAAATATATATGTAATAATCAACACCTCGTAATAAGTAAATAAAATATATTTTTGAACATGTTTGTATCATTAATATTGTTTATTACACTTGTCCCATATAGATAAAAGATATAAATAAAAGAGTGCTTATAATGTATACATCTTGTAATATATATATTTATGAAAATGTTTGAATCATTAAATTGTTTATAACACTTGTTCCACATAGATAAAATATATAAATAAAAGAATGTTTAATGTAAAGGAAACTTACATGTTTAGCAATCATTTAGAGTTATCCATTAAAAGTATAATAATTAATATACTAATATATTAATCATTGAATTATCACTTGTGAATTTACATCTTTGCATCATTTGTCTTAAAAAAATTGTCCCGACTTTTACAAAAGCCGTTTTTTACTTTTATGGTTAATTTTATTAAAAATAATTCAAAAATTATTTAGATTGGTTCTCAAAACACTCTTACGATATAATAATAGTTTTAGAACTTTGTAGTTTTGCATTCATTTTAAAATCATATTCATTTATATGTACATTTTTGCATTAAAACTAAACTAATTCAAAAAGAAATAATAAATGAAGCATTAATATGTTGTTGAAGATAATTTAATAAAAGCTATGTATTGTGTACATTATGCATTAAAAATTGTAATGCTTAAAAAACACATTAATGACATTTAAAAAAAATTAGAGAGAGTGTGCTAAATGCTTTATAAGTAATATAGAATGTGCAATATGTATAAAATCAAATAAATTATCACTTGTGAATTTACATCTTTACATCATTTTGTCTTAAAAAAATTGTCCCGACTATTACAAAAAAACCGTTTTTTACTTTTGTGGTTAATTTTATTTAAAATAATTCAAAATTTATTTAGATTGGTTCTCGAAACACTCTTACGATATAATAATAGTTTTGGAACTTTGTAGTTTTGCATTCATTTTAAAATCATATTCATTTATATGTGCATTTTTGCATTAAAACTAAACTAATTCAAAAATAAATAATAAATGAAGCATTAAAATGTTGTGAAAGATAAATTAGTAAAAGTTATGTATTGTGTACATTATGCATTAAAAATTATAATGCTTAAAAAACACATTAATAACATCTTAAAAAAGTTTATGAGAGAAAGTGTTAAATGCTTTATAAGTAGCATAAATTTATGATAAATTTATATATCAAAGATTATGGTTTAAAATAATTGTTGATACAAAAGTTGGGCTTTCCTTATTTGGACTCCGGTTCTCGTATCAATTAGACCTTGATACTTGAGACCTGCGCACTAAGTAAACAGAAAACACCGTTAGGCTTATCGTGGGATTGTCTCCCACGATTATCCTCCGGCGTGAGAGTGTAATCGGTTTTTAGGGTCTAGTAGAGAGTTAGGTTTTAAGATCGTACCTTTAATGAGGGCCGAGATGCCCTTTATATACACACGAAATCCTTGTTGGTTTCGTGTTCCCCAACCTTCGGCGTATCCCGCCTAAGTCGGTCAACTAATGCATATCTCATAAATAAGAGATATCTGATATCTAAAACCATAAATAACTCGGGTTTGGGCCTTCGTGAGCCCAAACCGTTCTGGGTTAGCAGCTCGACCGGGCTTGATTGCTAGTGGCGTTCATTGGTCGGGTTCATGACCCGAATGCGGACTATACGTCATCATGTCCCCCCAGTCTAGTATGCGCAGGGTGAAACCCGCGGGTGCTAGACTAATAATTGTAGCCCATATATTCTGCAAGGCGTAGCGTAGAAGCTTCAAAGGTTTCCCGCCTAAAAAAAACGGTGAAGCTATTCAACTTAGGTGAAATACATCCCTCGGGAAGTGTGGGAAAGTGGATGGAAAGTGTCCCACGTCAGCAACTCCTATCCACACGTTTGGAGAAAGTGGGGTCCACGTGTCAAGCATCGTGATCTGCGCAAAACAGTCAAGTCTAAACAGACTTAAAACTGCTCAGACACAAATACAATGAAGATCAGAGAATACAGGGGATTCCCGGGTCGTTAAGTCCCAAGGAGACTCAATGGTGTGTTAAACAAACTCGGAAGATAGAATGATCACTAAGGATAGTGATCCGTAAAGGTTTTGATTAAGAAATTACACTCTTGATTGATTTGGAAAAGAATTGGACACGAATTGGAAAGCACAACAATCAGATGAGAAAAACGTAAACGTAAGTTTTAAAAACTACGTATACGCACAAAATAAAAAGTGAAAACTAAGAAATAAAAGACCTAAAAATATAAAAATGACATTTTTGGAATCCTAAAAATAAAAGAAAATTATTAGAAAAAGAAAATTATTTTTAACACTATTTAATTAATTACTATTAATTAAAAACTAATTTAACTATTTAATAAATACTCTAAAATAGAAGAAAATACAAAATAAGGCTAGAAAAATAAACTTATGATTCTGAAAAATCTAAAATACTATAAAACTAATTTTAAAATTAAAAATATATTTTTCACACTTTTATTCTAATTATTATTAATTAATAACTATTTAAAATACACTTAAATACTAGAAAATAGAAAATAAACTTGGAAAATAAAATTTTAACTTTGAAAATCTAAAATATGATAAAACTAATTTTAAAACAGAAAATATATTTTTATACTTTTTAATTATTTATTACTAATTATTTATTATTTTTAACTATTTATAATTATAATAAATACTAAACAGAAAAGGAAAAATATGAAACTTTTCTAAAATCCTATATGATGACGAAACCTAAGAAAATAGAAAAACAAGATTTGCTTATTAATAAGTTGAAAAGAAAAATCAAAAAGCTAAAAAATCTTAAATAAACGCTATCACTATTTTTATATTGATGTTTTTGTGATTTTTATTTTTTAAAACTACTTATATATTAATATTATGAAACTTTAATAAAGACAAAAAATTTACAAAACAAAAATAAGCTAATTTGATGGCTTATTAACCCAACAAGAGCCTATGAAGCTTATTTGGGTGAAATAAGCTCAAATAAGCTTGAACACTGAAATAGAAGCTAGATAAAGGTGGAATAAGGTACAAACTACTGAAATGAAGCTAAAGAATGAAAAGAAACACACTGATAAGCTAGGAATAGGCAAATAAGCACTTGACTGTTTTAGTGAAAAACAGAAAAGGGGACAAGATTCAAGCTCTTAGCAGCCCTAGTTAACAAGCTCAAAAGTGAAAAACAAGACTTGACAATCCAAGAGGACCAGGTTGGCTTTCCAAAGAACAAGAGAACAAGAGATTTGGACAAGTAATAAGCTTAATGCAAGCTTATCAAAATGGAACCAAGTACTGTGCACAGGGCACTTATATGAAACAGGTATCACCAAAAAGCTAACTAAAAAGCACTCAAACAGCTAATAAACAAAGAACTATCATTTTTCTATTTTTCTTTACCAACTAGACTTTAATTCCCCAAGAACTTATAAACTGAAACTCACTAATAAGCCCACAGTGAAATTCCAAGTTTTATTCAAAAACGACCATTTGAGAATTTTGACTTTTTGAGAAAAACCAAAAGTTGACCAAAGTGAGATTTGAGTTGATCTAATTCACTGAATATGTTGTTATAAAGTAAGATAAGACTAAATTAAGCAAGGTTAACAACTTTTGAACACAAAATGATGATCATGGATCTTAAAAGCTCCAACAGTGACTGCAGATACAAGATTATATGATATTTTGACTTTTTGCTAATAAGAACTTGATTTCTTGACTAAACTAAGTGGTTTAGACTTATTTAGACAGATTTCCAACAAAGATAAAGACCAAAGAACCTTTAATCACAAAAAACAAACACCTCTTACTTGATGTTTTGAAATTTTTACAAAGCAACTCACAATTTTAAATCATAAACTTGATTCTGAGACCTTGTATTATCAAATATTAGCACTAAGGAACACAAATCATCAACACTAATCAATGAAACCAAGATTCTAGACCTAAGCTTGTTTGATCATCAAAATGAGATTTTTTGCAAAATACAAATTTAAGTAAACAACCTCACGATTTTAATGATCAAACATACTAAATTATAACTAGTAAACACTAAGAAATAGGAATTAGAACTAATGAACAAGCAAAACAGTGGAAATGCCAAATTGATTAAAATTGCTTACAAATGACTTTGAAGCACAAACTGAGAACTAGGACCGAGAACCAATCCTAAATGCTCTCCACAGAGCTCTAAACCAAGGCCATCCAAGATAAACCTTGCTCCAGCTGTGAATTCCTTCTCCAAGTGATTTTTTTATTTTTGAACTATTTAATTGCTATTTTTGGTGATTTTTTATTTTAACTTCTAAACTTGTTTTAAATGTATCTAAAAGCTTGATTAAGCTTTCTTGGAGCTTAAATGACTTATTCTAGTCCATATAATCAACTAAAAACAACATTTGACCATTAATGAAATTTTGCATAAATATGAGATTTTGCATAAACTGTAATGGAACTTGTAACTGAAATTGATGATTCACAGAAGATTTATTATAGCATGAAAACTTAAAATCTGAGTTTGAAGATAAAACATACACTTAAACTTGAAAATGCTTAAAAGCGACAATAAAACTTAAAATTACACTAGATCGATTTTTACAATGCATATCTCTCCTTTATAGACTTTTCCACATTCCTTGATGTACTCTCGGACTTTCCCACCAAACTTGAGCCATTGGATTGGCTAGAATCATCAGAACCGTCCAAGTTGCTTTTTGGCGCCAATTTTCCACTTAGCAGGTTTAAGCTTTAATGAAGTTTGGTTCAATCAATTAAGGTTTTTGTTGTTTAGAGGGTGAGGAGGGGACATAGTATGGGAGTGGGTTGAAAATGGAGTGGAAACCATGACTGGTATTGGGTAAACAGAAGTGGGAGAGGAGGTGCTACAGTGACTGGTATTTGGGCGCCAGTTTCTCCTTTTTGACTTCTGTTGACCACAGCTAAATAACAAAGGGGGTTCAAAAAGGATTGTGGCTGGGGTCAGAATAGGTTGTGGACTGGAGGTCAAGGGTAAAGGGTCAAAGGCAGTTGGGTTGGGCTTGTAATTGGATTGGATTTTGGGCCTTAGATATTATAAGTGTCCGTTTGGTTTAGGATAAATAACAAGGACCAAAAGTGTACAATTGCCAAACATGAGGGACTGAAAGTGATATTTTTCAAATGCTCCCATAAGGACCAATCATGACAAACTTTGATAGAACAAGGGCCCTTTTTGCATAAAATCCATTTTCAAAGGTCCAAGGACTATTTTTGTAATTTTCCAAAGCTAAGGGACCTTTCTTGCCAATTGACCAAAGAATCATTCAAGGATTATTTTTAACAACTTAGAATACTTCAGGGACCTTGAATGATAAATTTCCACATTTTTGAATTTCGAGGACTAGATTTGACAACTTTTAAAACTTGGGGACTAAAGCGCCAATTTTGCAAACTTTATACATTTTCATCGATTTTGATATTTTGCATTTGAAACACATAAAACACTGATTTGTGATAATTTGATCATTTTGATGTGTTTACGAGTGTTTTCGATGATTTTGCGGTTTAGATTATACAAAATGATGAGTATTTGGACACTCATCAATCCCCCACATTGAGATATTGCTAGTCCTAGCAATGATTTGAAAAACTTTGATGGATTTGAAAACTCTTTACCAAAAGCCATCACTACGGAGTAGCCAATTGTTTTGATTCAAGTAAGAATCTTGGTACAACGATAACCGATGATTTATTGGCAAATCATAAACCATATAACGGATTTGATGTGTCTTTACCGAAGCCGTACCCTTACGGACTAGCCAACTCTTAGATAAATTATCGTAATTATCTTTGGTGAGTGAATACCAATTATGGATTTTCCACGCCTTTACCACAAGCCATAACCTTGGGCTAGCCAACTCATTATCTTTTGAGGATGATGGGGTGTCAAGAACCATACAATTTTGGGCAAATTGCAAGCCATATAAACGGTTTGAGAAATCTTTACCAAGAGCCGTTTGCTCTGGATTAGCCAATCCTTTTGTTTATCAAACATGGCGGATCGATAACCAAATGAGAAAGTGTAAAACACTTACTCCAAAAAATTTTGGCCAAAAACGGGAATTGGGTAGATAATATATGAAATTCGTGATAATATATGAAATTGTGAGAATTCCCACACTTAGAAATGAATATTGCCCTCAATATTCAATGTACCGCGGTTATCTGAAAACACGAACGTAAAGGGAAATATTACGGCCATTATTTAGAAAGGATTTTTTTTTTTTTTTTTAAACTTATATATATATAACATGTGGGCATCACCCCACACTTAGGTGGTAGAAAGGGATAAGAAGATAGAATTTATGGGTGAAAACCCATATGATGCGTGCTAATGTTTTTGATTACCGAGTCACTAGCTTGACTCGATCCCGCATTTATTGGTTCATGGGGAATGTTTGTAAATCCGGACAACCACGGGGAATGTCCTCTCAAAGTAATGCTTAACTCGATGACCATTCACTTTAAAATTAGGACCATCGGGTTGAGATAACTCAACGGTACCATAAGGATAAACCTTAGCGATAGTGAATGGGCGGACCAACGGGACTTGAGCTTTCCAGAAAATCTTCAACTGAGTTGAATAGAAGGACTCGATCACCAACGTTGAAAACGCGGTTCTTGATCTTGGAGTCATGAATCTTCTTTGTCTTTTGTTTGTAGATCAAAGAGTTCTCATAAGCTTGATCACGAAGTTCATTTAATTCATTCATTTGAACTTTCTATGATCACCTACCGTCAGATATCAAAGTTTGCATGCTTTAAGGCCCAAGATGCCTTGTGCTCTAACTCGATCGGAAGATGACATGCCTTTCCGTACACTAGCTTGTATGGAGTACACGATAGGTGTTTTGAAAGTCGCACGGAAGGCCCAGTCGTCATCAAGCTTATCCGACCGGGATGCACGATTCTCGCCACTCGTCCTTTCAAGGATTCTTTTAAGACCACGGTTTGAAACTTCCACCGCCCACTTGTTTGGGGTGGTATGCGATAGAGGCGATGGGTAACACCATACTTTTGCATGACTTTTTCAAATTGGTCATTACAAAAATGTGTACCACGATCACCGATTATCGCTCTCGGAGTTCCAAACAGCAAACAGAGATTTCAAAATTTCACAACTACTCGGGCATCATTGGTGGGTAAAGCTTTTGCTACAACCCATTTTGACAGATAGTCAACGACCACGAGTATGTACTTGTTACCACGAGAAGATGGAAATGGCCCCATAAAATCAATACCCATATGTCAAATATCTCACAAACTTGAATGGCATTTTGTGGCATTTCATTCCTTTGAGATATATTACCATGACGACGACAAGCGTCCACGAGTTTTGACATAATCGTGGGCATCCTTATAGATTGTGGGCCAATAGAAACCGAATCAAACACCTTTTGGCGGTGTAGTTTGGACTATGATGGCCCCGGTGGGTCCAAGATGGCAAGTGTGAGAATGTCAATAGCTTCACGTCCATAAACACACCGTCGGATGACTTGATCCGCACAGATTTTGAACAAGAAAGGGTCGTCCCGAAATAATGTTTAACATCTTTGAAGAATTTGTTCTTCTGTTGGTCGACATCCCTTTCACAATGAAGTTACCCGCATGGTAATTTGCAAAGTCGAGAAACCATGGGGTGGTAGAATTTCCACGAAAAGAAACCGCATTGAGTGTCTCGAGAGGAAATGTTTCATTTATTTCCTTTTCTCGAAAACATCTTGGTGAGGGTTTTCTAATGCAGACGAGATGATCGTGACTAGATTCTCGGCTCCTTTTTATCACGTATAATGATATCAAATTCTTGGAGGAGGAGAATCCAACGAAGCAATCTCGGCTTTGCATCTTGTTTTGCAAAGAGATATTTAAGAGCCGAGTGATCCGTATACACTACGCATTTGGTCAAGATAAGATACGGTCGAAACTTCTCAAAAGCATACACCACGGCTAATAGCTCTTTTTCGTGGTGGTGTAATGAGTTTGAGCCTCGGTCATAGTTTTGCTTGCGTGGTGAATAGGTGAAAATGCTTATTTCTTCGTTGCCCTAGGATTGCACCGATAGCAAAATCACTTGCATCGCACATGAGCTCAAAGGCAAGTCCCAATGGAGCAACGAGAATGGGTGCTTGCTTAGCTTTTTCTTCAATGTTTCAAAAGCTACGATGCACTCGGGTGAGAAGATAAAAGGAGCATCCTTTTCAAGAAGATGGGTCATAGGTAGGCGATTTTGGAAAATCTTGAATGAATCTACGATAGAAACCGGCATGACCTAAAAACTCCTAATACCTTTGACGGTAGTAGGATGAGGCGACTTAGCAATGACATCAACCTTTGCTCTATCTACTTCAATCCCATTCTTTGAAATCTTATGGCCAGGACAATGCCTTCTTTGACCATAAAGTGGCTTTTCTCCCGTTTAGACAAAGATTGGTGTCTTCACACCTTTGAAGCATTTTATCCAAATGGGAGAGACATGATTGAAAAGAATCCCCAATGACCAGAAGTCATCCATAAACACTTCCATTGTTTCCGATCATGTCGTGGAATATGGCCATCATACATCGTTGGAGCGTGCCGGGAGCATTACATAAGCCAAAAGGCATACGTTTGTAGGCAAAAGTTCCGTATGGGCAAGTGAATGTGGTCTTCTCTTGATCTTGCGGATCAATAGGGATCGAAAGTAACCCGAGAAACCATCAAGGAACAATAGTACTCATTCCCCGCTAATCTCTCGAGCATCGGTCCATGAAGGGTGAGGAAAATGGTCTTTACGGTGGCGTCATTCAACTTACGATAGTCGATGCAAACACGCCATCCGTAACCAATCGAGTTGGAATTAACTCGTTATCTTCATTGTGATATGATAATGCCACCTTTTTCTAACACAATGAATTAGGTGACCCAAGGACTGTCAGAGATCGGGTAAATCAATCCGGCATCAAGAAGTTTTATAACCTCTTGTTTGATAACATCATGGATTTTGGATTCACGTCTCGATGTTGAATCTATGGTTTGAAGTCATCCTCCATCAAGATTTTATGAGTACAAAACTCGGGGTTTATACCTTTGATGTCGGAGAGTTTCAAGCAATTGCTTGCTTATGTGACTTCAAGATTTTAATGAGGCGACTTTTTCATCTTTACTCAAATCTCGAGCAATTATGACGGGTAATTTATCATCACCTTCAAGGAATGCATACTCGAGATGAGGAGGTAAGTCCTTAAGCTCAACCTCGGAAATTCTTGATTTTCTCAATGAATTGACTTCCTCGTTATGAAGTTTGATGGGAGGAGAGAAGAGAAGTATCCGTTGACAATTTCTCAAGAAGAATATCTCCTCCAGTTAATCTCATTTTGATTAATCTCAACCGGGATTGAATCACTAGGATGAGGGGTTGATGATGGATCATCATTGAGCAACTTCTCAATAAAGTATGTCCCCTCAATATCAATTGGGCGTGATCAATTTCCCAGTGCGAATCACTAGCCAAATATGCTTCAATCTCATCTAAGATGAAGTCGCTTCCTCAAACGGAGTGATAGAAGGAGTAGAATTGGCTATGATAGGTCGAGAAGATGTGGTGGAATCCCCACTCACGAATTATGAGAATAACCAAGAACTTCTTGAGAGTACTCGCCGAGGCAACATCAATGATATCTATTCGGTTAACCGATTCGTAATCATAGTTTGCGGAGTACCTCGAAGTTTGGTCAAGATTGAAGGTGACGACTTCATTACCAACACGCAATGTGATTTCTTGCTCAAATACATCTATGAGAGCACGGCCCGTTCTCGGGAATCCTCGACCAACAATGAGAGGAACCCGATGATCGGCATCAAAATCAACAACCACGAAGTCGGTGGGAAATGGAACTTTCCTACTTTCACAAATCGTCCTCGGCAATGCCAAGAGGACGGGATATGGAACGATCTGCAAGCTCGAGAGTCATGCATGTAGGAGTGAGTTCGGAAGAAAGTTTCTTCCACATCGAATATGGCATAAGATTAATGCTTGCACCAAGATCTCGCTAGGGCAAAGCATTCAACCATCCCCGGAATACACAAGGTAAGAGAAATTTCCCGGGATCTCCAAGCTTTCGAAGCTTTTGAATAATATTTGGCGGTTCTCGTTAAGAGGAGTCTTAGCCATTTCAAACGACTTTCCTTATTGCTTAACATGTGTTTGAGAGTTGATGCGAACTTGGGCATCGGCATGATAGCATCCGCAAAGCTTATGTCAAATGTAACTCTTGGAAAATTTGGAAAATTTATCCATTTGATGACTAGCTTTCTCGAGCTTTGCTCGTTCAAGCGATGGGTAAGGAATAGAAGATTTGATTGCTTTTCTCAATAGGAGCTATAGGAGGTTCAAAACAACTCCTTGATTAGGCGGGGTTTCTGGACAACTTGAGGTTGGACTACAGAAGGTTGGACGTGTCTGGTACCGTGGGCTTGAATTATGCACTTTGTCCGTTGTATCCTTGGTAACTTGACTCATTGGCACCGGTGGAGGTGGCATAGGAGTCGTGGGTCCATTATGTTTTGGAGGTTCACCGTCCACTACCTTTGGAAGAGAAGAAGAAGAGGTAGTAGGAACAGCGGGTCCGATGTATGAAACACCACTGGTTGTGATCGCCTTGGCATCGCCCCTCGGGTTAGCGATCGTGTTGCTCGGTAAAGTACACGAGCCCGGGGTCGATCATTTAAAGACTTTTCGGATCGAACAATCGGACCAACAACCGGTTCATTTCATCTTGGGATTTCATGAACTGCTTGATAACTCATCGATGATGGTCCCGGAGGAGTAATGACGGAGGAGCTGGAGGGACAATTTGAGGCCGTATGTTTTGATTATGACCAAAATTCCCTTGATTAGGATTCATATTCCCATGAAATTGATTCCTCGATTGAAATTGTTTTGATGAGGGTTTCTTGATGTTGGAAACCTTGATTGTGTCCGGGATAGAAATTACCTTGGTTTTGATAACCTTGGTTCATTCTTGGTTGGTTCGATTCGGTTGTGATTTTGGTTAAAACCGGTGGTGCTCGATTAGTGTTAGCACGGTAGTGTGGTTCATTTTGAGGACGGTATTGATTACCTCCTTCTTTGTGAACTACCGGCTAAAGCATTTGCTTCAAAAGGACTACCATCGGTGGCGGTACAATTGTAGTAAGCGTGAGGACCACCACAAGTGACACAAACTTCAACTTTCTTCACTTCACCATGTGTTGGTGGTGAGTGAAGGAGACTTTCTTCCGTTAGCAAGAACCAAAGCTCGAACAATGTCGTGAGTTTATCAATCTTAGCATCGGTGCTAGATGTACTCACGGGGGTGAAGAAGAGAAGGTCCAAGATTAGACCGATATGTCTTAGCTCGAAAGGACGGACTTGAGATTTGTTCTCAATGATCCGCAAGGCCTCTTTGGTGGTCTTGCTCAGAAATTACCTCCAGCGAGGCATTCAAAGAATCTTGATTGGCCCGATTGAGACCATTGTAGAAAGTATCCATTTGCATTAACTCGGTAAAACCGTGATGCGACACATGCGAAGCAACTCTTTATAACGATCCCATGCCTCCCGAATGATTCATCAAATCTCGAGAAAATTTCATTATCTCATTCTTAAGACTTGTGGTTCGGGATGGAGGATAGAACTCGTTAATCTAATTTGGTGACAAGATCTTCCCATGTCTCTATAGAACGAGGGGTTGTTTCTCAAGCCAATTCCGGCTTGTCCTCTGAGAAAATGGGAAATGAAGAAGCTTGATAGCTCGGATGGGACATTCTTGTACTTGATGGTAGATGCTATCTTGTTAAACCATCGAATGTGTGCATGAGGATCATCCCGCTCAAAACCATAGAATTGGCTTTGGGTTACTAGATTGAGCAACCCGGTTTGAGCTCGAAAGTGTCGCCCACGATGGTTTGGGACAACAATGGCATCTCCGTAACCTCGATGGGTGCTTGGAGAAGCTCATTCATGGGTTTGTCTTACGCCATTTCGGCGGAGGTGGTGGTGGTAGACGCCTCGATCCACGGTGAAGGAGCCGAACGTCCTCTACGCTTCGAGGAATCTTTCCAAGTTCGAAAAGTGGACTTGTAGAACTGGAAGAACGAGTGCGCATGCACTATGTATAAAACCAATTTTCAAAACAAATGAGGCAAAACACAAGTGAACTTAACCAATAATCACAACCGAAATGGCTTTTTGAAAAAGGTACACCAAATCACAAGTGACACAAAGGCAAGTTTTAAATCGATGTTCGGAACTTATTAATGGTCGCACCCCAGCTTAGGTAGTGCCTTTGCCTTGATTTGCGGTGGTTGATTTTATGTATTCAATTAAGTACCACCGAAAAGACGTAGGTAAGATCTGTGCGATGGGTTCAAAAACTTTTGGACAATATTTTTGTTATCGACGGTTTAACCAAATCGTATCTCTTCAAGAATCACCTTAAAAGAGAATACAAAATAGAAAACGTTCGATTGTTTTGTTGTTTTATAATTTTTGGTGTTTTAACACTTTAGGAAAAGTGTTAATGACTTTTGATTTTCTTATAACTTTACAAAACTTTTTACAAATGATGGGTATGTGCAACAATGGATCCGAAAATGGCTAAACACACGCTAAAGCCTCCCGCAATGGCGCCAAAATTTTGATCTCACAAGAAATACCAAGTCTAAACAGACTTAAACCGCTCGCACACAAATACAATGAAGATCGAGAATCAGGGATTCCCGTCGTTAAGTCCCAGGAGACTCAATGGTGTGTTAAACAAACTCGAAGATAGAATGATCACTAAGGATAGTGATCCAGAAGGTTTTGATTAAGAAATTACACTACCGATTGATTTGGAAAAGAATTGGACACGAATTGGAAAGCACAACAATCGATGAGAAAACGTAAACGTAAGTTTTAAAACTACGATACGCACAAAATAAAAAGTGAAAACTAAGAAATAAAAGACCTAAAAATATAAAATGACATTTTGGAATCCTAAAAATAAAAGAAAATTATTAGAAAAAGAAAATTATTTTTAACACTATTTAATTAATTACTATTAATTAAAACTAATTTAACTATTTAATAAATACTCTAAAATAGAAGAAAATACAAAATAAGGCTAGAAAAATAAACTTATGATTCTGAAAAATCTAAAATACTATAAAACTAATTTTAAAATTAAAAATATATTTTTCACACTTTTATTCTAATTATTATTAATTAATAACTATTTAAAATACACTTAAATACTAGAAAATAGAAAATAAACTTGGAAAAATAAAATTTTAACTTTGAAAAATCTAAAATATGATAAAACTAATTTTAAAACAGAAAATATATTTTTTATACTTTTTAATTATTTATTACTAATTATTTATTATTTTTAACTATTTATAATTATAATAAATACTAAACAGAAAAGGAAAAATATGAAACTTTTTCTAAAAATCCTATATGATGACAGAAACCTAAGAAAAATAGAAAAACAAGATTTGCTTATTAATAAGTTGAAAAGAAAAATCAAAAAGCTAAAAAATCTTAAATAAACGCTATCACTATTTTTATATTGATGTTTTTGTGATTTTTATTTTTTAAAACTACTTATATATTAATATTATGAAACTTTAATAAAGACAAAAAATTTACAAAACAAAAATAAGCTAATTTGATGGCTTATTAACCCAACAGTAGCCTTAACAAGCTTATTTGGGTGAAATAAGCTCAAATAAGCTTGAACACTGAAACAGAAGCTAGATAAAGGTGGAATAAGGTACAAACTACTGAAATGAAGCTAAAGAATGAAAAGAAACACACTGATAAGCTAGGAATAGGCAAATAAGCACTTGACTGTTTTAGTGAAAAACAGAAAAGGGGACAAGATTCAAGCTCTTAGCAGCCCTAGTTAACAAGCTCAAAAGTGAAAAACAAGACTTGACAATCCAAGAGGACCAGGTTGGCTTTCCAAAGAACAAGAGAACAAGAGATTTGGACAAGTAATGTTTAATGCAAGCTTATCAAAATGGAACCAATCATGCGCATGTGGCACTTATATGAAACGGTATCACCAAAAGCTAACTAAAAGCACTCAAACAAACTAATAAACAAAGAACTATCATTTTCTATTTTCTTTACCAACTAGACTTTAATTCCCCAAGAACTTATAAACTGAAACTCACTAATAAGCCCACAAAGAAATTCCAAGTTTTATTCAAAACGACCATTTGAGAATTTTGACTTTTGAGAAAAACCAAAAGTTGACCAAAGTGAGATTTGAGTTGATCTAATTCATCGAATATGTTGTTATAAAGTAAGATAAGACTAAATTAAGCAAGGTTAACAACTTTTGAACACAAAATGATGATCATGGATCTTAAAAGCTCCAACAGTGACTGCAGATACAAGATTATATGATATTTTGACTTTTTGCTAATAAGAACTTGATTTCTTGACTAAACTAAGTGGTTTAGACTTATTTAGACAGATTTCCAACAAAGATAAAGACCAAAGAACCTTTAATCACAAAAAAAACAAACACCCTCTTACTTGACTGTTTTGAAATTTTTACAAAGCAACTCACAATTTTAAATCATAAACTTGATTACAGACCTTGTATTATCAAATATTAGCACTAAGGGAACACAAATCATCAACACTAATCAACTGAAACCAAGATTCTAGACCTAAGCTTGTTTGACTGTCAAAATGAGATTTTTTTGCAAAATACAAATTTAAGTAAACAACCTACTGATTTTAATGATCAAACATACTAAATTATAACTAGTAAACACTAAGAAATAGGAATTAGAACTAATGAACAAGCAAAACAGTGAAATGCCAAATTGATTAAAATTGCTTACAAATGACTTTGAAGCACAAACTGAGAACTAGGAACTGAGAACCAATCCTAAATGCTCTCCACAGAGCTCTAAACCAAGGCCATCCAAGATAAACCTTGCTCCAGCTGTGAATTCCTTCTCCAAGTGATTTTTTTATTTTTGAACTATTTAATTGCTATTTTTGGTGATTTTTTATTTTAACTTCTAAACTTGTTTTAAATGTATCTAAAAGCTTGATTAAGCTTTCTTGGAGCTTAAATGACTTATTCTAGTCCATATAATCAACTAAAAACAACATTTGACCATTAATGAAATTTTGCATAAATATGAGATTTTGCATAAACTGTAATGGAACTTGTAACTGAAATTGATGATTCACAGAAGATTTATTATAGCATGAAAACTTAAAATACAGAGTTTGAAGATAAAAACATACACTTAAACTTGAAAATGCTTAAAAACGACAATAAAACTTAAAATTACACTAGATCGATTTTTTACAATGCATATCTCTCTCCTTTATAGACTTTTCCACATTCCTTGATGTACTCTCAGACTTTCCCACCAAACTTGAGCCATTGGATTGGCTAGAATCATCAGAACCGTCCAAGTTGCTTTTTGGCGCCAATTTTCCACTTAGCAGGTTTAAGCTTTAATGAAGTTTGGTTCAATCAATTAAGGTTTTTGTTGTTTAGAGGGTGAGGAGGGGACATAGTATGGGAGTGGGTTGAAAATGGAGTGGAAACCATGACTGGTATTGGGTAAATAGAAGTGGGAGAGGAGGTGCTACTAAATGATCGTATTTGGGCGCGGTTTCTCCTTTTGACTTCATTGACCACGCCTAAATAACAAAGGGGTTCAAAAGGATTGTGGTGGGGTCGAATAGGTTGTGGACCTGGAGGTCAAGGGTAAAGGTCAAAGGCGGTTGGGTTGGGCTTGTAATTGGATTGGATTTTGGGCCTTAGATATTATAAGTGTCCGTTTGGTTTAGGATAAATAACAAGGACCAAAAGTGTACAATTGCCAAACATGAGGGACTGAAAGTGATATTTTCAAATGCTCCCATAAGGACCAATCATGACAAACTTTGATAGAACAAGGGCCCTTTTGCATAAAATCCATTTTCAAAGGTCCAAGGACTATTTTGTAATTTTCCAAAGCTAAGGGACCTTTCTTGCCAATTGACCAAAGAATCATTCAAGGATTATTTTAACAACTTAGAATACTTGTGGACCTTGAATGATAAATTTCCATTTTTGAATTTCGTGGACTAGATTTGACAACTTTAAAACTTGGGGACTAAAGCGCCAATTTTGCAAACTTTATACATTTTCATCCGATTTTGATATTTTGCATTTGAAACACATAAAACACCGATTTGTGATAATTTGATCATTTTGATGTGTTTCTGAGTGTTTTCAGATGATTTTGCAGTTTAGATTATACAAAAATGATGAGTATTTGGACACTCATCACATCGCATGGATGTGGAACCCTATATAACTACCGCCTCCCTTTTAGTGTGTTTATCACAGTAAAATCATTTCCACCATTGTTGAAAACTCGAAATATCAACCAAGAAACCTTTAAACTTTCAAAGGTAATAACGCGTGCGCATTCGAAACCTTATCATGGTTCGTGGATTAACTGACTTTGCATCTGATATGACCGGTAGTTCCGGTTGCGCAGGCGTCAATAGCGGATTTCCCCGAAGGGAAAGTAGGGGTATACACGCGTTTTTAATTTGCGAATCAACGTGTGCCCATCTCCTTATTCTTGTGCGACGACAAATTACTATCGCCTCACATATCCCAACCGCATCGTATAGGTGCGGCAAAATAACAAACTTCGAGGTTAATTGCCGCTTGTTGGCGATTAACCCACTATCTATCTCTTCCGCGTTTACCATACGACGTGGTCAAACGGGTGGGTTTCGTTTGCTAAGCGCGCAGGCGGCCGCAATGTTATAATGAAAAACTAGACGCGCTTAGAACCGGAGAGATAAATTCTTCCGGGTTGATGAGGCGTTGTTCCCATGGCACTTCATCTTCTATACCCAAAGTTCGCCATCAAGGATGAGCGCCCTCCTGGAACATACAAAAGCAGATGATGCGGAAACGATAAACGCCAATCGTATTCCCATCAGTTCATATCCCGAGGAATTTTTGGTGCACATGGGCATCAGTCGCAACTATTTCGATAGTCCTGACGAGGTGCCAACCTTCTTAGACGCGGATGACCAGGGTGGGTGCTCGTCCTTCCTACTCCTTTGCTTTATTAATGTGAGCCTTTCTTTTCACCTTTGTACTTTATATAACTCTTGTTTTTGTTTGTTTCTTGCTGCGCAGAGATGGATTTGTTCAGCGTTGTGCATTTGGCGAAACCTCGCCAGTCACCGTGAGGTGCGCCGCTTTGAGAGAGGAGAAGTCCCATTTTGGAAGCCATCGCGGGCGCACCATGGAGATGGAGTTGGAGGAACCGGGGTGATTCCACCGTTGTCTTGGAGGCAACCCTCACGCAGCGCCCCCACCCTGTGGTTCATTCTCCCAGAGTGAGCCGGCACGCCGAGACATAGTGGAGAGCGTGGAGGTCCACGCACGGCGCACCAAGGGGTCAAGCGCAAGAGGCGCTGGTGATGATGGCGCATGCTCATCTATGAGGAAACGCCACATCATTCATGACGTGGAGTCATCATCGGATGATTCATCACCCATCCGCGAATCGAGACTACTCCTCCCAGTAAGTATTGTCTCCAAGCACTTAGTACATCCATGTTTGTATTATGAAATAATCACAAAATTTCTTTGTTTGCGTGCGATCTTTGAACCGCTGGGCATTCTGGGAGTCGCCACCCAGGCGTAGTCCCATTCGTCTTGACCTCCCGTGTCGAGAGAACCAAGGCGCCGATCCATTGGCATATAGGGATGTCTTGATGGACCATCTTGTTGAGGATCTTGGTTTGGGCTGCAGTGCACCAGAGCTACATTGGTTGCTTGCAGACTAAAGGCAAGGTATGCTGGGGAGAGCGCAGAAGGATAAGCAGATCGCGCTCCTGGAGGCGCGTTTGGCCTGTGCTCAGGCTGAAGCAGAGGCGACAAGCTCTTATTCCCAAAAACTCGCTGGAGAAAAGATGTCTTTGCTGATCCAAGTGAGCCAGGAGCGTGCCGCATCGGAGGATTACAAGGCTTCATGCATCTGGGCTCTTAAGTATTTGGAGGAGGGGAAGAATGAGCACTTCTCTCGGTTGGAAGAGTTTCGTACATCTGTGGGAGGTTTGCTGGAGAAGCAGGAGATGAAGCTTCACAAGCTCAGTATTGAATACGACGAAGAGTTGTATCCTCAGCTTGTTTCCACAATTTCGGAGCGCAGGTGGCTCATCAGCCATGGTTTGCGCCTTGCTGCCCTCAGCACTTTGGAGTCTCGAGAGGTAACAGACACCTTCGGGAGTGTTGTTCGGTCTTGGCGTTGGCGGCAAGCAAGCGGAGGCCATATAAGAGCTTCATGAGGGTGGCCTTTGAAAGTGCTCGCCGACAGTGCCCGGTATAACGAGCATGCATATGATGATCTGGTCGCTGCGATGGGGAAGATGAAGCTGTTGGAGCTTCCTCTAATTGCGCAGTTGGAGCACGACCAGGATTATCCCATAGGTGTGATTATGGAGGGATTAACTTTGGCCCACCACCGTGCTGATAATGCAGAGGCGCAGCCTGACTATTTTTTGAAGCCTGATGAGTCACAGCTGCAAGTGCCTATCTTTGCTTGCCCACGCGATATCCTAAACCCCTTCGTGCTTGAGAAGGAGACCCCTTTGAAAGAATCCTTAGAAGCCCATGCTATGAGGCTTGCCAAGAAGAAGGGCGGGAAAGGAAAGGCCATTCTTTGTGGTCTTGGCGCAGCGCATCTCCCGAGATCCGAGGGGGTACCTGTGAGTGTGGCGACAATATTGCGCCAGGATTCTGGTCTATTGAAGAAACTAAAGGAAGCTGGGGTTGCTGCAAACCATGTTGAGAGCTCACATCTTAGGCGTAGTAATAGTATATATGCTGTAGCTTCTTTGTAAATATCCTTTTGTAAGAACTCGTGGTTCATAATAAAAATTTTCTTTTGTTGAAGGTGTGTTGATCTGAATGTGGTTGCGACTTATAATTGTTGTACTTAGTTATCCGTCTTTGCATGAAAAACGTTCTTGTTGTCTAAGAATCAAACGGTTGTATAAGCGCGAATAATATATGAAGTCCATAATCATGTATGAAAGTCATGATCTAACCTACTTGAAACATAATTTCTAAGTACTTGTATCATAATCGTGTATGGTGTGATATGCAGCGTACTGTAAATATCATATCAAGGAGTCAAGAGTCTTGATTCCTAGTTTGTTAAACGCACACAATATGCATTGTTGCGCATTCATCGTGGAATGCGCATCAAACTTATTCCAACATCTTGAAAATAAGGTGTTTAACAAAGGATGCATGATCCGATGTTGATGGGTTTGCAACCCTCTTACTCAACGAGTTATTTAGTAGGTTTACTCATCCTTTTACCATCGTGGGTTTAATAAGTGCATGCACGCCATGTAGGCAAAAAATAATATAACAACAATGTTGAGACATAAATAATATGTAAATAACAAATTGAAATGTGTCTAGAAACCGCGACGTTTTATTAATACTTGCAAGTTTTTGTAAAAAAAACAAGACAGTTGCCTAAGTAAAACAAAATGTAAATACATGGATATTTATTGAGCACTTTACTAAAGTGCAGGGGTATCCGTGTGCTGGGCCATAGCCGTTCCTAGAGAGAACACCGTTTGAGATTGCAAATGTTCCATGTGCGTGGTAGCTCACGACCATCCATGTCACGCAGCTTGTACGCGCCCTTTCCTAGTGCTTCAATGATCTCATAAGGTCCTTCCCACTTCGGTCCAAGTTTTCCTGTATCTTCTGCATGGCTCGCATCATTGGCGCGATATACAAAGTCGCCTGGTCTGAATGAGACGCTTCGAACTTTAGCATCATAGTATCCTTTCATTTTTGACTTAGCTCTCGCCTCACATATAGCTGCGCGTTTGCGCCTTTCTTCCAACAGGTCCAAGTCAATACGCCGTTCATCGTCATTGGTTGTGACATTAACTTCGGTAGTACGAATAGTTGGCATCCCAATTTCGGCTGGTATAACGGCTTCTGTCCCATAGACAAGAGAAAAGGGAGTGTCCCCCGTGCTAACTTTGATTGAAGTGCGGTGCGCCCACAAAACATGCGATAACTCCTCCACCCACCTCCCTTTGTGTTTGTCTAAGCGTGCTTTAACTCCTTCACCCAAACTTCGATTTGCACGCTCGACTAAACCATTGGTTTGTGGGTGTTTAACCGACGAAGTCTTTGTGCAATATTTAGTTTTTCGCACCATTCCTTGAAAGGGTTGTCACAGAATTGTTTTCCGTTGTTCGAGATGATTTCCCCAGGTAATCCGAAACGACATACGATATTCTCCCAAACAAATTGTTTTACCTGATTTCCTGTGATTGTCGCGACCGCCTTTGCTTTAATCCACTTAGTGAAATAGTCTACATCCACTATAAGGAATTTCAATCCCCCTGCTGCAACAGGGAAGGGGCCGACAATGTCGATACCCCATTTATAGAATGGCCATGGCGACGTAATAGGTGTTAGCTCCTATTGTGGTTGGCGTGGAATGGGTCTGTGAACTTGGCAGTCGCCACACTTTCTTATTAAGTCTCGCGCGTCACGGTGCATCGTAGGCCAGTAGTATCCTGACCATAAAGCGTGCGCCACGACGGACCGTGGTCCTGAGTGCATACTACATGAACCGGCGTGGATCTCTCGGAGTACGTAATCTGCTTGAAGGGGTTCGACACATCGAAGCCATGGTTGTAATATACCATCCCGAAGTTCAAACCTCTGTGATGTGCGTCGTATTCGTCGGGCTTCCTTATGCTCTTGGGGCAATACGCCCTTGCTTATAAACTCGACAATTGGAGTCATCCATGTAGGACCTTGTTCCTCTATCACTGTGGATATCTCCATTTCTGAGATAGACTTGCTCTTCAGAGTTTCCACCAATACTTGTTTTGACAAGTGTGCAAAGCTTGAATGCAATCTTGCTCAGTGCATCCGCCTTTCTGTTTTCCCCTCTAGGAAATTGTTTTATGGTAAACCTGTCAAAACCCTGAATTAGTGACTTGGTCTTGTCGAGGTATTGAACCATGTTTTCCTCTTTAGCCACATACTCGCCCAACACATGGTTGGCTACTAGCCGGGAATCCACATTTGCTTCTAGGTTGCGTATGCCCATTCGAGCTGCAATTCATAATCCAGCGATCAGGGCTTCATACTCGGCCTCGTTTTTGTGGTCAGAATTCAAAGCGCAGCGTGGGTGAATTCCATTCATTCCAGGCTCTTGAGGATAAGGCCCGCTCTCGACCCGCTCACGCATGAAGATCCGTTCGTGAATAGGATCCATGGTTCATGTAGTTCCACCTTGCTTTGTGAAGGTGCATCATCGATCCCGCTTTTCGATGATGAAGTCTCGCTAGTATCTATCCCTTGACCGCGGTCGTGGTCTCGTAGGAGATGTTATGCTCACCTAGCAACACGCTCCATACTGTAGTCGTCCGGCGCGCGGGTTTGGAGATGATCCGCTTGATAGGTTGGTCTCGTGATCACCGCTATTGGGTGCGCTGGAAGTACCTACGCACCGCTTGGCGGCGAATACTAGCGCCAAGACCAGCTTCTCCATTGCGTTATAGTTAACCTCCGCTTTCTTGAGTGCTTTGCTCACAAAATATACCGGTGTTTGTCTTGAATTCACATCAAGAGCATCACACGACCGCTCCATGAGTCGCAGATATGTACATAATTAATTCTTCCCCGAGGGCGCGACTAGCGTAGAGAGGCCGCTATGTGTTTGTTAAGTCGTATGAAAGCTTCTTACGCCTCCATAGTCCAGCTGAAAGTCTCCCTTTTTTGTACACTTCTTGAGCGTTTTGAAGAGAGGGAGTGACTTATCTGCTGATTTGGACAAGAACCTATTCAAACCGGCCAATTTTCCATTTAGGGACTGGACTTCTTTCAACGTGCGTGGTGAAGGAAGTTGGATGACAACCTTCGTTTTTTCTGGACACGGTTTAATGCCATCGGGCTCTATCAAATATCCGAGGAACATGCCTTCTGTAGCGCCAAAAGTGCATTTCTTAGGATTTAGCTTCATGTTGATCTTTTGTAGTGTCTTAAATGTTTCCTCAATGTCACGCACCAATTCGTCCTCCGTATGGCTTTTTATGACAAGGTCGTCAACATAAACCTCTAGGTTGCGGCCCACCTGTTTTTCAAATGCATTATCTACCAATTGCTGGTAGGTGGCGCCTGCATTCTTCAAGCCAAATGGCATCTTAGTATAACAATAGACGCCTTGGCTTGTGTGGAAGGCCGTTTTTTCCTCATCTTCTTTAGCCATTTGGATTTTGCGTCTAAAAAGCATTTAAGTGGGTATCCGTACAAAGATTCTACCTTCCAGCCAAATGGCATCTTAGTATAACAATAGACGCCTTGGCTTGTGTGGAAGGCCGTTTTTTCCTCATCTTCTTTAGCCATTTGGATTTTGCATCTAAAAAGCATTTAAGTGGGTATCCGTACAAAGATTCTACCTTCCAGTCTATCTCTGGTAGTAGGTAGCAGTCTTGTGGACATGCTTTGTTGAGATCCGTGAAGTCCACGCACATCCGCCAACTTCCATCGCTCTTCTTGACCATCACCGGGTTGGAAAGTCAGTCATGGTAATAGACTTCTCGCATGATACCTGCATCCACAAGTTTGTGTACTTCTTCCAGAATTGCTTTTGCGCCTCGATCTTGGCGCTTCTTACGTCTTCTTGGGGAGTATCCTTGTCGGATTCTCAACTTGTGTTCAGAATCGAGCGTGGTACACCGCCTTGTGCTTTGGTTCCCATGCAAAGATATCCAGATTCTTTTGCAAGAGTGCGCACGGATGCCCCGCTTTATCGATAGCGATCCCCGATCGATACTTCTTGCTCTGTAATCGGGATGAATGCGACCCTCGTGTTTGATACTTTAGTTGCGCTGCTCGGGATGTGTGCCGCCTCACACGTAATCGTGTTACATTCTCCGTGTGTGCGGTGGTATTGTAGAGAGTAACAATGCCCCTCCACCGGAACTTAACATCCCATGTGTTGTAGACGGTCTGCGAGCATCGTTGATATCCCCGGCCTTCCAATAATGCCATTGTATGGTGAAGGGATTTGATCACCATAAAGTTCATCCAGTCGTCGTGGAGTGTTCCTTATTACCCACATTGACTAGTAGGCGATTTGCCCCATGGGCCATATCTTTTCTCCCAAAACCGACCAACGACGCCATGGCGGCTTAATCGACTTCAGATCTCGTGTCGTAGTCGTTTGAAACAATGTCCATACATTATATCTCGGATTCTCCTCCATCAACATACATGCGGTGGATATCGTGACCCCTGCATTAATTTCAATGGTGAGCGGTTCTACCATCGTTGTCCGCAGCCAAGTGGGAAAAGAAATTTCGCCCACAGAAAACTTTTGGTGACCTTCATCTTGTCTTTCACGCTTTGACTATATCATGCAAATGGTATTAGCCTTGTCTTTGGGTGCTTCTTTTTTGTTCCCAGTCTTTTGCTTATCTTTCCCATCCTTGATGCTCTTAACTAAATGGTCCAATCTGCCTTCTTTTACTAGTTTATCAATTAGTTGGCATAATTGGACACACTCATTGGTGGTGTGGCCCTTCTGTCCATGATAGTCGCAGTATCCGTTCCCCACGCGCCGCTCTTCTGAGGTGCGCATTGGTGGGGGTCTCGGGAAGTTCGCGCCTTCCGTCGTGAATATCTCCTTTGGAGTCTTAGTTAGCGGGGTATATTTGTCATTATCTCGTCCGCTCCCCTGGCCGCGGTAGTTCTTGTTGTGGTTGCTACTCTGTTCAACGGATTGTCTCCTAGGCTGTTCTTGTGACCTATAGTTTGAGTAGCCTTTCTTGCTGTCTGCCGCGGCGGCTTCTCCTTGGATAAAGGACCTCGTGCGTTTCATAAGTTCATCAAAGGTTTGGGGACCTTGTCGCTCAACCTTTGATGAGTTCTGGTTATTGATCCGCTCATGAACCCCGAGATCTTTAGTATTTTGGGCATGCCTTGACATGTATGCACTCATCTTTGTAGCGTTCCACATAAGCGCTTGTAGATCTCTCGGCTACTGCTTTTACCACGTGATGCGTGCAAACAACAAGCTAAATCACTCAAGCCGGCCACTTGTGAATGGCCGACCGTAATCGCTTAAAACCGCTTACACGAATGCTATGAGGATCCGGGAGTATAGTGTTTCCCAGGGTCGTTATGTCCCAATGAGCTATGCAATGGATCACCAAACGTAAAGTGATCGAGAAATTTGAATGGAAAAGAGATTTTGAGATTATTATAACTACAGAAATATCAAACAAATACAGAGGCTTAAATACAAATTAAGGAAAATTAAAGAGATAAAAAATATTAAATAAACGCTATCACTATTTGCAAAATGATGTTTTTGTTTTTATGTTTTTATAAAACTAAAATTAAAAACTACGCGACGTACAAATAAAAATGTGAAACTTACACAATATTAACCCTAAAAATATGAAAATGATATTTTTACAATCCTAATGATAAAAGAAAATTTATAGAAAAGGAAAATTATTTTTATAACTAATTACCTAATTATTATTAATTAAAAACTAGTTTTAACTATTTAATATTAGCCTAAATTACAAGAAATTAGGAAATAAAGCTAGAACAATAAAATTATGACTTAAAAAAATCTAAAATATCAAAATAGAATTTTCAAAACTATTTTGTATTTTTCGATTATTTTCTATTTTCTATGAATTAAAACTATTTAAAACTACTTAAATTGCTTAAAAATACAAATTTAACTAAGAAAAATCTGGAAAAATATTTTTTGACTTTTATATTTATCTTAACTTAAGAAAAATGAAAATTATTTTTTGAAACTTTTCAATTAATTGTATTAAAACTAATTAAAATGCTAAAACCGAAATTAAATGCGTAAAAATAGCAAATGAACAATGAAAAATATGAAAACTTCCAGAATATTATAAAATATTATTCTAAATATAGGAAAAATAATAAAAGTGGTGCGGTGTTCAATAATTAGGTTACAGAGTGAAAAGTGCTTATAAATAAGCACTAAGCACTAAAAATAAGCTATAAGTACCAAATGAGCACCAAATTATCACGAAGCTAGAGTATGCTAAAATTACTTAAAACCAACATATTCCAACTATCCTAAACCTCACGAACAACAATCTACAATGATATGGGTCTATTTAAGCACTAGTGCCAAAAAAATACTATGTACTAACTTTAAGCCCTTGTTAAGCCACATAAAAATCACAAAATAAACTAAAATCACCATGAAAACCACTACCAACCAAAGTGTCTAAATCCAGAATTTCAGCTAATAAGGACTAAAATTGAGGAAACTAAAAATGCAAAAGTGGAAGCTATGGAAGCGGGTCAAAATGAGCTATTAAGCTTGCATAAGCTAATAAAAAGCTACCACTCTTGAACCAAAGGTTGAATAAGCTATAAACAAGTTATGGGAACTTAGAATAAGCAACAACAACAAGAAAAACACACTAAATAAGCAAAAATAAGAATAAGCAAAGCGGAGTTTTGTGAAAAAGGCTTAAAAGAAGCTAATGAATAAGCAGTTAATAAGCTAAGTAGAGATAAACTAATATTTTTCTAATTAAGATTAGCAGCTAAACCTTAATATCCCAAAAGCTTATATCCTAAATCCTAATGGTAAGATCACAATGAAATTACAAAGTTTATTCAAAAACGGGTTTTTATGAAATTTTGACTTTTGACAGTTATGAAATTTTGACCAATTTGAACTTTGATCTTAATTTGCCAACTGAATATGATGTTTTAAGCTAAAGCAAAGTTACATAAGGCTACTCCACTGAATTCTAAGCACAAATCAAACTTTTGGTTTTCAAATATTCTAACAGTTATGAAATTAAGACAGTTTCATGGTGATTTTGACTTAAAGCTAGTATAGAAGCAATGTGATGACCAAAATGACTCAAGTTACCTATATTAAGACTGAATAGACAGATTTAAAACACAACCCAAAGCTCAAGCTCAATAATAGTAACTGATCCAAACACTCTTTTCTAAAACTATTTTGGCTAATGATTTTACTTAAATGATTAACTGCTTATGCTATCTTTGAAACTTGAATAACTATGACCTAATGATGCTTAAATAAGCAAGTCTAAACTAAAACTTAACAACAAATCAAGATGATATAAACGCAAACTCACTTGTGTCCACACGTACCACTACGGTTGCAACCGATATTAAAGTACCACTATCCTAAATCATATCAACCCCAATTCTAACTCAGAATCATCCCAAATCCAACACTGCATCCACCTAATTCCAAATCCAAGTCCATTTGAGCTTCAGTTGACTTTCGTTGACCCGTGTTGACTTTTGTTGACTTTTTTAGAAAATTGCAATTAAGACCAGGAAACTACTTTAATTCACTTAAATAAGCTTGAATAAGCTTGAATAAGCTTATTTGAACCATTCAAACAGCTTATAACATGAAAAACGAGTAAGAACAATTTTAAGGAAAACTGTAACAAGGTGAAACATGGAATTGATGATTAAAACACTTGAAATATGATTAATATGATTCATACAATACATAAGTAACAAAACCCAGACTATTTTTGCATAAAACTTAAAACGATTACAAGTAAAAATAGAAAAAGGTCTAAAACAAAGGACAACTGCTATACATCTTCATTCTTCTTTTATAGGCTTCATTAGGTTTCTTTCCTTTCCTAGCCATTGATTTGGTCAATTCGATCTTGGCCCTTGATTTCTCATTTGGCGCCAAATTGATGCTACAGGTCCCGATAACTTGTGACGGGGAGGAGCATTAAATGCAATTTGTATTGGTGTGGAGGTTGGAGGGACAAAGCATGGAGTAGGGGTGGAGTGATGTTGGTGTTGGTGGTCGGTTTTGCGTAAAAGCAAGGAAAAGAAGAAGAAGGAGGCGTATGTCGGTTTGGTTTTATATATTAAAAGTACGGGGTTCATATGGTGGGGTCAAGTGGTTTGGCGGGGCTCACAATAAAAAGGGTTCAAGGTCGAGTTTGTTTATTAATACAAGGACCACTTTTGCAATTCACCAAAACCAAGGACCAAACGCCAATTCTCCAAAGTTATTTCAAGGTCACCTCGCCAAGTTTCAATAGTACAAGGACCATTAAAGACATTTTCAAAATTCCAAGGACTATTTTTGCCAATTTTGAAACTTGAAGGACCAAACTTGTAATTTCTCAAAACTTTTGACATTTTTCACCAAAGGACTAATTTTGACAAGCTATGATTTAAAAAGGACCTTTGGTGATTTTTATTTTGAAATTAGGACTCAGGGACTATTTTTGACAATTTTAGAAACTTGGGGGACTGAAACTGCCAATTATGTAAACTTAGCTCATTTTTCATCTGATTTTGAACATTTTGCATCTGAAACATATAAAATGCAATTTTGGAATATTTTCGAGATTTTGATGCATTTCGAGCATTTTAGACGTTTTGCGAGCTCAGATTGACCCAAAATGATGAGTATTTACACACTCATCAATCCCCACACTAAACTATTGCTAGTCCCTAGCAATCTTTTGAGAAAAACTTAATGGATTTGAATCTCTTTACCAAAAGCCATTACTTACGGAGTAGCCAAATGTTTCATTCAAGTAAGAACCATGGTACACCGATAACCATGTGATTTTGAGCAAACCACCGACTTCCAACGGATTTGATTTGTCTTTACCGAAGCCGTTTGCTCGGACTAGCCAACTCTTAGATAAATTATCAATATTATCTTTGGTGGTGATTACCAATTATGGTTTTTCCATCGCCTTTACCACAAGCCATAAACTTGCGGGCTAGCCAACTCTTCACTAATTAAAGATATGGTGAATGAATACCATACAATTTTGGGCAAATTGCAAGTCGTCAACGGATTTGAGATATCTTTACCAAGAGCCGTTTGCTCTGGATTAGCCAATCCTTTTGTTTTTTAGACATGGCGGATCGATAACCAATTGAGTAAGTGCAAAACACTTACTCAAAAAAAAAAATTTTGGCCAAAACGGGAATTAGGCGGATAATACATGATAAAATTCGTGAGAATTCCCCACACTAGAAATGAATATTGCCCTCAATATTCAAAGTACCGCGGTTATGCCGAAACAAAGAACGAAAAGGGAAATACTACGGCCATTATTTAGAAAGATTTTTTTTTGAAACTTATATATATATATATAAACATGTGGGCAACCCCCACACTAGGTGGGACACACGGTGAAAACCCATGTTTAGCTATTGTTTTTGATTACCGAGTCGCTAGCTTGACTCGACCCCAATTAATTTGTTCATGGGAAGTAAGTGGAAGAGACATTCTCCATCGGACTTTCATTCAAGATGTTTGGACAAACATTTGAAGCACGGAAAGTTCCACACCGATGAGATATACATAGAACCGCTCAAAATGATAAATGAAAATGCCGGGGTCAAAGATAGTATCTTCATTCCCGAAGGAGTGAAGATGAAGAGAAATCACAAGATATTTGAGGAAAGGAAGAAAGATTTTGATAACAATCAAGATCCATTCTTCATCCTCAAATGTAGACATATCGGGAGGAAGGGTGAAGGTAGTATCATTAATAAGCAAACTCGTATCATAGAGTACACCTTCCTCCGAGCCAATATCATCCTCAAGATCAAAATAGAAATGATCATGTTCCGGAGGAGATATGTCATGAGAGAGTTCACCGGCGAACTCCTCGTGAAGAGAATCAATCACAAGATGTAAATCTGTGAATTCTTGTTCTACTGTAGACTCATCACTATCCTCAATCTGAGTATCAAAGAGTGGATTCTCAGAAATTAAAGTGAATTCAGAGTCGAATTCAAATAGAGGATTAGTGAGAGTTGTTTTGAACGCTTGGGAACAAAGTGATCAACATTCTCTATTGGATTGTTGGGATAAGAAGTGAGTGAACGATCACTATCAAGGAGACTTTCGCCTCTCGGATCGGCTTCAAATTAAAGAGAACATCGTTACTTTCTGATGAAAGTGGATTGATGTGAGTGAGTTCATCGGTGAACTCCTCAAGAAGATGATCAGCATCAGATTGTGGAAGTGATGCCTCAACATACTCGATGTCTCCATATGATGCACAATCTTCGCTACAATTGGAGAAAGTTTCAAAATGATCATTTGAACACTCAAGAGGGGAAAGAGAATCACACATATGGTCAAAATTTCCCTGTGACTCTCTCGGGATTGGGACAAGGTTCTCAACACTAGACTTTATGAATTCGTCCGATTCCTTTTCGTGAACAAGTGTCAAGATGCTCATCCCCATGTTCGAGAGAGTGAGTGGGAGCTTGGTGTGATAGCGCTTGTTTGAGAATGAATCTCAACTCGGGGATATCAACCGATGAACTTGATGAATCTTTATAGAATTGAAGGATATCAAGTGTATCCTCATCATCACCGCCATCGTGAATGAACGAATTGAGCTAGATCTGGTGCTTTTTTTTTGCAATTGATTCCTCATAGATTTTTCAAACGCAATTTGGGAATTTAATTCAAGACACCGCTTCTTGACTAACAATTCTTCCATGGATTTTGGATTTTCTTGGGAATGTTTACATTCCTTCAAATCTTCACTAAATCAAAAGATCAAGGAGAAGATTTTGAGGAAGTGGATCAGCCGAGGTGGTGCCCGATTCATTTGGTACCGTAGAGGTTGGTCATGATACGAAGAGTCGTAATTGTTACAAGGAAATGGATTCCTTGTTTGACAATCGAGCTAAAGTGAGGACCTCCACAATACTCACAACAAGAAACCGATGTGGTACGTGAGTCACATGTGTTGTAGTCAAAATTGTTATCGTGAACCCGCTCATAGACAAGCGTGTTTCCCAATGGACAATCGAACCGGAGTGTGAACCACCACAAGACTACAACAAGAAACTCGCCGAGTCTCACAGTGTGGTAGCCGATGGAATAAATCGGTTGTGTTATGGTAAGAATAGGGATCTTGGTTATAGACGCACCGCTTCCTCGACTCCACCATGCTACAACCGGGGCAATTGCCACCATTATAAGGACCACCACACCATTGACAACCAAGAGGTGAGGATAAGACATAGAAAGAATCAAATGTTTTCGGAGGGTAGGGATGAAGAATCAAAGATGTGAGAGGGTAAAGATGGATATTTTTGATTTTGAATAAACATTTTGTAAAAATAAGAAAGAAAATCTTTTGAGTTTTTGATTTTAAGATGTTTTGGATTTTTGGATTTTATAAGAAAATATAAACATATACGGTGGTATAAACAAGGATGAATATTCAAATTACTAATCGCTAAGCGTAAGATAATTAGCACACTCCAAGAATGGCGCCTGGGTTTGATCGTGCTAAAACAACAAGCTAAATCACTCAAGCCGCCACTTGTGAATGGCCGACCGTAATCGACTTAAAACCGCTGGCACACGAATGCAATGAGGATCCGGGGAGTATAGTTTTCCCGGTCGTTATTTCCCAGCGAGCTATGCAATGGATCACCAAACGTAAAGTGATCGAGAAATTTGAATGGAAAAGAGATTTTGAGATTATTATAACTACAGAAATATCAAACAAATACAGAGGCTTAAATACAAATTAAGGAAAATTAAAGAGATAAAAAATATAAAATAAACGCTATCACTATTTGCAAAATGATGTTTTTGTTTTTATGTTTTTATAAAACTAAAATTAAAAACTACGCGACGTACAAATAAAAATGTGAAACTTACACAATATTAACCCTAAAAATATGAAAATGATATTTTTACAATCCTAATGATAAAAGAAAATTTATAGAAAAGGAAAATTATTTTTATAACTAATTACCTAATTATTATTAATTAGAAACTAGTTTTAACTATTTAATATTAGCCTAAATTACAAGAAATTAGGAAATAAAGCTAGAACAATAAAATTATGACTTAGAAAAATCTAAAATATCAAAATAGAATTTTCAAAACTATTTTTGTATTTTTCTGATTATTTTTCTATTTTCTATGAATTAAAAACTATTTAAAACTACTTAAATTGCTTAAAAATACAAATTTAACTAAGAAAAATCTGGAAAAATATTTTTTTGACTTTTATATTTATCTTAACTTAAGAAAATGAAAAATTATTTTTTGAAACTTTTACGAATTAATTGTATTAAAACTAATTAAAATGCTAAAACCGAAATTAAATGCGGAAAAATAGCAAATGAACAGTGAAAAATATGAAAACTTCCAGAATATTATAAAATATTATTCTAAATATAGGAAAAATAATAAAAGTGGTGCGGTGTTCAATAATTAGGTTACGTAGAGAAAAGTGCTTATAAATAAGCACTAAAAATAAGCTATAAGTACCAAATGAGCACCAAATTATCACGAAGCTAGAGTATGCTAAAATTACTTAAAACCAACATATTCCAACTATCCTAAACCTCTGAACAACAATCTACAATGATATGGGTCTATTTAAGCACTAGTGCCAAACAACCTTATGTACTAACTTTAAGCCCTTGTTAAGCCAACATAAAAATCAAAAAAAATAAAATCACCATGAAAACCACTACCAACCAAAGTGTCTAAATCCAGAATTTCAGCTAATAAGGACTAAAATTGAGGAAACTAAAAATGCAAAAGTGGAAGCTATGGAAGCGGGTCAAATGAGCTATTAAGCTTGCATAAGCTAATAAAAGCTACCACCATCGAACCAAAGGTTGAATAAGCTATAAACAAGTTATGGGAACTTAGAATAAGCAACAACAACAAGAAAAACACACTAAATAAGCAAAAATAAGGAATAAGCAAAGCGGAGTTTTGTGAAAAAGATTTAAAAGAAGCTAATGAATAAGCGGTTAATAAGCTAAGTAGAGATAAACTAATATTTTTCTAATTAAGATTAGCAGCTAAACCTTAATATCCCAAAAGCTTATATCCTAAATCCTAATGGTAAGATCACAATGAAATTACAAAGTTTATTCAAAACGGTTTTATGAAATTTTGACTTTTGTGATTATGAAATTTTGACCAATTTGAACTTTGATCTTAATTTGCCAACTGAATATGATGTTTTAAGCTAAAGCAAAGTTACATAAGGCTACTCCACTGAATTCTAAGCACAAATCAAACTTTTGGTTTTCAAATATTCTAACATTATGAAATTAAGACAGTTTCATGGTGATTTTGACTTAAAGCTAGTATAGAAGCAATGTGATGACCAAAATGACTCAAGTTACCTATATTAAGACCGAATAGACAGATTTAAAACACAACCCAAAGCTCAAGCTCAATAATAGTAAGTCGATCCAAACACTCTTTTCTAAAACTATTTTGGCTAATGATTTTACTTAAATGATTAATCGCTTATGCTATCTCTTTGAAACTTGAATAACTATGACCTAATGACGCTTAAATAAGCAAGTCTAAACTAAAACTTAACAACAAATCAAGACAGATATAAACGCAAACTCACTGTGTCCACGGCCACTATGGCTTGCAAATCGATATTAAAGTACCACTATCCTAAATCATATCAACCCCAATTCTAACTCGAATCATCCCAAATCCAACACCGCATCCACCTAATTCCAAATCCAAGTCCATTTGAGCTTGATTGACTTTCGTTGACCCGTGTTGACTTTTGTTGACTTTTTAGAAAATTGCAATTAAGACCAGAAACTACTTTAATTCACTTAAATAAGCTTGAATAAGCTTGAATAAGCTTATTTGAACCATTCAAACGACTTATAACATGAAAAGCAGTAAGAACAATTTTGGCGGAAAACTAGAACAAGCGAGAAACATGGAATCGATGATTAAAAACACTTGAAATATGATTAATATGATTCATACAATACATAAGTAACAAAACCCAAAGACTATTTTTGCATAAAACTTAAAAGCGATTACAAGTAAAAATAGAAAAGGTCTAAAAACAGTGACAACTGCTACTTCTGTCTTCATTCTTCTTTTATAGGCTTCATTAGGGTTTCTCTTTCCTTTCCTAGCCATTGATTTGGTCAATTCGATCTTGGCCCTTGATTTCTCATTTTGGCGCCAAATTGATGCTACAGGGTCCTGATAACTTGTGACAGGGGAGGGAGCATTAAATGCAATTTGTATTGGTGTGGAGGTTGGAGGGGACAAAGCATGGAGTAGGGGTGGAGTGATGTTGGTGTTGGTGGTGGTTTTGCGTAAAAGCAAGGGAAAAGAAGAAGAAGGAGGCGTATGTCGGTTTGGTTTTATATATTAAAAGTACGGGTTCATATGGTGGGGGTCAAGTGGTTTGGCAGGGGGCTCACAATACAAAAGGGTTCAAGGGTCAAGTTTGTTTATTAATACAAGGACCACTTTTGCAATTCACCAAAACCAAGGACCAAAACTGCCAATTCTCCAAAGTTATTTCAAGGGTCACCCTCGCCAAGTTTCAATAGTACAAGGACCATTAAAGACATTTTCAAAATTCCAAGGACTATTTTTGCCAATTTTGAAACTTGAAGGACCAAACTTGTAATTTCTCAAAACTTTTGACATTTTTCACCAAAGGACTAATTTTGACAAGCTATGATTTAAAAAGGACCTTTGGTGATTTTTATTTTGAAATTAGGACTCAGGGACTATTTTTGACAATTTTAGAAACTTGGGGACCGAAGCGCCAATTATGTAAACTTAGCTCATTTTCATCCGATTTTGAACATTTTGCATCCGAAACATATAAATGCAATTTTGGAATATTTTCGATATTTTGATGCATTTCGAGCATTTTAGACGTTTTGCGATTCAGATTGACCCAAAATGATGAGTATTTACACACTCATCACCTGGCGAGTTCGAAAGGGTTTTGGCGCACTTCTTCCTTTGAGTAAAGTTCAATCAAACGTCTTCCGCAATTCTTCAAATCCATCAATGCTTCGCGTGGAGCTTCTTGAACCGTGCTGCGATTTCCTACTAATGTGGAATTGAACATGTGGCACCACACAGTTGTGACCAATTTTCGATGGTAGCGGTGATTCAAAAATTTTTAGGTGATCATCAGGATCGCTTGTTCCATCATAGGTTTTCACATTGGAGGCATGCGCCTTTTCTTATCTTCGAAAAATCGGCGATGCGCCGAGTGAACGCATCCACCTTTGGCGGCGCCAGGAAGAGACATATCTTCCTCCTCACGGTCGCGATATCTTCTCTTGGACTTCGGTGTCTGTTTCTCGTCCTCGTTGTCCGAGGAGTCACCGAGACGAGCTTCCCTCTTTCGCGCTGTGCTCCGATCGTCCTCGAAATCCGAGCTTGAAGAGCTTTTACTTAGGGAGTGCCGTCGTCCCAGTCTGTCATGGACCCTGCGGCTACCAAGCCTAGCGTGGACATTGGTACGTCGTTCGTCCTCTTCGTGTTCTTCCAAATACTGCAGGTCAGCTGCTTCATCGTTCTCAACTCTCCTCCCGATCCTGGTAAACACTGGGGGCCGGCGGCTATCCTTCCCGCGCCTCTCCCTCTGATGACGCGATGGGGATGTCTCATACTATGGGTCAAAGTTGAGTCGGGCTTGCAGGCTCCGACTCGACCTCTTTTTCGCTTCCTCTTGCATGAGGGCAGCCAAGGTTTCATAGTTTTGAGACACGAAGTCACTTGGCGCTAATTCAGGCGTGACTCCTTTTAGAGCGAGGGTGTCTGTTTCCACCACTGGTCCTTTGTTTCTGTCAGGTGCGTCTGGCGGGTTTGTGAGGCCCGTTTCTGGCACCGATTGGAGGGGAGTGGTAAAAAGGGTGCGCAGTGGATCTTCTGCGCTGGTGGTTGTTGTAGTGGCATGGGTTGTCCCCGTGCATGGTTCCATTGCGAAAACCGATCCGGGCCTCGACCTTGGTTTCGGGTCGCACTGGTTGTTCCAGAGGCTCGCTTAGAGGTCGATCCACTTTGTCGCTTCTTCCTTGTAGGTCACCATGCAATCGCCGGTTTAGGTTTCCTTGCTTTGTCATTCTAGTTCTTAGTGATTGGTCCTACGGATGGCGCCACTTGTTGATACAAAATTGGGCTATCCTTATTTGGACTCGCTCGTATCAATTAGACCTTGATGCTTGAGACCGCGCACTAAGTAAATGAAAAACACCGTTAGGCTTATCGTGGGATTGTCTCCCACGATTATCCTCTAGCGTGAGAGTAAGTAATCGGTTTTAGGGTCTAGTAGAGTTAGGTTTTAAGATCGTACCTTTAATGAGGCCGAGATGCCCTTTATATACTCACGAAATCCTTGTTGGTTTCGTGTTCCCCAAGCTTCGGCGTATCTCGCCTAAGTCGGTCAACTAATGCATATCTCATAAATAAGAGATATCCGATATCTAAAACCATAAATAACTTCGGGTTTGGGCCTTCGTGAGCCCAAACCGTTACCGGGTTAGCCCATTCGCACTGGGGTTTTGATTGCTAGTGGCGTTCATTGGTCGGGTTCATGACCAGAATGCGGATTATACGTCATCAATAATGAAGCTTCAACTCAAGCGAGAGAATTGGGCAGGTTTAAAAAAAAAAGTAGGCCAAAAAGAGCAAGTAAAAAGGTAGAAAAGAGCAATACTTGGTAGTCATCAACATTTCATGTGTGTAGCTTAGTTGGTTTGAAGAAAAAGAACTTTGTCATAAAATGATCACGTTGTATAAAACAAACTGATACTATTAGGCCGCTGACTATATTATTGTCCTTTAGAATAAGGCTCGTGTACCGTTCAAAGTTACCGTTTTTTAATCAAAATAGAGTCATTTGTTTACAATTTCTTAGGTCATCTATTAATAGAACGAGGTGGGCGATAATCCGTCGCGTTGCGACGGAGCGTCGTTTATGTCGTTGATCATTACATGTGTAAGTACATTTCAGAACATGGATCAAAATGTAATGCCAAATATATGAGAATTAAGACAACAAAAAAAAACAATAACTACATTAACTCATCTATTTAGCCATGCGTACCAAATCTGTAGTTACAAATGACACTTGTTTGTGTCAAATAGTCTTATACTCGAGTAGGCATGGCAAAGTCTCCAGAAGATTACTACTCTTTACATCAGGCTGCAACATACGTACGGATAGAATATGATTACCACTTTCTAAATTAGGCTGCGATTCGAAAGCTAACAACTTGGACCGAAACATTAGGTGTGCGATCAAAGATGCCTATAATAGCATAATATACCTGAACAATGAAAAAATGAACTCACAATAGTGACCCGGGAAAAGCATTGTTAAAAGTATATT
Organism: Chrysanthemum lavandulifolium; assembly: GCA_022545495.1. Taxonomy (NCBI): domain Eukaryota; kingdom Viridiplantae; phylum Streptophyta; class Magnoliopsida; order Asterales; family Asteraceae; genus Chrysanthemum; species Chrysanthemum lavandulifolium. Next base: position 135,189,379 of record CM040246.1, on the reverse strand, counting down.
CCAGATCATTTTATTTCACGTATGTCGCATAAGACGCAAGTATGCAACACATGTCACTAATACAATTTTTGCATTCCCGTTTTGAAAAACATGATAAGACTCACATTAAGACTGGATAAGAGATATATAGCTATTGTTCTAAACCTATTTACACATTAAAAAAATCCATGTAAAGAGTCGATATTTAAAATTCATCAGTTTTGACCCATTCTGACCTGTAAGGTTTTTCAACCGCTGATTCCATTAATCTGGAATCACGAATGCTATGTCCCCAAACTTTGTTTCAAACATTTGGATATGAATATTACATTGTTATACTTCATACCACTATAGATACAAAATTATACGCAACAATGGTTAAATACTCAGCAACTACACTTATAGCTTGTTGTCAAGACTTTTCTTTTTACCATAACAGATATTTCTTTCTCACGGGTTAAGAAACTACACTTATACATGTACATAAAGCTGTGAAGAAAAGTGAAAGCTGCGAATAACAAATTGGAGTTAACATGTACACATGATTCCGGTAGACGACACATGAATGGTTAGGCAATATGGTCGAACATGAACATAATACCAAAATAGAATAAGAAGAACACATCGTAATTGCAGTAGCAACTGAAACAGCATCCTTTTGACCTACAAGGGTGTTTGTGCTGGCTTAAGACCTTTTGTTCGGCCTATGAGCCTACCAAGTTGAGCTAATGATTTTGTCGTAAGCTGATCATGATAAATTCATACGCTGAAAAAGTGGCTTTTGATATTCTTCAAATATACATAAGAGTGCAAAATAACAATAATCTGTCAAGGGTTGTTTCGACATATTCGGTCTAAGGGGGTGTTTAGAATGATTCGGTCTAAGGGGATGTTTAGATAAATTCAGTCTAAGGGGTTGTTTAGATAAATCCAGTCTAAGAAGCTGTTTGGAAACATGTAAATTAATTAGGAGATACATGAATTCGTAGCTTTAATAAGAAGTACATGTTCCATTCGTAGCTTTGGTTTGCTGCTCTGAGTCTAATCTGCAGTTCCAATCGTAAATGCTACTATAGCATGTGCCTTTGTACAGGGTTTCCCACACTGAAGCCTCTTTACTTGACCTGGTAGAAAAATCGATTTTGAAGAAGGGCAAAAATCTATGCAGACATATCAGAAGTATCAATATCACCTGAAAAGGAAGTTTCTTTAACTGGATTAGGATTTGGTTGAACAGGTGTTGAATTTGTTTCAGTAGCAATAAGCTTAGCGACAGGAACCTCAGCTGCATATATTTAATAAACGGTTAATCAAAAGAAACCACAACAAAAGGAATTGAACACCTTTAAAATTTAAGAATTCACATAATTGGTAGTTGTTCATATATTTAAACGGCTATACTATGGGCCTGCATCGATTATTAAATGGGAGCGTAATATAGAAATTGACAGTATTACTTGAATAACTTTCACTTAATAGTCTGAATAATTTACTTTTTTTATTGGAGTCTTGGATGTTTTGTTCGCTCCATTTGCAGCCTGCATCACCAAATTGACATCAGTCAAAGTTGTATAGAAAAGTCACGACGACATACTTTGCGAATAATACCTTTTAAGGGGCTGACATAGGTTGCTTATTCACCTGTTTGAAACCTGCAACAGTAAATTCAAATAAGCTAAACTACTATAAAGGAGTCATAATAATATAATTTACAAAAGCCGTAAAGTGGGGAAATTGTAGACTTATCAGCATTTCATTACGTCAAAATATAAGTGGCAATAGCTAAAAAACGCATTTGCAAGAAAAGAACATAATTAACTTAAAACCTTTTGTTGATTGTTCTCGCATTTTTTACAAAAGAAGCACAAACTCAGATATAGAAATTGATCACCATTACAAAACGCACGCCTAACCTAACAAAAGACATTAACCTTCATATAACTTACAAAACAACTACTACCACATTATACAAAGAATATGTTACCTGGTTTGTGTTCTCTTCCATTTCTTCTTCTGCCTCAGCTATGGGTTCAGTCGTAACTGAAATCCGGAAGTAGCTATTCTAGCATGCCAATCCTGCTATCGACTCATTAATGCTAACAACAAAATTTTAAAGGTTTCAATATATTACAATAAACAATAAAGTTAGCACATACTGTAACACCCCCAAAAATGGTTTGCAGCGGAAGAAAAGGTTTTTGGGGTGCTACTCCATTGGATCATAACACAAGTCGTAAAATAATAGATTTTTCATAAAAGATTTCATTTATTGAAGTAAAATAGAGTTTACAAAGGTTGAATTGTTGCGGAAAATGGCCCATTAATAAAATATGGTCCCCATAAGTAAATCAGTCGTCTATGACTACGCCACGCCAACTTGCCCAAGGAGTTAGCTATATCGCTTTCTAATACACGAGATAAACATGCTTAAAAAGATCAACACAATGGTTGAGTGATATTCATAGGTTTAGTAAATGGTTGAACACAAGTAAGAGATGATAATTGCTTCGAAGACAATTACCATAGAAAACAGAGATTATTGTTATGCACTAAGCTCATGACACCAATACTAACTGCATACACCTAATTACTGGTGTAAGTAATAAAATTGCCCCCCAGATGAAATTGCCAATTCCATAGATAACCAAATATGGTGCGCCCCGGTTATTTCCGATAACCGAGTCGGGGTCGTCAATTCCCATAGTACTATCCACAATATTTGCGTTCACTCGCAAGTGATTAATGGTTCATGATGAAGGGGACTTTTGACAGGCAACTTAGGCTATAATAATAATAATCAGGCAAGCATACCTTTTAAGAAAAGACTTGTGTTCTAGTTTTTAGCATGTATCTCCCCCAAAGAGTTTATAAAACAGTTAAAAGAGTAAAAGTGGGGCTATGAACTCACCTTAGCAGTTCGGTGAATAAAGCACAAAAAGATCGAGTGTGATATAGCAGTGGCTCCTACTCGGAACCTAAGAATGAGATGGCAAGACTCAATTTGCAGTTTTGTGTACTTACGACTCGAAGTGTGTGAATAAATTTAAGTGTTTACAAGTAGTTGTGTTTAATATTGCTTGTGTGGCAGAGTTTTCATTAAAAAAAATCGTTTCAAAATGTTTTGTAAGTATTGGCTTATAGACAAACGTACAATTACATATAATAGTATATAAAAGTATATGTGACGAGTAAGTTTCTGGTTTGGGAGTAACCAGACAACTAAGTACGGAAGGTATTCACAAATAAACTATTTATGAAAGTAATCATGTGTCATTGGTAAAATATTAATAAATACTTTACGTTAAGTATTTATATTATTAACGTTGAGTGATACTATATAAGGTTAATTGATGATAAGTTAGAAAATATTTATATTAATTTTGGTTATAAATATTTTCTTGATATTTTAATTTTCGTCTTTTAGTCGGGTTTTACTTGGCAATCGAGTCGTGTTCGTGTTAACTTATTCGGGTTCGCGTGTTGGCGGGTTAGTATAGCCTTTACTCAAACACGACCCATTTATTAATCGTGTCAAGAAACTCAACCCTAACCTAGACCTGCATAACACGTGTAACCCATTTGTGACCCGTTTAACCCATTTAAGTAAATAGGTCAAGCAGTGAATGAAGTTGGTGGTTTGTCGATTTAACTAGTTTAAACGCAAAAAATGATATAAGGATCTAAAATATGATAAGAATAACATACAAATAACTATGCGACAATTTTGTGAATTACAAGCGTCAATTTTCATGATATCTAAGGTATAAAATAATAATTCACTCATACTAAGTAAATAACAAGAGACATTTAATCCACATCCAACATAAAAATCAGGTTACATATTTTATTTTTAAGATCTTATATACTTAAACGGGTTCACGGGTTGACCTGTTTAATACTTACTCAACCCAAACACGACCCGTTTATTAAACGGGTTAGACGGGTTGACCCGTTTTTGACCCAAACCTATTTATCCTCAACCCAAACCTGTTTAACTTCGTGTCGGGTTCGTGTCGTTTATCGTGTCGTGTCAAAAATTGCCACCCCGAGGTTTTAGTAATTACTAAATTTATTAATTTGACGAAATTATGAACAAAAGTGTTGGAAATAATATAGTTTTGACATAGTTATAAAAATATATAAGTTTGGGGTCCAAAAATGATAAATAAAAAGTTAATTAAAAATTTATCAAAAATGTCATTTATGGGGTTTGAACTTGAGACCCTTCATATAAAAACCAACATGTTACTCGGTGGGCCGAACCCCTTAAATGTTTGTTATTACCCACTGTATTGTATATATAATAGTTGGTGTCAGTTTATATTAGTGGTTAGTGGAAAATAAAAAAATTAAACATACTCAGTGAACGTAGGGGGATTTGAACCCGGGTCTGTGTGATTAAAAGGAGCATGCATACCACTGAACTACAACTTCTTTTTGTGTGAAGACTTGCAACACATATGTTTTTAAAGTATAGTTAGCTGTGTTATATTTAGCTATATATTTCCTACTCAGTGTGCATGCATTTGTGTTTTGAGTTTCAGTTTTGTTGATCCCAGTTGAGCAAACGATCCTTATAGAAACTGATGATAATAACTTGTTAAATATTACGCGGAATTTAATATTCAACCTTAAGAAGAAGAACAGTAACAATAACTCTTAAACACCTCAATTATATTAATAACGAATACTCTAACCAGTATTAGGGTATACAACCTTGAAGTGTATCGACCTGAGATATAGAAAACATTCGTATATCTAATCTAACCTAGGACCTCCTTTTATAGGCTAAGGAGTCCTTTACATAATACAATACGTAACCTACAAGATAAATATCTTTTCCATATTTATCTAATACAAAATATTAAACCGACTATACACAACTAGCAAGTGTTTACAATACAATAGCAATGGGTTCTCGCTTTACTACTAGCCATGTTTAACTTCAAAGAAGGAATTATTCTTCCGGCGGGTTTAATCAACTCTAGTTGTGGTTCCAATACTTAGAATAATTCATGATCTGAGGAACCTAAAACCCAACAATCCTCCCCTAAACTTGATACATTCAAATAGAATTCTCAAGTTTCTTTTAAGCTCAAAACTTCTGAATTGGAGGATGAATCCAAACACTTAACAGTTTTAAAAATTGTCTCATACTTTAGCAACAAACTGTAAGCTTGATCATCATAGGGCTTCAACATCTTTAAACCACCAGGCTTCACCATCTGAGCAATAACTCCTGGATAATTATTCAATTGAGGATAATCACCTTCCACAAGCATATGAATAACTTCTCCAGAAACTGTTAGCACATAAACTCCACAAGACTGATACAAAAACCATCTTGAAACTTGACCATTGTAGAGTCCCTTCCATTCAGGTTCATCATGAGTAGGTTCAAACAAGATCTTCAAATGATGATACACCATTCTCTCATGATAATCATCTGGACATACATCACCAAATTTATTCTTGTACAACTTCCAAAGATTCATCAAATCATCTCTATCCAGATATTGAAGCATTTGTGAAAATTTCTCAAACTCAGAAACTTCATTACTGACTCTTCGAATTTTCCAACATCCTTCACTTCCATTAAGCTCAAATTTATAAGAAATAATTTGATTACCATTCACTTCTTTCAATCTTTTAGAACCAGATTCCTCCTGAATCTCAGATTTTCTCTTTTGTCTACTCTTAATCCACTCTTCTTCTTTTTCAGAATTCATTGGATTAAAATCCTCATTAATCCTCATACATCTCAGATAAATTTCTTGAATCCTTTCAAATGAACATTTACTGAGATAAATTTCTTGAATCCTTCATCATCACATTTCTCATCTCACCTTTTGTAGGAGGTTTCTTCCTTATAACTTGCTTCTTCTCCTTCCTGATCCTCCTTGCCCATTCACCCAAGATTCTAGCTCTTTCATCAATAGATAAAAGTGCCCACTCTTGAGTTGTGTACTCATTTAGTATATCATTAGAAGCTTGAAGATAGGATTGTGTATTATTTCATTCATCTAGCCATTTCTGAGTAGCTTCTTCTTCTTCTTGCTTTTCTTTCTCTGCAGCTGCTTCTTCTTCAGCTTGCAGACCTCTTGTATACTCTTCATTATAAGCAATCTGTTCTTCTCTACTTTTAAACTTCAAAACTGGTTCAACAATACCTTTTCCCTTTCCAATGTCTGGTTGAGCAATCTTCTTCTTCAAAGGTGTCACACCCCGCCGAAGGCGGAAACACGAGGTGTAACTGAAAGGAACATAAGCACAAGATAATAGAACATACCAACGTTTAAGATTCAAAAGAAAGTATACACCATTACAATACCAGTTTAGCCGACATCGGCAAATATAATACTAAGTTTAGATCCCAAAATATTGCGTTTTATTACATAACGATTAGTAGTGACATATGAAAACTTCATTATGCAAAGACCTTGAAGAAAAGCTTACTAACGATCACCTGAAATGCATGAGAGAAAACGGGTCAACTATGAAAATAGTTGGTGAGTATACACGATTTATATAATATGAAAACTCTTAAGAGAGGGAGTCAAAGTTTTGGTCATTGAGAATAGTCCACAAAGCAAAGGCATTGTAAATCCACTCAGTTCCAAGTTTCGCCCATACAAAACTTGCAACCTGTGTGTTCACAACCCATTGCACAAAAATAGTATGTCAAGTAGTCAAGTATACGTTGTCATAACAGTTCACAATATAGCACCACGTATATAATAATGTATGCCAGGCAAAGCCTCTAGAATAAATAATATGCGTCCCGTAACATAGTGGACGAGAGGTTGGCCGACCTCTAATAGCGCTATCCATACTACCTACTAATAGGAGACTAACAATGCGAATGTACGAACGGTACATCATACAACTATTATATACAATTAAGAACACTCCGAACATGGGAGAATTTAAATTGAAAATGCTCCGTTCCCATGGGGAGACATTCTGCTCCGGACCGGGGAGGCTTTAGGTTGCTCCGAACAAGGGAGACTTTGTACGCTCCACCAATAAGGCGAGACTTTTAGGGTCATAGCAAGTACGGTTCAATAAGTTCAAACAAGTCATAGGTTCGTAATTATGTTTAAGGATTTGATTCGAGTTCAAAAGTTCTAGTCAAACGAGTTCTTAAGAGTAGTAATCAATTTAGTTCAAGAATGGTTCATGCATTTCGCCCCAAAATATAGTAAAAGCAAGAAAAGGGATGTGATTACTCACCGTTGCAATAATTATGATGCCAAAGTGAATACACAAATGAGGTGTAATCTCTATCCGCAACCCTATATGAATGATGTACTCTAATATAAGTCACGAGATAATGTCGTGCATGCAAACTCGTATGATATCCATACCACTTGTACACTTTTGAAAATAAAGTTTATCGTCGAAAAATAATCTTATAACGTCTTGACAATTTATAAATTAATTTACAAGTATTTACGTTGAAATGATATTCTACGATAATCATTTAGTGATTTATTAATAAATTATAGTTTTTCGTCGTAAAACAATATGATTTGACAATTCATGAAAGTGACTAAATGGCCTCGAAAAGCTAGTAGTAAAACAGTGAATATCGAGTGTTAGGAAACAAACCCAACGGTTTTGGAAAGCTTGTGGCATTATCTCAAGTTTTAGCTTTTAAATTTTTATCATAGAGGTCTCGATCATGGGGAAAAACATAGGTGAAGTAGGGTACTTGGACTAAAAATATTGTTTAAGTGTGGTTTTCGGCAAAGTTTGAATGACCGCATTTTATTCGTCACAACTCCGTTTGACGAACGGTTGAACATTTTGGAAAATAGGCTAGGTGAACTTACTTTTACTAGAAGACATCGTTTTCTAAAAAGTATTCTATCGATGTTAAAAACGACTCTCAACATGATCACTCGTGACAACTAGTTTTTGACTAATAAGAAATATATATAAGTGTTATACTTGTGAAAATAGTTACGACATCTTTATTTAAACACGTGTAATTTAATCGTTATAAGTCCGTTTTCTACGTTTTATATGTCTTTACCTTCGTGTTAAAGTATACTAATATATTTTTGATAAATCGACTCATTTAGATAACGCTTAAGACTCATTTTTTACCCTTAAAAATCTGGACAGCATGCTGTTTTTTTTTCCCCGAAAAATATAGTTTTCGTCGTTAAACTTGAAAATAGCATAACTTCTTCGTTATAAATCCGTTTTAACCCGTTCAAGCGACCACGGTTTCGTTTTAAAGTATATTTTCTGAATTTCTAGCCCAAAATATTTTATAAAGTGTCGAATTTTCCAGATTTCACAAAAATGATCAGACCACTATTTATTGTTGTCGAAATTGATTTTTCTCGCGTAATACTTATTCTAACCACTTCAAATCAACACCAAATCTATTCTAAACCTACCATACATCTTCTTAGGGTGTCATGGGTTCCTAAACATCATCAAAAATGATATGTTTCAAGGGATTAATTATAGGATGATATATACTAATTATAAGTACTAAAAACATTAAAAGTGGTATAGATACACATGAAACTTGCATGTTTTCTTTCAAAGATGATAAAAATAACTCAAGTATGAATATGAAAGATTAAAAATGATCATGAAATGCTTACTAGTATGATGATGAGGTTTATGGAACAAGGTTTTCCTAAATACCCTAGGTTTTATTGCAAAACCTTAAATAAGAGTATGCTAGTGTTTATAAAGCAGCTTGATCTTGAAAATTTTGATTCTTGCTTTTCTTTCTTGCTTTGGCCGAACCTAGGATGAAATGGAAGAGAGTTTTATTATATTTACACCTTTGTTAGTGTGTATGTATGTGTAACTTTAGTATATTAATTAATACATTATACAAGTGTAAGTCTAGTTTGTATATGTGTATTGGCTAGTAAAAAGATTTTTATTGTAAGGGGGTGACTCATTGTCTTGTCGGCAATGGTAAGAAAAAGAAAAAAGTGATGACATTTTATTAAGTAAATGTATTCAAGTGTAAGTATATTATGTAATTTGTAGGTATAATTAGGTATTTAAGGTAGCGTTAGCTAGAAATAGATTTTAACGGAACAAAATAAAATATATCAAGTCATAAAATTATAAAATACATTTCTTACAAGAATTGAGTGAAATAATAATTATCGAGTAGTATTTACGAAAACCGTCGTAATTATATATACATAACAATTTATATACAAAATAAATTTAAAACACCGGTAAACTAATAATATAATTTTATAATCTTAAAATGAGTATAAAAATATATTAGGATAATTTTGGAAGTGTCGGATAAATTATTCAAAATAAATGATTATGCGATAGCATTTATTTAATAGGAAAATATACGCTTAATGAAATATGCAAACCCATGCATGAACTAATATGATGATGATATTATTAATGATATGCGACTAAATCTAGTCTATATGAAATGTCCTTAATGATTGTTCATGAATTCGCAACTAAACCCTTAAGGTTACGCGATTTGATACTGTAAACCTAGTTTACGATAAGCGATGAATAGTGAATCATGAATAGTGATTTTCTCCGGAATGAATAGTGTTTCGTGAATAGTAAAATTTTGAAATACGTTCTCAGAATATTAAATCGACTTCAAAAATGATGAATAGTAAAATGATGAATAGTAACGATGAATAGTAAATTCCCGAGATGAATAGTAAATTTGAGAAATGACCGAAAATTGAGAATTGTGACATTCTTCCCCGGTTAGAGGAATCACGTCCTCGTGATTCAATTATTGATACTATAGTCCGAACCTCGACAAGAGTTCTAAAAGTTCATGCTCGTATTTAATAGTCTAAATGATCATGACAATGCTCATGCATATGGGTTCCTCATCCAACTAAATACGTGCCCGTGATCAGATTTGATGGGGTAAACTTACCCAACACCGAACGTAGCCTTCAAAAGACCTTTTGAGTAAAAACTTGACTCTTAGCTTGATTTTCGCAACTCATCAAACAAGAACTGTCACTAGATCAAGCTAGGAAACAAGTTGTTAGAAAGATAGGATTCAACATCCTTGAATGGAGTCTTTTGAAAGATTTGTTCGATCTTGGATATGCTTACGCAGATCAAATCAACAAAATAAATTACAACTAAGGTCAATATCGTTAGGTCTCAAATTAATCAATGTCGTGAACGTGGTAAAAATTGGAAGGAAGTTATGCACTCAAAATCATGTTGTACAGAAATAAGGTGGTTGTTCAAAAGAATGTACCCGTTACGCATTGCGGGCTTCCTCGGTGCCCATATAGAATGCTCGACCACGCATGGGGAACATCAATGTTCGATCTTGTGGGCCTTCTATTGCCAACGCCAGTTTGGATGATTACCTCCTTGGTTGGGAGTTCTTTTCAACTTTGGACAGGTATTCCGAAGGTGATCTAGACTTCCACACTCGTAACATGCTGACCTTTTTCCTTGATTGCCATCTGTTTGAGCAATTCCGCGAAAGTGGCCCGTCTGTCCACATTTGTCGCACCTTGGGCAGTCTCCTGAGTGGTGATAGTTACATCGAGTGCACATAGGATGTGGACCTGCGTATCTTTTGGGCCCTTGAGTTATTGCTCCGTAGTTTCTGGTTATTCACTGCCTCTTGTTTTGCTGGTCCTGGTCTCGGCTTCCCTGGTGATCCTCCTCTCGCTTTCGTCCATTGTCGTTTGCTTTTGTTAGTCCTCCGACCGATCACATCATTTGTCAAGCGATCGCCATACCCACAGCGGCTTGCGAGTGGTTGGGTTTGATGAGGTGACATCCTCCCAATTTCGGTATCAATCCCCATATATATCGGTCGATCAACTTCTCACAAAGGAAACCATGTGAGGAACCATCCTAGTTAACTCGTGGAAACGGATCGTGTACTTGTCGACTTCTACTCCTACCATCAAGTGATTCCAAAATTCGCCTTCCGACACGACTTCATCTTTTCTGCAGTACTCATCGGTTAGTAGTTTCTTAAATGCTTCCCAAGATAACGATTTGTAGCCCTCTTCCTCTAGTCTGCAGTTGGTTGTTCCACCGTGTCAATGCTCGACCACAGTAGTAGACCAAACAGAGAACTCAACCTTGTTTTCTTCAAGACATTTCGTGATACTAAGTTTCGACTCAACATTCTCGAACCAGTTAGCGATCCTATGGCACCCTCGGTACCATAAAATTCCATTGGCTTGCATGTCATGAAAGTCTTGTAGCTGCATCCATGACCAGTGTTTGAAGTACCTTCTCCAACGTTGGTTCGTCTAGCATCAAGGTGCGTCATAATTTGGGTGAGTAGGTCCGCTATTCCAGCAGCGTTGTTGTTTGGATTGTCATTGTTGTTTGGGTTGGCATTGTTGTTTAGGTTGAAATTGTTATTTGGATTGGCGTTGTTGTTGACTCCTGAGCGTGTGTTTCTTGCAGCCATGATCCTGCAATGGACCAAAACATCGGGTTGAGTAAATGACACTCGAACGAAGGCAGATGAGGTGCAGAACGGCGGTAATATGTGTTATAGTGATCGAAATATGACAGGAACAAAGACATGCTATGTCTAACAAGTCGAAAGATGGAAAAGAGAAAGTATAAACAAAGTACGGTAACGTAAACGTGAATGTAAAAGCATGCTATGCATACCCACCCGACCAATGCAATTTCAGGTGACCAGACTCTAAAGACTCGACTAAACATGATTTAAAACTACCACTCTTATCATTGCATGGTTCTTCATAAATTAGACATAGGTGATCAGGCTATGTATAATTTATGATTAACGATGCAACGATAGGACTAGTTGACTCGTATGATGTTCGATGTTTAATAAAACTTTATTCCGGTTATAGTTGCGATTTTATTTTTGAAAATCGGCATTCTCTATAACCTTTGGCTCGATACCAATCATTACACCTCACCAAGGCGGAAACACGAGGTGTAACCGAAAGGAACATAAGCACAAGATAATAGAACATACCAACGTTTAAGATTCAAAGGAAAGTATACATTATTACAATACCGGTTTAGCCGACATCGGCAAATATAATACAAAGTTTAGATCCCAAAATATTTCGATTTATTACATAATGATTAGTAGTGACATGTGAAAACTTTATTATGCAAAGACCTTGAAGAAAAGCTTACTAACGATCACCTGAAATGCATGAGAGAAAAACGGGTCAACTATGAAAATAGTTGGTGAGTATACACGTTTTATATAATATGAAAACTCTTAAGAGAGAGAGTCAAAGGTTTCGGTCATCGAGAATAGTCCACAAAGCAAAGGCATTGTAAATCCACTCAGTTCCAAGTTCCGCCCATACAAAACTTGCAACCTGTGTGTTCACAACCCATTGCACAAAATATAGTGTGTCAAGTAGTCAAGTATACGTTGTCATGACAGTTCACAATATAGCACCACGTATATAATAATGTATGCCAGGCAAAGCCCCTAGAATAAATAATATGCGTCCCGTAACATAGTGGACGAGAGGTTGGCCGACCTCTAATAGCGCTATCCATACTACCTACTAATAGGAGACTAACAATGCGAATGTACGAACAGTACATCATACAACTATTATATACAATTAAGAACACTCCGAACATGGGATAATTTAAATTGAAAATGCTTCGTTCCCATGGGAAGACATTCTGCTTCGGACCGGGGAGGCTTTAGGTTGCTCCGAACAAGGGAGACTTTGTACGCTTCACCAATAAGGCGAGACTTTTAGGGTCATAGCAAGTACGGTTCAATAAGTTCAAACAAGTCATAGGTTCGTAATTATGTTTAAGGATTTGATTCGAGTTCAAAAGTTCTAGTCAAACGAGTTCATAAGAGTAGTAATCAATTTAGTTCAAGAATGGTTCATGCATTTCGCCCCAAAATATAGTAAAAACGGTAAAAAGGGGATGTGATTACTCACCTGTTGCAATAATTATGATGCCAAAGTGAATACACAGAAATGAGGTGCAATCTCTATCCGCAACCCTATATGAATGATGTACTCTAATATAAGTCACGAGATAATGTCGTGCATGCAAACTCATATGATATCCATACCACTTGTACACTTTTGAAAATAAAGTTTATCGTCGAAAAATAATCTTATAACGTCTTGACAATTTATAAATTACTTTACAAGTATTTACGTTGAAATGATATTCTACGATAATCATTTAGTGATTTATTAAGAAATTATAGTTTTTCGTCAGAAACAATATGATTTGACAATTCATGAAAGTGACTAAATGGCCTCGAAAAGCTAGTCGTAAAATAGTGAATATCGAGTGTTAGGAAACAAACTCAACGGTTTTGGAAAGCTTGTAGCATTATCTCAAGTCTTAGCTTTTAAATTTTTATCATAGAGGTCTCGATCATGGGGAAAACATAGGTGAAGTAGGGTACTTGGACTAAAATATTGTTTAAGTGTGGTTTTTGGCAAAGTTTGAATGACCGCATTTTATTCGTCACAACTCCGTTTGACGAACGGTTGAACATTTTGGAAAATAGGCTAGGTGAACTTACTTTTACTAAAAGACATCATTTTCTAAAAAGTATTCTATCGATGTTAAAAACGACTCTCAACATGATCACTCGTGACAACTAGTTTTTGACTAATAAGAAATATATATAAGTGTTATACTTGTGAAAATAGTTACGACAACCTTATTTAAACACGTGTAATTTAATCGTTATAAGTCCGTTTTCTACGTTTTATATGTCCTTAGCTTCGTGTTAAAGTATACTAATATATTTTTGATAAATCGACTCATTTAGATAACGCTTAAGACTCATTTTTTACCCTTAAAAATCTGGACAACATGCTGTTTTTTTCCGGAAAATATAGTTTTCGTCGTTAAACTTGAAAATAGCATAACTTCTTCGTTATAAATCCGTTTTAACCCGTTCAAGCGACCACGGTTTCGTTTTAAAGTATATTTTCTGAATATCTAGGCCAAAATAATTTATAAACTGTCGAATTTTCTAGATTTCACAAAAATGATCAGACCACTATTTATTGCTGTCGAAATTGATTTTTCTCGCGTAATACTTATTCTAACCACTTCAAATCAACACCAAATCTATTCTAAACCTACCATACACCTTCTTAGGGTGTCATGGGTTCCTAAACACCATCAAAAATGATATGTTTCAAGGGATTAATTATAGGATGATATATACTAATTATAAGTACTAAAAACATTAAAAGTGGTATAGATACACATGAAACTTGCATGTTTTCTTTCAAGCATGATAAAATAACCAAAGTATGAATATGAAAGATTAAAATGATCATGAAATGCTTACTAGTATGATGATGAGGTTTATGGAACAAGGTTTTCCTAAATACCCTAGGTTTTTATTGCAAAACCTTAAATAAGAGTATACTAGTGTTTATAAATTAGCTTGATCTTGAAAATTTTGATTCTCCTTTTCTTGTTCTTGCTTTGGCGCCTCTAGGATGAAATGGAAGAGAGTTTTGATTTACTTTTACACCTTTGCTTATGTGTATGTATGTGTTTTCTTAGTATATTAATTAATTAATACAAGTATAAGTCTAGTTTGTGAATATGTGTATTGGCTAGTAAATAAGATTTTTATTGTAAGGGGGTGACTCATGGTCTTGTCGTCAATGGTAAGATGGGGAAAAAAGGTGATGACATTTTATTAAGTAAATGTATTCAAGTGTAAGTATATTATGTAATTTGTAGGTATAATTAGGTATTTAGTGTAGCGTTAGCTAGAAATAGATTTTAACGGAACAAAATAAAATATATCAAAGTCATAAAAATTATAAAATACATTTCTTACAAGAATTGAGTGAAATAATAATTATCGAGTAGTATTTACGAAAACCGTCGTTAATATATATATATATAACAATTTATATACAAAATAAATTTAAAACACCGGGTAAACTAATAATATTATTTTTATAATCTTAAAATGAGTATAAAAATATATTAGGATAATTTTTGGAAGTGTCGGATAAATTATTCAAAATAAATGATTACGCGATAGCATTTATTTAATAGGAAATTATACGTTTAATGAAATATGCAAAACCATGCATGAACTAATATGATGATGATATTATTAATGATATGCAGACTAACTCTAGTCTATATGAAATGTCCTTAATGATTGTTTATGAATTCGCAGCTAAACCCTTAAGGTTACGCGAATTTGATACTCGTAAACCTAGTTTACGATAACTGATGAATAGTAAATCATGAATAGTGATTTTTCTCCGGGAATGAATAGTGTTTCGTGAATAGTAAAATTTTGAAATACGTTCTCAGAATATTAAATCGACTTCGAAAACGATGAATAGTAAAATGATGAATAGTAACGATGAATAGTAAATTCCCGAGATGAATAGTAAATTTGTGAAATGACCGGAAATTGAGAATTGTGACATTCTTCCCCGGTTAGAGGAATCACGTCCTCGTGATTCAATTATTGATACTATAGTCCGAACCTCGACAAGAGTTCTAAAAGTTCATGCTCGTACGAATAGTCTGAATGATCATGACAATGCTCATGCATATGGGTTCCTCATCCAACTAAATACGTGCCCGTGATCAGATTTGATGGGGTAAACTTACCCAACACCGAACGTAGCCTTCAAAAGACCTTTTGAGTAAAAACTTGACTCTTAGCTTGATTTTCGCAACTCATTAAACAAGAACTGTCACTAGATCAAGCTAGGAAACAAGTTGTTAGAAAGATAGGATTCAACATCCTTGAATGGAGTCTTTTGAAAGATTTGTTCGATCTTGGATATGCTTACGCAGATCAAATCAACAAAATAAATTACAACTAAGGTCAATATCGTTAGGTCTCAAATTAATCAATGTCGTGAACGTGGTAAAAATTGGAAGGAAGTTATGCACTCAAAATCATGTTGTACAGAAATAAGGTGGTTGTTCAAAAGAATGTACCCGTTACGCATTGCGGGCTTCCTCGGTGCCCATATAGAATGCTCGACCACGTGCGGGGGGAACATCAATGTTCTGATCTTGTGGGCCTTCTATTGCCAACACCAGGTTTGGACGATTACCTCCTTGGTTGGGAGTTCTTTTCAACATTGGACAGGTATTCCGAAGGTGATCTAGACTTCCACACTTGTAACATGCTGACCTTTTTCCTTGATTGCCAGTCCTGTTTGAGCAATTCCGCGCGAAGTGGCCCGTCTGTCCACATTTGTCGCACCTTGGGCAGTCTCCTGAGTGGTGATAGTTACATCAAGTGCACATAGGATGTGGACCTGCGTATCTTTTGGGCCCTTGAGTTATTGCTCCGTAGTTTCTGGTTATTCGCTGCCTCTTGTTTTGTTGGTCCTGGTCTCGGCTTCCCTGGTGATCCTCCTGTCGCTTTTGTCCGTTGTCGTTTGCTTTTGTTAGTCCTCTAGACCTGATCACATCATTTGTCAAGCGATACGCCATACCCATAGCGGCTTGCAGAGTGGTTGGGTTTGATGAGGTGACATCCCTCCTAATTTCCGGTATCAATCCCCATATATATCGGTCGATCAACTTCTTCACAGTGGAAACCATGTGAGGAACCATCCTAGTTAACTCGTGGAAACGGATCGTGTACTTGTCGACTTCTACTCCTACCATCAAGTGATTCCAAAATTCGCCTCCGACTCGCACTTCATCTTTTCTGCAGACATCATCGTTAGTAGTTACTTAAATGCTTCCCAAGATAACGCATTTGTAGCCCTCTTCCTCTAGTCTGCAGTTGGTTGTTCCACCGGTCAATGCTCGACCGTAGTAGACCAACAGAGAACTCAAACTTGTTTTCTTCAAGACATTTCGTGATACTAAGTTTCGACTCAACATTCTCGAACCAGTTAGCGATCCTATGGCACCCTCGGTACCATAAAATTCCATTGGCTTGCATGTCATGAAAGTCTTGTAGTTGCATCCATGACCGGTGTTTGAAGTACCTTCTCCAACGTTGGTTCTGCTAGCATCAAGGTGCGTCATAATTTGGGTGAGTAGATCCGCTATTCCAAAGAGCGTTGTTGTTTGGATTGTCATTGTTGTTTGGGTTGGCATTGTTGTTTGGGTCGACATTGTTATTTGGATTGGCGTTGTTGTTGACTCCTGAGCGTGTGTTTCTTGCAGCCATGATCCTGCAATGGACCAAAACATCGGGTTGAGTAAATGACACTCGATCGAAGGCAGATGAGGTGCAGAACGGCAGTAATATGTGTTATAGTGATCGAAATATGACAGGAACAAAGACATGCTATGTCTAACAAGTCGAAAGATGGAAAAGATAAAGTATAAACAAAGTACGGTAACGTAAACGTGAATGTAAAAGCATGCTATGCATACCCACCCGACCAATGCAATTTCAGGTGACCAGACTCTAAAGACTCGACTAAACATGATTTAAAACTACCACTCTTATCATTGCATGGTTCTTCATAAATTAGACATAGGTGATCAGGCTATGTATAATTTATGATTAACCATGCAACGATAAGACTAGTTGACTCGTATGATGTTCGATGTTTAATAAAACTTTATTCCGATTATAGTTGCGATTTTTATTTTTGAAAAATCGGCATTCTCTATAACCTTTGGCACTGATACCAATCTGTCACACCCCGCCGAAGGCGGAAACGCGAGGTGTAACTGAAAGGAACATAAGCACAAGATAATAGAACATACCAATGTTTAAGATTCAAAAGAAAGTATACATCATTACAATACCAGTTTAGCCGACATCAGCAAATATAATACAAAGTTTAGATCCCAAAATATTGCGTTTTATTACATAACGATTAGCAGTGACATATGAAAACTTCATTATGCAAAGACCTTGAAGAAAAGCTTACTAACGATCACCTGAAATGCATGAGAGAAAATGGGTCAACTATGAAAATAGTTGGTGAGTATACACGATTTATATAATATGAAAACTCTTAAGAGAGGGAGTCAAAGTTTTGGTCATTGAGAATAGTCCACAAAGCAAAGGCATGGTAAATCCACTCAGTTCCAAGTTTCGCCCATACAAAACTTGCAACCTGTGTGTTCACAACCCATTGCACAAAAATAGTATGTCAAGTAGTCAAGTATACGTTGTCTTGACAGTTCACAATATAGCACCACGTATATAATAATGTATGCCAGGCAAAGCCCCTAGAATAAATAATATGCGTCCCGTAACATAGTGGACGAGAGGTTGGCCGACCTCTAATAGCGCTATCCATACTACCTACTAATAGGAGACTAACAATGCGAATGTACGAACAGTACATCATACAACTATTATATACAATTAAGAACACTCCGAACATGGGATAATTTAAATTGAAAATGCTTCGTTCCCATGGGAAGACATTCTGCTTCGGACCGGGGAGGCTTTAGGTTGCTCCGAACAAGGGAGACTTTGTACGCTTCACCAATAAGGCGAGACTTTTAGGTCATAGCAAGTACGGTTCAATAAGTTCAAACAAGTCATAGGTTCGTAATTATGTTTAAGGATTTGATTCGAGTTCAAAAGTTCTAGTCAAACGAGTTCATAAGAGTAGTAATCAATTTAGTTCAAGAATGGTTCATGCATTTCGCCCCAAAATATAGTAAAACGGTAAAAGGGATGTGATTACTCACCGTTGCAATAATTATGATGCCAAAGTGAATACACAAATGAGGTGTAATCTCTATCCGCAACCCTATATGAATGATGTACTCTAATATAAGTCACGAGATAATGTCGTGCATGCAAACTCATATGATATCCATACCACTTGTACACTTTTGAAAATAAAGTTTATCGTCGAAAAATAATCTTATAACGTCTTGACAATTTATAAATTACTTTACAAGTATTTACGTTGAAATGATATTCTACGATAATCATTTAGTGATTTATTAAGAAATTATAGTTTTTCGTCGTAAAACAATATGATTTGACAATTCATGAAAGTGACTAAATGGCCTCGAAAACCTAGTCGTAAAATAGTGAATATCGAGTGTTAGGAAACAAACTCAACGGTTTTGGAAAGCTTGTGGCATTATCTCAAGTCTTAGCTTTTAAATTTTTATCATAGAGGTCTCGATCATGGGGAAAAACATAGGTGAAGTAGGGTACTTGGACTAAAAATATTGTTTAAGTGTGGTTTTTGGCAAAGTTTGAATGACCGCATTTTATTCGTCACAACTCCGTTTGACGAACGGTTGAACATTTTGGAAAATAGGCTAGGTGAACTTACTTTTACTAAAAGACATCATTTTCTAAAAAGTATTCTATCGATGTTAAAAACGACTCTCAACATGATCACTCGTGACAACTAGTTTTTGACTAATAAGAAATATATATAAGTGTTATACTTGTGAAAATAGTTACGACAACCTTATTTAAACACGTGTAATTTAATCGTTATAAGTCCGTTTTCTACGTTTTATATGTCCTTAGCTTCGTGTTAAAGTATACTAATATATTTTTGATAAACGGACTCATTTAGATAACGCTTAAGACTCATTTTTTACCCTTAAAAATCTGGACAGCATGCTGTTTTTTTTTCCGGAAAAATATACTTTTCGTCGTTAAACTTGAAAATAGCATAACTTATTCATTATAAATCCGTTTTAACCCGTTCAAGCGACCACGGTTTCGTTTTAAAGTATATTTTCTGAATTTCTAGCCCAAAATATTTTATAAAGTGTCGAATTTTCCATATTTCACAAAAATGATCAGACCACTATTTATTGTTGTCGAAATTGATTTTTCTCGCGTAATACTTATTCTAACCACTTCAAATCAACACCAAATCTATTCTTTACCTACCATACACCTTCTTAGGGTATCATGGGTTCCTAAACATCATCAAAAATGATATGTTTCAAGGGATTAATTATAGGATGATATATATTAATTATAAGTACTAAAAACATTAAAGGTGGTATAGATACTCATATAACTTGCATGTTTTGTTTCAAGCATAATAAAAATAACCAAAGTATGAATATGCAAGATTAAAAATGATCATGAAATGCTTACTAGTATAGTGATGAGGTTTATGGAACAAGGTTTTTCCTAAATACCCTAGGTTTTTATTGCAAAACCTTAAATAAGAGTATGCTAGTGTTTATAAATTAGCTTGTTCTTGGAAATTTTTTGCTTATCCTTTTCTTTATTGCTTTAGCCGGCCTCTAGGATGAAATGGAAGAGAGTTTTACAACTTTTACACCTTTTATTTTGTGTATGTATGTGTAACTTAGTATATTAATTAAAGAAATACAAGTGTAAGTCTAGTTTGTATATGTGTCTTGGCTAGTAAAAAGATTTTTATTGTAAGGCCTTGTGACTCATTGTCTTGGTCGACAATGGTAAGAAAAAGAAAAGGGTGATGACATTTTATTAAGTAAATGTGTTAAAGTGTATGTATATTATGTAATTTGTAGGTTTAATTAGGTATTTAAGGTAGCGTTAGCTAGAAATTGATTTTAACGGAACAAAATAAAATATATCCAAGTTGTAAAAATTATAAAAATACATTTCTTACAAGAATTGAGTGAAATAATAATTATCGAGTAGTATTTACGAAAACCGTCGTAAATATATATACATAACAATTTACATACAAAATAAATTTAAAATACCGGGTAAACTAATATTATAATTTTTATAATCTTAAAATGAGTATAAAAATATATTAGGATAATTTTTGGAAGTGTCGGATAAATTATTCAAAATAAATGATTACGCGATAGCGTTTATTTAATAGGAAATTATACGTTTAATGAAATATGCAAAACCATGCATGAACTAATATGATGATGATATTATTAATGATATGTAGACTAACTCTAGTCTATATGAAATGTCCTTAATGATTGTTCATGAATTCGCAGCTAAATCCTTAAGGTTACGCGAATTTGATACTCGTAAACCTAGTTTACGATAACTGATGAATAGTGAATCATGAATAGTGATTTTTCTCCGGGAATGAATAGTGTTTCATGAATAGTAAAATTTTGAAATACGTTCTCAGAATATTAAATCGACTTCGAAAACGATGAATAGTAAAATGATGAATCGTAACCGGTGAATAGTAAATTCCCGAGATAAATAGTAAATTTGTGAAATGACCGGAAATTGAGAATTGTTACAAAAGGCTCACCAATAATCAAATTCTTACTCAAAGGTTTAGGTATAGATGAAGTAGATTTACGAACTATCGGAGCAGGTGCAATGGTAGGTGTAGGATTAGATGAAGTTTTACTTAGATTTATCAATGTACTTGCAACTTCCTTTTCAAATTCTTTGGTTTTGGGTGGTGAAACAGAGGTAGTTGTGAGAATTGTAGATGTGGTTGTAACAGCAATGGTTGATTCTAAGGTGGGAGTGGTTGTGATTACCTTTTGTAAAGTTGTAGCAGTGGTTTCATTAACACCAGTCGTGGTTGCAAAAACACTGGCAGTGGTTGTGTTCTGCACCACCTCATTTTCTTTTCCTTCTACCACAGTCTTCAAAGTTTCAAGAACAGCCTCATTCCCATCTTTATCAAACACCACAAAATGCTCTCCTTGATCTCCACTATCCACATCCTCTTCCATATTCACATCAACAGCCTCCCCTGAATCAAGCCTTCACTCCTCCCCTATTTGGATACATTCTCCAAAATAACATCCTTAGAGAAGTCCACCTTCTTTTTCTGAATCCTAACCTTTCTTAAAGCAAAGAATCCTGTGTCTTCTAACTTTTCCAAAGACAAACATTACGTGCTTCAACCTCCTTATCTCTTTTCCCGAAACACGCCTAACTCCTCAAGACTTGAGATTGTACTCTCATAGTTGTACATTTAACCGTCAATTCATGTAATTGTTTAAGAATATCCTCCCACTTCGACCGTGTTAATCGTCCAAGAGGTGGTTCATTGGAAAAGTCATCATGTACCGATCATTAGCGTCAATTCAACATCATGTTCCAAACTACCCTCTTCACTCGACACGTGTTAACCGGTCCGAGAGGTGAATCCTTGGGTAAATAAAACATAGCACCGCACCTAGCCCGATCATCTATGCACTGATTGAGCCACTTGGCGAGGATTCCTCCACTAATGTTGAGTTCTTGAGAACTCTCCACAATAGGAGTTGCCAAAGGTGGGTCTTATGTATGTTTCCACCGTCCCGACCAAAGATCTAAGCATGAATCGAGGTGAAGCCCTTCCAATCATGTCACCTCTACAACTTTTGATGACCTCATGAGTTACACCACTAACACCAAACTGAGGTAGCTTGGTGCTCTTCCTTCTCCTAGTCCACAAAATAGGTTGAGCGGTGGATCCAGTTGACTAGCGGTGGGTTCGGATCACGGGAGCGGTGGTGCAGTTCATTGAACTGGGGTGCAGGATCATTCTCAAACTCAGGATTATCAGGCAAAGTGATCATGTGTGGAAACAATGGGACAATTCTTATTTGGAAATTTGGGTTCTGATTCCTCATATGTGCAAAAACCTTAGGAAGCATATAATGCACCTCATACTTCCTATGATGTTCAACAGGCTCTGCTACTTGGCTTTCCACAATAAGTTGAACAAACCTAGGATACAAGTAAAATTTACCCTTCTTCCTAATATTCTGCACAAACCCTTCATAAAGCATCCCAGACCAATTAAATTTCCTACCTTCAGATAAACAGATTATTGCAGTTGCAATTTTGGAAGGAAATTCATCAAACCCAGTGGTCTTGTTACTCACACACATCAATAAAGTGTGAATCAAAAACTTCCATTTAGGAGAAAACAGACCTTTCAGAAAATTTACCTTATCTCCCCTTCTTGTATAACCTAATCTTTCTAAACCAGCAAAGATTGCATCATCAGAAAGATTAACTATACCATCAGCATCATCCAACTATAAAATACCTCTAAGAACTTCCTCATTAACCAAAACCTCATTCTCATCCACAACAGTACTAAAAACTTCTACACCGACTCTCTCTTCAAGCTTAGCATTTCCCCATAATTAATGTACATATGCTTTAAGAATAGTGGGGGCTACAGTTAATGCAAAGTGTATAGGACTGTGATTAATGAAATCAATCATGTCATGAAAACCTTCTGAGTGATTGTTCTTTATCAAATAAGCAACAAGGTTATGGGTTTTGGAATATAGTGATGGCATTGTGATTGGTTATAAGATATGATGTGGGATTCGTGAAATAAGCAGGTGGGAGTGGTTAGGGTTTATGTTGAGCGCCAATCGAAAGTGATTTTGTTGAAACAGACAAAGACCTTGATAGATCTTGAGCTCGTGGATCGTTATGTATGCCTATGTAATCACAAGCACCATAAAAGACAATCTCTACAACTAATGTTTATCGTGAATATAAACACAAGTAAATAACTAAGAACTTCTTGATCCTCTATGGATCTTTATATTAACTAAAACGAGTTTTTCCAATCGGTACATAAACCTTTCTAATGTGTTCCTTTTATAGATAAGGAACCCTAAACAATATCGCTAAACCGTTTTCCAAGAAACGATATAATCATAAAACTAAATAAGATATACACAATCACTTCCTAATAAAGCTCATGTATATCCACACTAAATAAACTAAACACGGAATAAACACTTCCGCAGAATCAAACTAATCACTATTATTCTTCAAGAATAAGTCTTGGCGAGAATCCACTTCACTTCAAGAGAAACACTTCGGCATTAATATCGGATAATCGACTTTCACATAATTCCCAACAATCCTCCCTAAACCGGAATTTGACCGGTTAAGTTCCAGCTTGATAGATCTTCTGACACGGAGGATTGGACACGAACAACGATGTGAGAAAAAGAATCCAAAGAACATCTCTATGAGGAAGAAACTCGAAACTCTATATCTTTGCAAAGAACAAATGACAAAAGGTACATCAAAGCAGTTAGTTTCATACTATTCTCATCACATCCGGTGTGTTAACTCCCGTGAGAGGTGAATCATTGAAAATAAATGGATTTGATGTCTCTTCTAATAGCCATCACTACCGGAGTAGCCATATGTTTCAGTTAAGTAAACTATGGTACACCGATAACCATCGATTTATGGGCAAACCAAAACCATATAAACGGATTTGAAATGTCTTTACCGTAGCCGTTTGCTCGGGACTAGTCAATTCTTAGAATTGGTGAATTAAGAACCAAATATGGAATGCCACTGTCTTTACCACATGCCATATACAAGTGGACTAGCCAATTCTTGGATTCCAAACAGAATATACCATGGTGAATTGAAAACCATACAACACTCAAAAATAAAGCATAGGTGGTTGCATACCCTATGATTTTGAGCAAACCATTACTGACTATCAACGATTTGATGTGTCTTTACCAAAGTGTACACTTTGGACTAGCTAACTCTTTGACATACCCAAAGTATATCGGTGAGTCAATAACCAAAATTATACAACAAACCCGCAAGAAAAGTTAGATAAAACCAAAACATTTTTTTTTTTTTTTTTTTTTTTTTTTTTAACTAATAAAGAAAACAAATATTACAAAATATTACAATCAAGATGAACCTTTATGTGATAGAAGTTGATTCTTAATCAAACCAACACATTGAGTAGCATGAAGGTCATCATTGCCAACCGGATTAGGAGGCACTTCCAACTTGTGTCTCAAAGAATCTTTCCATAAAATATCGGATAAAGGATAAAGCCTATCGATAGCATACACAAAATCATCCCACATGTAGTCCGAACTACATGAACACAAGGCGAGAGGATAAAATCGCCAACTCTCAATCTCCCATTTATGAGAATTCTTCCAAATAGAATACCCTTTACCATGTGGAGAATCGAATCAAACATAACACAAGATCACCCAACAAATATAAACCGAACCGATTCTTTGAATGAAACTTATAATCTTGAATGACATGTTCATACAAAGATCTTCAAATCATGTCGATTTACCAAATGAAGAATATCCTTCAAGTTAAACTCAATAACAGCTTTATCCAAATTATACATCGTGTTAAGCTTACCAATGTCCAATTAACCAAAACCACATGAGTACCTTCAGAAAAAGCTTCAATAGATCCAACCTCAATAAATGTAGATTCATCGACATTAAGATCTAAAGGAGTATTCCTAGAAGCATGTTTCTTAGCCAATCTATCCGAACTTCTTATAACCAAACTCGCTTTCCCATATCGGCAATGTTATCGGTATCAAGTTGTAGATCGGTTTCACGAATCGAGAATCACTTAACTCCACACTTGACAACATTTGAAGAAACCAAAGAAGATTCAAGCAGAAACATCCTTATCGAAGAAGGAGTATCATCGAAGTTGTATCGTAAGGAACAACGAAGTTACCACCAAGGCAAAACATCATCAAAACTATCCACAATTTCAATCGTTCTATGTCTCTTGGCTATAGGAACATCGGACATTGAATCACTTGCGCCAAATGAGAAGAAGTAGAACCGTAAGAAGAGAATTTCATAACCATATGATCTTGTCTAATCAAAGCATCATCGAGATAAAGTCATGATTTGCTTCATAGTCATACCGTAATTATACATAGCACATTCTTCACAACTCTCCTCATATAATTCCTCTTACGAGCAACAATCATAGGTTTATCTCTTTTGCTTTATTTCTCTGCTCAATAAGAGCTCTTCTCCGTGCGTGATTCCTTCTTCCTTTGATTACCAAGTGCCCTCATTTTATCCACAAAATCATCATCATTAAAGGAATCTCCTAAGATAAGTTTTGCTAGATCGGGATCGAAGCACCTTGAGAAATATAACCATCCCATTGATCATCGAATCGTAGGAAAGAATGCATCAAGTTCTAATTTCCTTCGTGAGACAAATCGAAGCATACCGATCTTGAAGAAACTTAGCCACAACACGACTCTTCCGAATATTTTCATAATTAGCAAACATTCCACTGAGCTTGATATTGTTCTTGATCCACCGCACGACTTCAAAGAAATCATCAATCTCGGGATCCTTTCTGTCTCGTAAGATGTCTCGTGAACCAATTTCAAGAGAACCAATGTGAGCTTCAGAAGAACCAATCAAACCCACATCGGAGGAAATAGGTTGAGACAATTCCTCAACCGGTGTAGAAAACTTCGTGAGAAGCATTCAACTTATACATTCTCCCAAAGAAGAAAAACCTCTTCATCATCTATGAAGGTGAAATATTTGAATGTTACGGTATAAATGAAGTTTGACCAATGTAAGTAACCTCTTTCACTAAACCATCGGTAGATGCATCTTTCATATTTAGCTCCTTTGATGTGTCGTGATACCTTATCCAAAGAATGTTTTCGTCTTTTGCTAGTATATAGAATAGGCTCCTTGCTAGACTCCTTTCTTCGTGAAGATTTAGCAATAGAAGAAGAAACATTAGATGTAAGTGCCACATCGCCAATATATCAAGAGATTCATTAAGATTCTCTTGACCTCCTCCTCGAAGAAACCACACATCTCTTTTATCCTTCCGACTTAGCAATTTCTCCAAGTGTGCAACTTTAGTCTCCAATTCCACAATCTTGACCAAGAATGACTTAGTTTCGTAAGTTCGTCTTAAGACCACCACCTCACCGTAAGCTTGTTCACCAAATCATATAATGAGGTAAGTGAAATAGGATCTTCAGAATGTGATTGCTCAGTCAAAATTGGAACTTCATTAGACTGTTCAGGAGCAACATCAACCTGATCAACATTAGGACATCCTTCACCAAATGGAGGCCTAACAGGACTTGGTGTAGGCAATCTATCAGTATCAACCTGAACTTCATCAAATTGATCCTGAACTTCATCAATAGTAACTTGAACTTCATCAATAGGAACTTGAATAAATGCTGGAATGGAACATGGTCTTGGTGAAGGTATAAATGCTTCAGCAACAACAGAAGGACCCTCATCACCATCTACTGAAAGATTTCCATCAGTAGGAATGGAAGAAGGTAAAACTACATTAAGCTCATTATCGGTCTCATTCTCACGAGGTAGCATGGCAGCTAACAAAGGAAAATGTGTCCCTTCAAATTTAGTTCTCATTGTAGCAAATAACTTAGGAGTCAAAACACTTATGGGATGAAAAGCCTGGGTTTGTGTAGAAACATTCAATATCATCTGTAAGAACCTAGGGTACATCAAAAACTTACCCTTTTTCCTAGTTATGTTTTCTACCATATTATCAAAGATATACTTAGAGAAATTATAAGTCAAACCCTTAGATAAGCAAACAATACCACATCCCATTTGTGTCGAAAACTGATCCCATCCTCCAGACTTATTGCTCAAACACTGTAGCAACGTATGTACCAAGAACCTCCACATAGGACAAAGCTTGTTTTTCAACCACATATCTGTCCTCGGACTTTGATATCCAATAGCTCTAAGTCCTTCAAGTACCATCGTAGAATCGAATGATAAACACCATTCTCATCATCCAAGCGAAGTTGTCTTCGATCGGTTCCTCTGTCACCACATATACTTGTCCATCAACACTTGCAACTATCTCAAGATATCACCTCTCTTTTCTGACGCCCAAAATTGAGTAATCAAAGTTTCATATATAGCATCAGGAGAATGTGTCAATGCATATACAATCTTTGATCTTAGTAAGAAAGAAATCATCGGCCTATAAAGTTCATCTCCTCGAGCAGATCCAAGAAAAGCAACCTTATTATGATCATGTTTGAATTGAAGCGCCATTAGAGTGTTTGAAGATTAGGGTTAGGATTTTGCACAAAAGGAAGTGTTTTAATGAGAGTAATAATCGAATTACTTATTATGGAGCGAAATTATGCCGTAGAGAATAAGTAGAAAATATCCCAAATTTGGTCAAAGGTTGACCAAGTATGACGTGGACTTCTACTTTTACTAGGATTTACTTATAACCGGGTGAAATAAGAACCATTCTCAACAAGAAGAACAATCGTGAAAGAAGACTTACTCTCGAAGCTTCATAAATATCTTTTCTTGTTTCACCCACACGCATTAATTCTCTTACCACTTGAAATCGGCTATAAAACAATCCCAATGCACATAGACTTTTCATCAAAATCCCCAAATAATATTTCAAACCCTAAATCCTTCAATCCTTCAAAATTAGCCAAAATAACCATGAGTATCAAACCGAGATCATAGATCTCACAACAACATCCTCATCATCATCCTCATCATCTAGTGAAGATACCAATTCATGGTTTCACTATTTTCCAAAACCATATCCACCGCCAAGGAAGTCACCTTTTCTCTCCTCATCGGAAGATGAAAGTGTTGAGAAACCAAGTGTATCTGTGAAGATTCGATGAATCCTATAATGAGGAACATCTTACTCCCAACCCTCAGCACCTAGGCCTCAACGAAGGCCACGGGCCAAAAATCCCCCACTCCCTATGAGAAGAAAGGTGGTGCTTGGTCTCTTTGCATCATGTTTTGGTGCATCATCACATATCGTATCGAGGAACGGAAAAAGGAAAATGATGTAAGTTGATGTATGATTGAAAGAGTAGATGATGCATAAATGAAAATCTTTCCTTCTCATCTCTCTACCACAATCAGCTTCAGCTTCTTCGTTTTCATCAATCCATCCTCTCCATTTTGATCCTTAGCATCTGTTAGGGTTGGTTATGCTTATCACACCAGCATATCCATCATATAGTGCCAAAAGATGTGAGCGATCGTGCATATCCAACAGCTATTAGTGTGAAAGATGTGAGCAGCCATACTCATCGTGCTCATCTTTAGATGTTGGAATAGATGATATGTAATAGATTAGGACTATTAGATCATGTAGATGCTTTTGATGTTGCTAGTACTGTAATCAGAAGTCAGAACTTGTATCTTGAATGAATGAATGATCTATTTGCTTCATACTTCTTTTGATTGAATCATATAACTTCAAGATTTCAACTTCGGAGGAAACAAATAACACACTTCAAAGACAATCAATTCGGTGGAAACCACTTAAGCTTTCATGACCATATCTCAACCGATCGGGGACAACCATTCGCAAAACAAACACACAAAAATACACAAACCAACAAAGAAACACACTAAACTTACATTAGCGAGTTAGAGTTAGTTAAAATCTATCAAATATACAAAATTACATAGCAAAATGCAAAGTTATACACAAATCCTCCCACGAGGCATATGCCTCCCCGAGGTTTATGCCTCCCTTAAACTTTGCGCTTAAGGGTTAACATGCAAATATGGACCACAAGGTGTTGAAACCTTGGTCCTTCAAAAGCCTTTGTTAACAGATCCGCCACATTATCATCGGTATGAATTTTGACCACATTTATCAAATTTTATCATATGCATCTCTTATAAAGTGGTGCACGATTTCAATATGTTTTGTTCGATTGTGAAAAACTGGATTTTAACAATGCATATGGTACTTTGATTATCAATAAAAATTGTTGTGTTCATGAAATTATACCCATAATCCAACAACCGATTTTGAATCCAAAGAACACATCCACAACAATTAGCGTGACCACATACTGCTTGATAGATGAGGTAGCCACAATAGTTTGTTTCTTGCATTGCCAAGAAATCAATCGCTTTCAAGGAATTGGCAACCTCCAGTGGTGGACCTCCTATCCGATTAGCACCAAGATAGTCACTATCACTATAAGCTTCCAACTTAAAAGGAGACTCTTTTGGGTACCAAAGACCTAGAAAAGGTTGGCCTTTAAGGTACTTAAAGATCTTCTTATGACATTGAGATGGGAAGTCGGTGGAGTAACTTGATGTCGCGAACAAACACTCACAAACATAAGTAATATCGGGGCCGAAGTCATAAGTACATCAAAGACCCAATCATAGACCTGTATAAATGAACATTCACGGTGGATCGGCTTCATTATTGGTCTTTGACTTTGGAGCTTCATAAGGTGTAGTAGATCCTTACACCCTCCATACCAAACTTCTTCAAGATGTCCTCACATATTTGTCTGACCGATAAAGATACCATCGGGTTTCTGCTTGAACTTGAAGACCCAAAAGAAAGTCATCTCTCCCATTGCACTCATCTCGAAACTCTCCTTCATAAGCTCCTCAAACTCCCTGCACCAAGCCTCCTTTGTGGATCCAAAGATAATATCATCCACATAGACTTGCACAAGAATAATGTCGGTGGAATTCTTCTTTAGGAAAAGAGTCTTATCAATTGCACCTCTTACGTAACCATGCTTGATGAAATGTAGAGAGCTAGCATACCGGGCTCGGGTGCCCGATGTAGTCCATAGAGAGCTTTGACCACCTTATAAACATGATTCGGATGATCCGGATCTTCAAATCCTTTAGGTTGAGTGACATACACCTCCTCTTCAATTTCACCATACAAGAAGGCTCCTTTAACATCCATTTGATAGACCATAAAGCCCATATAGGATGCATAAGCTAAGAAAATCCGTATAGCCTCAACTCTTGCCACTGGTGCAAACACTTCATCATAATCTATCCTCCTCTTGTCTATAACCCCTGCAACTAACTCGGCTTTGTTTTTAATGACAACACCTCTAGCATCTCTCTTATTCTTCGTAATCCATTTTGTCCCAATAGCATACTTACCATCGGTAGTGGTACCAATATCCAAACCTCGCCGATTTTGAAATTGTTGCATCTCATCTGCATTGCTTCAAGCCAACTTGAGTCTTCAAGAGCACGAGTAACACCGGTTGGTTCCACTTGTGAGAGAAACAAGCAAGCAGACAATGTTGATAGTCGTGTGATTGTCTCTCTCGATTCGAAACATAAGAGACAAAAGCCACTGTCCATATTTAGAACGCGCCACGGTACCTCTTGTTCTAACAGTGCATTAGGATCACCAATAATATTAGGCGTGGATGTACATTGTTGATCCTTGTAGTAGTGGTGGTGTTGACATCAATGGAAGAATCAAGATTAGTCACCGTAGGTTCAAAGTCGATTATCATAGGAAGGTGTGTTGAAGATGCACGCTCTAGGTTGATGATGACCAAGATCTGAAGGTTTTGGAAACCTTGTATAAGGTTCACCAAGATCTGTTGACACTTTAGTAAAACTAGGAGTAGTGTCACCATGTCTTTCAAATTTAATTGGAGAGGTGAGGATAAAGCAGAACTATCTTCACGAATTGAAGTTTCACGAGTGAATCATTGTACTATTTTCAACATTCCTCTCGAAGATCTAAATTGGTCGCATACTCTTGTTTCTTCATCCGCAAGGTCCTCGACATAATAGAATTCATCTTCACACACAACAAGATAATCTTTAGAAGTGTCACCTACAAAATTGTTAGGAGAGAAGGAAGGCACTACAATGGGTTGTTCATCATCGGACCAGCTGTCGAATTAGCATCCAAAGTGTACGTATTAGGAGTTGGAGATGCTTGAATCGCATTTTGATCGACCTTATGTCTAGCATAACCCAAGTAATCGGTCAAGTAGTCAAGATCAAATGACCAAACATGACCACGGCCTTGAACATTAGGCTTGTCTTCAAGATACCTCGATTCAATGTCTCCTCAATCTTCTTTGCGATACATTGTAAACCACAGATGCCTTACTATGAGCGAAATACCCCACAATGTAGCCATCATCGACTTTCTCATCAAATTTGCCCAAAGGATCACCGGTATTTAAGATTGTCACCGACGACCAAACGGTTTAAGGTAATGAATAACAGGAACTTTTCCAAAGAGAAGTTCATATGGTGTTTTAAGATGTGGTCTAGTAATGGACACTCTATTGAGTACATAACAAGTCGTACCAACAAATTTCGGTCAAAACATGGTAGGAAGTTTAGAGTCCGCTAGCATTGATCTTGCGGCTTCTATTAAGGTTCTATTTTTCTTTCTCGCCACCCCATTTTGTTGAGGGTTCTTGGAGTGCTATAGTCCTTTTGATTCCCTTTAACTGCGAGTTCTATCGAATGGCATTTTTGAACTCGTACCATTATCACACCTAATTCCTTTCACCTTTTGTTTAACTGATTCTCAATAAGGGTAATGAAGTCTTTCAATATTTCGGATGTTTCATCTTTGGTTCTTAGAAAGAATACCCAACAAAATTTACTAAATCCATCGGTGATCACCGGACAAAAATATTTATGATCAATGCTTCTCACTCTAGTTGGACCAAACAGATCCATATGAAGCGGTGAAGAGGTTCGAAATAATGGTTACTCTTTGTGAGAACACCTTTGTAGGAGGCTCTGTCTTGCTTCCCTTTGTTGCATGCAACACGTTATGATCATTGGTGAATACTTTGGCGGAAGTCCTTGAACTAGGCCCGGCTTGAGAGCGGTTGATGGTCTTGAAATTGACATGGGCCATCCTTCATGCCATTTGGTGGACTCATCCACGATGCTTTAGCCACCAAACATGTTAAGTCACCGGGTTTGACATTAGTTAAGTTGAATGTATACAAATTGTGACTACGAGGAACCTTGATGAGAATTGAAGTATCTTACGGGAGTTTGAAGTCTTTAGACAAAGACAAGACATTCATCCTCGGTGAAGAGTACTTTGTTCTTAGTGTCACAGATTTGTGAGGCGAGAACAAATTAAAGTGTTGAAGTTCCTTAACATAATAAACATTCTCAAAGTCCATTGTGGTGTTTTGATGGTCCCTTTTCACGTAATTAGTCCATCACTTCCTCCAAAGGTTACATTGCCTCCACCTTCAATAGATATAAAGTTATGCATCATGTCCTGTTTCTGACATACTTCTAGAACAACCACCGCCAACAATTCCAACATCTTTATGCTTAAGGGATGATCCTACAACAACAAAAATATACAAAGAATTAGTACACTATGGAGGCTCAAGTCATTCTTGACTTGAACACCCTTGTGGATCATATGAGTTGTGCCAAGTAAAGTATAAGATCCACTATTGTTCTTGGGTTTCCAATGAAACTTAGGTCTCTGTTTATTCCAAGAACAACTCTTTGAGGTCTTGACAGATATTCAATACCCTTTCCCATTAGTCATAGGGTTAACATATCTAGGCCAAAACCATTTTAAAATATTCACCGGTTGGTTGAACATATGGTTTTCCAAAAGATCTTCTCCAAGGAAAAGAAGTATTATAATTAGCGACTTGTGGAACATAAGGTGGTATATCATTAACATTGGTCCACATTGGTCTAGATTTCCTAGAATCACCACACCTACTCATTCTTTGCTCATGATAATCACAATCCTTAATTAAATGAGATTTACTTCCACACAAAACATTTCTTACAAGAGAAGATTTATTCAAACCAAAAGAAGTATTCTTACAAGCAAAAGTATTCAAACCAAAACCATGAAAAGAATTGTTTTAACAAGATTATTATGCAAAGAATTAAAAGCAAGTCTTCGAGGCAACTGTCTTGGAAGGGCATTCCTTGGCAACAACTCTGTCATGCTTATTGGTAGTCTTGGGTGCGAGCGGGGGTGAAGACTTGGGAAGGTCGGACTTGGGAAGGTCGGACTTGTCATTTGAATCACACTCTGTAGACCACTTGCTTGGAGGACTTGTCATTGTTAACACAAGAGACAAAGTCATTAGTAGAAGTATTAGGTCCAGCAAGTCTTTTGACTTTTGCCATACGAGATGGTGTGATCCATCAAAGTCATTAATAGTGGAAAGGTCAATGGGCATGTGCTCACCTCTAATTGGTCCACGAACGACATGTAGGTCACCTTCTTTCACAAAATGTGCTAGGCCTGTTGGTGTAGATCTCGTGTGTCATCTCTAGCTTCTAGGCCTACATATTTCTTAAAACCTAAAGCCATTTGTAGAATTGGGAGCTTGATGCTATAAATGAGACTAGCTAACTTACTACCATTCATCATCCACTCATTATTCCTAGCAATTTCCTCCTTAAGTTTTTCTTTAAGCTCTAGATTTTCGACTCTACATCCGCTCTTAACTTCTCGCACCATTTTAACTCATTTGTAGCACATTCGAGATCTCTTTCTAAAACACCAATTTTCTCACCATAAGCTATTTCATTCTTTTGTAACCAAACCTTTTGTCTTTCTAGTGTTTTTAAAGCCTGTTTATAAGCTTCTACTTCCACATAGCATTCATTATATTTTGGTTCCATAATATCATAAGCTTGTTTCAGTTCATTATAACGCTCACTACAACCAAACAAACAGTTTTGTACCTGAGAGATGCCCATCAAGGCAATCGATCATGCCTATCCTCACAAGTACGATGCGCTATCAACCCAACATTATCGTAACCATCATTATCGGACTCCTCATGTAGCTTCCAATCCACATTGCTATCAAGAGTGACCAACGCAGTTGATCCCTTTGAAGTTCTGCGCATCCTTCGATATCTGGCGATAAGTAGAGTATCGTACTTCATCACCGCCTTTCTGTCTTTGCATTCTCGGAAAAGTGACCCATCTGTTGGCATGTGAAGCATTTAACCTTCCTTTTGTCAAACCTTGTGGATCACGTCCTTTGAACCCAAATCTTCTACCGACTTTGCTCAAAGTTCTTGATATCCATGGAAATCATGGCCACTTGCCACTTGACTTCATCTCTTCCATGTCAAGCGGGTCCACTGATCAAAATCCTCATAAGCCGCCTGCGAGGATCATAATCAACAAAGAAGGTTCCAAGTACATCTTCCATAATTCCACTTTGGATCTAGGAAGAGAGCTTGATGAAGGAGCGACATTAGATGATGATGGATATGAGCTTGGAAAATAGCTTGACTTTGGAGTAGAGGCTCCAACAAATGCAATATGACTAGCGATGAAGATGATCGAAAGGGCTTCTAACATCATGTTCAAGAGCTTTAAGTTTGTTGTCTGACTCATCAAAGGTCATCATGTCCAAACCACCTTTAGCTTTTAAAGCTATGCTCACATGTAGCCGGGATGGAGGTAAGGACCTCGAAACTTAGAGTTCTGATCATCATTATCCGGCTTTGCACATGGTGATTCAACCGACTTAAGATCTTGTGAAACTTATCATAGCCCTTGTGAATTCCTTCCTCTTGAGATCCGAAAGTCCCAACTGTTGTCTTAGCATCGACTTCTTGATCTTGGACTCCTCATTCCCACCGAACTTCGCCTTAATCGCTAACCGATATCTTTGGCATCTTGCATGAAGTGAAAATCACTCAAGTGATCCTCGGGAATAGCTTGCGAAGAATAGTTCGACCTTTGTTTCTCTCTCGAGCGCCAAAGAACTCTTGGCCAGCTTTGGGAGGAACATTCATCATATTACCAAGAAGATCCGTGGTAGTCCTCTTCAAACTGTTCCTTTCAAAATTACGCCATAGATTCCAATCAATGTTGGAGATCCAGTTTGCATCTTCATAGCCCAAAGATCATATTCCTCCTCTTAAGGTAAGGAAACTTAGCATTGCTATTAGACAGACTTAGTTCTTTGCGAGATGGGTGGAGTTTTGGTTGTTGGTGAGTTCGATGTCGACATCGAACCGGGCATGATGTTTTGTTATGGTTGTATGGGTGTTTAGAAAAGCTTGTCCTTAGTATCGTAGAGACTCTCACGAGGCTCGATACCACTTGTTGAAACAGACAAAGACCTTGATAGATCTTGAGCTCGTGGATCGTTATGTATGCCTATGTAATCACAAGCACCATAAAAGACAATCTCTACAACTAATGTTTATCGTGAATATAAACACAAGTAAATAACTAAGAACTTCTTGATCCTCTATGGATCTTTATATTAACTAAAGCGAGTTTTCCAATCGGTACATAAACCTTTCTAATGTGTTCCTTTTATAGATAAGGAACCCTAAACAATATCGCTAAACCGTTTTCCAAGAAACGTATAATCATAAAACTAAATAAGATATACACAATCACTTCCTAATAAAGCTCATGTATATCCACACTAAATAAACTAAACACGGAATAAACACTTCCGCAGAATCAAACTAATCACTATTATTCTTCAGCAGAATAAGTCTTCGGCAGAATCCACTTCACTTCAGTAGAAACACTTCGGCATTAATATCAGCATAATCAGACTTTCACATAATTCCCAACAGATTTGAATATCAATTTAATGATCTAGCAGTGATTTGGGGGAATTTATACATTATCATCAAAGTTACAAAACAGCCCCTCAAGTATCCATCATCAGCAATATACTAGCAGTGGATTGAAAACCACTAGCAGTGGTTTAAAATGCCCTAGCAGTGGATACAGCAACCAAACTCCAATCAGTTGACCAAGATAACAGCAACCAAATCAAGGCCAAAAATAGTGAGATTATGCAATAATATGAAGGATTACAAAGATTCACAATTTTTTTTAAACTAAAACTAAACAGCAAAAGCTCCAAAAACCTCCAAAGTATACAAACAATCCTTCATACCTGCATATCACAAACATAAACCAAACACTGAAAGTATAGTTAAGGTTAGCAGTGGTTAGAAAAGAACTAGAAGTGGATGCAAAAATTATACTAGCAGTGGTTAGACCAATACTAACCACCCAGTCAACAGGTCAACTCTCAGTCATTAATCCGGCCACCAAAGTCAAAGACTTCATTTACTCCTCAACAACTTATACCTTCCCCACATTAACTTACTGATTTCATCTTAACTTCTAATAAAGAACATCATACTCACATATTTCCCATAGTACAAACACACCAACACTTCTCTTCTAAAAATCTTTCAAAATCTGCTTTACCAAAAATCACCATGAGCCATTCCAATCCTATCAATCTTTCATCAGACATTTTGAAATCAGGAGACAACACCACACACTCGGTTTCCCAAAAAGTACCCAGTTTTCTTATCACACATTTGAGAAACATCAATAAATTGTACTTTAGTCCTCGTGCAGATAGACCTTTTCAAAGTCTAATTTCCCTATTCGATTGTGCTTCGCCAAGTATCTTTCCTCCCTTTGGATCATTGCCAAATGCCACATATCCTCCATCATAAGCTTCAAAATCCTCCGTGTTGCTCTCATCCCATGTCATGTGCCCGGGCAACCACTATCAAAATTCCTTTGTCTTTTAGCTCATCTTGTAGATTGCCACGCACATGAATTTAACCAAGTTAGTTCCTTTTGTGGACCCAAGCCAATCTTGACTTGGAGTGCGCCTGCATCAACATAATCAAATTTCTTTAGGTCCATTGATGCACCATCGGCATGGTGCAAAACCTTGGTCTTAGGTTTCCATTACCGACTAGGCGAGGCCTTTCTGACATAAAAATGATTCCCAACCACTTTGTCAGTTATCACCTTTGGAATAGTTAAAACATCTTTTGTTTCAGTGGTGATATTATGCTTAGCAGTGGAAACAGTTTGCTTAGCAGTGGATACATTTTGCTTAGCAGTGGTTGGAACCCATTTGGGTGCAGCAGTGATTATTGATTTTGTTTTTCCATTTCTTATTAACACTGCTCTAGGAACCATATTTTTGTTAGGACGAGGGATAGTTTTCTTTGAAAAGTTTTGATAATTTACCCTCCTCCAATGATTCCAAACTTGTGGTTGATTCTTATAACAGTTTCTCTGTAGATGCTCAAAACTACCATATTTAAAACAAGCCTTATTAACACATTGAAACTCATCTCCTAACCTATTTGAAATTAGGCCATTAAAGTTTCTCTGATTACCTCTAGGTATGTATCTTTTCATCTGTTCCCTAGGTATCTCCTTGTAGTCTACTACTTGCCTAGAAATTGGTGCTCCAAATCTAGGCATAAGGTTGGCTTGTTTAGAATCAACAGACTTAACATTTTCTATCTTCTTGGACTGTGTTGATTCAGATCTATCTTCCTCAGAATCTGATTCCCAATCTTCAATAGTTGGAGCATCAGATGACTTACCAGAACCTATCTTAGGTGATTCAGACTTACTTATTACTCCTACATGTTTGTTTAAACTGAATTCACTACTAAATGACAGTTCTTTAGTTGGTGGTACATGACTCATAAGAGGTGGTGGTGGCATATCATTGTAACCTAGACCAATACCATCTATAAACAATTTTTGACTAATTGGCTTATTTACTAGATCAGAATCATATTGTGTTTTAGCAACTCTAACAACATGTTTTCCCTTTTCATCTAGAGCTTCTTGTTTTACACTCTCTGCTTCTTCTAGTTTCTGTTAAAGCATTTTAATTTCCCTGTCCTTAAGATCAATTTCACCACCAAGTATGTTAATCTTATCTACATACTCAAACTCACATTTAATACAGAAATTAAGTTTTTCTTCAACACTCTCAAGGCCAACTTTATAGCCTAAGTTATCTAGTGAAAGTCTATCTACTTCTTTTCTCAAACTCTCAATAATAGCTTTTTGAGATTCTAAGTTATCTTGACATGATTTAAAAGAACAAGTAGAATTTTTAGAATCATTAGATACCTCAGAATCTGAACCAGAAGATGAAGCATAGGCCATAAGAGCAAAGTTATGCTCTTTAGAAGCTTCACTAGCAAGAAAAGTCGCATTGGGACCTTCTTCAATCGATCACTCACCATAATCACCAATACCATCTTGAGCAACCAATCTTGAAGAAGAAGCAAGCTCTTGATGGTCTTCTTGATGCCTTCAATCCTATTAGGAGCTCGACATTCTCTAGCAAAGTGACCCTTCTTCTTGCGCTAAAGCACTCCATCTTGCTTTTGTCAAATCCAAATCTTCTTTGACCATCATATTTGACCCATCTACCAGTCCTCCTCAAGAACTTCCTAGCTTGCGGTGTTAACATTGCCATTTGCCATTGAAGATTGATTTCATCAAGATCATCGGGATCAATTTGATCCGGATCTTGATTCGATCTGATAACACCGGTTGTAAGATCAACTAGGAAAGCACAGATGGCACCATCACGAACACTATCACTAACAGTGGTATTATTAGCAATAGCAGTGGATACTTCATAAGCAGCAGTGGAAACATCCTGAGAATTCTTGCCCTGTAGATACAAAAGTAATGTTTTGTGTTGATGAGGATGAGCCAGCTATGTTCTTTTCAGACTCATAAACTTTCAGGTTGTTGCAGAGATTGTCCAAAGTCATCTTTTCAAAATAATCTTTGTTCCTCCACACAACAGTATGCACAACCCATTCTGGTGATAAACTTCTGATGAAATTAAGATTTATATCTTCTTGAGCAACTTTGTAGTCCACCAATTTTAGTTGGCTGATTAGTTTCTGCAGTATGTTATAAGTGCCATCAAGTTTTTCTCCACTGTGAGAAGTGAAGTTTTCAAGTTGATGCTTGAGCATGTTTTTCCTGGATTTCTTGGTAGCTTCATTACCAGCAAACCTGGTTTCAATAGCATCCATTAACTCTTTAGCAGTCTCATATTGTTCAAAGTCCAAAGCAAACTCATTAGGTATTCCCATGGAGAGAATACTATGAGCTTTAATCTCCAGCTTCCTTCTAGCCTTGTCATCCTCACTAACAATGGCTATCTCATTACAATCATCACCCTTCTTGGGAAGAGTATCACCTTTTTCAACAACATCCCATATTATGTAATCTATCATGCGAATGTATTGCCTCATTCGCATTCTCCATACCTGATACTCACCCTGCTTCAGCATGGGCACCTTTGATGCAGTAACCATGTGAGTTTCGTCAGACATCTTAACTTTCTTGAATTTAACTTAACTTGACTTCTTCTTGATTACAGTTTCTAGATCACAAGCTCTGATACCACTTGTTGATCCCAGTTGAGCAAACGATCCTTATAGAAACTGACTTGATAATAACTTGTTAAATATTACGCGGAATTTAATATTCAACCTTAAGAAGAAGAACAATAACAATAACTCTTAAACACCTCAATTATATTAATAACGAATACTCTAACCAGTATTAGGGTTTACAACCTTGAAGTGTATCGACCTTAGATATATAAAACATTCATATATCTAATCTAACCTAGGACCTCCTTTTATAGACTAAGGAGTCCTTTACATAATACAATACGTAACCTACAAGATAAATATCTTTTCCATATTTATCTAATACAAAATATTAAACCGACTATACACAACTAGCAGTGTTTACAATACAATAGCAGTGGTACTACTTTACTACTAGCCGCGGTTTAACTTTAGCAGTGGATTCATTCTTCTGGAAGTGGTTTCATCAACTCTAGCCGTGGTTACAATACTTAGAATAATTCAGGATCTGAGGAACCTAAAACCCAACAAGTTTCTTTTGTTCACAGTAGGTTAGTAAATTAATTTATAAGTTTATCATACAAGCACTCTAGTTATCATAATCGAGACCGGACTTGTCGATACAAATTATACACCACTGTGGTTCGACCACAGTGGGTTTTGGACTTGTCATTCCTTTCAAAACCAACGGTTAAGACCATAAGCTTAAAAAAAACTAGACCAATGAAAACAAGGATCATATTTTAATACTGGTAGTAGTAATGAAGTTTCATAGAATATGGTGGCTTGGTCGGGAAGCTCAATGGTGTTTCTATAGCCTAGGTGGCTTGGTCTTGAGTATTCACCAAGAGTACGGCCTCTTGGCGGGTCATTTGGTGGTAGGAGATAGACTAAGAGGAGGCTAAAAATGGAAAAAATTTTACTTGATAGGAATCAAGCAAAGAAACCTTAATGAAATGGAAATCTAACTAGCTATTCTATTCCCCGACAGCGGCGCCAAAAACTTGATAACGCTACACGCGTCGTTCGGGGTCAAAGGAATTTCCTTTTTGTCGAGCAAGTTTTTCAACACCCTAAGCAGTGAGCCTAATCGTTGTAGTGTAGTATTAGGATAAGCCACGGGAATTGATATCATTCTCTAGGGGAATAGGAATGCTAGTGAGAAGTTACTACGCTAAGGTTGGGGTTGAGGAAGATTATTTTTTATCTTTTTATGTTTTTTAGGAAATGGAAAGGTACGAATCTCGGGGTTTAGATTTGGGGGGTTGGTATTTCTACCGATTACTTCTACTTATCTAATTATCTCAACTAAGGTGAGGGTAGTCTATGTCTATTGTTGTGTGCTCATATGATAGTTAAAATGTATTTGCTTAGGCTTTATTACTCGCTAGTTATCTCCTATCGGTGGTTGAATTGTCACGTCCTTATTCTTAATTGCGTTGTGTCTCTAAGGTCGTAGGGTATGCGTTTATCCCTAACTCTATGAAGCTACCAAAGGTTAATGGCTACAAAATCTCTATGATTTATAAACTTTAACTCTAAGGTATTTTTTGAATGACTAATCTACAATTACTCTAGGCGATTATAAACTAAGGTTCATCAAAGATAAATCAAGCATTACAAACACAATGAATGACCTATCGCAATACTAGGTCAATCACAATTAAGATAAGAGACAACCAATCAATATTCAATAACTAAATTTTATATTACCTAAGCAAACACACAAGTAAATTAGCCGGACATGGGGAACATGCAAGCATACACACAATCAAAGGAGGACATAATTAAATTAATGAAGTAAAACACTTATCTTGATGTAAGATAGGGTATGGAACCCTAAAATACTGTACAAGAAAGCCTTGGTTCGGTTTAGGTTTTTACTCCAAAAGACTACACACTGAAAACTAAAAAATTCGGATTCTATATATAAGATTACACATGCGGGCGTCACCCTTTAATTTGTGACGCAATGGGTCGCCGTTATTAGGGTTTCGTCTTGGCCACGTTATCATTGTGACGGCGTTACCTTATGTCTGTGACGCCGTCGCCTTGAGTCTCGGCGCCGTCTGGATCAAATCTAGGTCGTGCGAGTGCGACGCCTACTCTTTTAAAACCCGATGCCGTCACTTGAAAATAAGCAATTTGGCTCTTGTATCGTCACAAAACATCTTCCGACGGCATCACAGTATAACTTTGACGCCGTCCCTTCGATTCAATGACTGAGTGTCTCGATTCTTGACTTTGGCCATTTTCTTCGATATTCGCGCTTTTCGCGAATAAGTGTCATTCTGACATTTTGCCTTCAAGAGACCTAAAAAGTGAAAATGAACGATATTAAGTAATAACGGATACAAAAGTGATCAAATAAGGGCTTAAACGACCCCTCAAAAAGGTACATTTTAAAACCTTATCAATGGCTCAACAGTGGGGTGAAAGAAAGAAAGGATGAAAAGCACATGTTTTAGTAAGTTATTATAGGAGTGATGGTGAGGGTTTTTATAGGAGAAGTCCAGTGTCCTCCTTTGCAAGAGTCCAAAGTGAAGTGAAAAGGGTGCTTGAGATGTATTAATCTAATGAAAAGGGATTGTTCAAGCATGCTCGACAGTGACCCAACTTTGGGCATGTTTAGTGTTGCGTCATTATCAAAAATAGGCATGGAAGCTTTAGCAAGTCAAAATTGTGCAGAGTAGCTTAGATGTGTTCTTAGCTTTGCTTTTCGTTGACTGTA
The DNA here is from genome assembly GCA_022545495.1 of Chrysanthemum lavandulifolium. Lineage (NCBI taxonomy): Eukaryota > Viridiplantae > Streptophyta > Magnoliopsida > Asterales > Asteraceae > Chrysanthemum > Chrysanthemum lavandulifolium. The sequence continues at coordinate 135,147,046 of CM040246.1, read as the reverse complement.
CAAGAAAGAAAGAAAGAAAGAAAAACTTGTTTCCTACTTTGGTCATACACACTCACGCACGCATGGTTAGAATTGCCAAGGTTGATGTTTTGTTTTATACTAGACTGGTACTTCACAGAAAATAAGGAAAGACAATGCCAACTTTTGTCACAAGATTATAAATAAGGTGCGCTTTGGGTTCTTGTTTGTCTCGATCACAAAAAAAGAAGCCATTGGTTTTTGTTTGGTCTTGTCATTTTCAATATGTGGGAAGGAAATAATAAAAGTTGTGTTGTGTCGTGTTTTTGGTTGGGATCCCAAGCAAAAGAAGAAAATTGTGTTGGGACATGCAAAGAGCAAAGTAATATATAAAGTTTGTGTGTAGTTGCTTAAAAATGTGCATGTTGCAACATAATTTAAAGGTGGTTCCTGTTTTGAGTCACAAGTAAAGGAAAGCAAATATTGTGTTTAGTTTTGGCTTGATGGGGTCACGCAGAAGTGAAGTAAACATGGTACCAAATATTACAAGTGTAAACTCTTTTGCAATAAAATATTTTAGGTGGCGTTGGGCTGAGAAATAGATGGGTTAGGCCCACATGAGGAAGAAAAGGTTTGGGTTGGATTGGATAAAACACACAAGCCCAAGAAATATATAATGAATTGGATCGGGTAGTGTTGGGCTTAGAGGCCCGATGAGAAGATAAAATAAAAAGTTTATTATATATTTATTTTATAAAAAATTTATTATCGAGGTCGAGGAAAATATTCGTAGCTTGTTATGATTATAGATCGAAAAGAAAGAAAAAAAATAGCCATGAAAATTGGTAGGGAAATTTACGAGTGGTTACAGTACCTACCCCTTATGGAAACCTCGTCCTCGAGATTAAGTTTGTGTTAGTCGCTTATGTGACAAAGAGAAATTTTTGAAATTTTCTAGCTTTGTTTGCGAACGTGATGTGGATTAATTCATTTGAATAAAAAGAATATTTCAAGAGGTGTAATTTCTTTGGAATGAAAAATTGGGTAAGAGATTTGCATCCTTGAAAGGATCTTATAAAATCGGTTTTTACACGTGATGCAAATAAAACAATTTCGCAAAGGTCGATGTTTGATATTTCTTAGCATAAGAAGTTTTGATAAGGTTTGACCAGAAAATTTTTAACTCGTCAGAATAAATCTTTCTAGAGAAATGTCACCACGCGTTTCATTGTTGGCACAATTGTTATTTAAAGAAAAGTTATCGAAGGTGAAAACGTCATAGAAGAAGATATGGTTGGGTATGTATGTTTCGATAAGTTTTAAAAGTTTATGGGCATGATTCAGTTGTTAAAGTTATGCTTCTCGAATTTGAACGGTATATATAAGAAAATATAGAGTCTTTAAAATTTTAAAGATAACTTGATGCATGTAAAGAAACTTGTTGGATTTCAGCTTTTGTGATAAAAACTTGTTAAATAAGGTTTTAAGCGTCAACATGGAGGTTTGCATGTGAATTCAAAAGTTGTTTCTCAAAATAATTTCAAATACCTTAGCTTTTGTACATGATGAATCAGTTTTGTTTCTTAGCATTTCTCATTATTGTTTTCAAAACAAAGCGCTTATTTTTACTCCGAAAATTTGGTTTATTTTCAAAAGAAAATATCGGTTATCCTTTAAAGTTTTTCAAGAGGAGTAAATAGTTTGTAAGGAAATTGCAGTAAAGTTCATAAAAAGGTTTGTAAAACTACTTTATTGAGTAAGAAGAAAATATTTCTATTATGATAAATCGTAGTTTGCGGTTTGGTATTAAAGCAACACTTGGTAAGGTGATTGTTAAAACAACTTACAAGGTAATAGAAAACGGTTTATTTATTATTTGTAGAGTAGTAGTGAAATCGCAGTTAACTTTGTGATATTTTGGTAAGACGGCAATTCAGGTTGTAAAACAATTCGTGAAATGATTTGTAAAGTAGCTTATAAGAAAACAATTTATTGTTTGTCTAATAGTAAAAGATTTCGTAGTTCAATTAATAGGGTGGCAGTAAAATATTTAGTACTGTAAAGGCAAAATAGTTTGTGAGGTTATAGTACTAAGTTTTATTGTTTTAAATTAGACAGTGGCTAAAGCAGCTCACCAAAAGGGTAAAATAGTTTATAAGACTGTAATATAACTTGCAGGAAAAATTTGTATTATAGTTTACAAATTGCTATCGCAATAGTTTGTTGTTTCATAAAATAGTAGTAAGGTAATTAATCGGTTTATTACTCTATAAGAAAATAGTTTGCAAAGCATTAGTAAGGTCATTGTTTATAAAGTATTAGTAAAGTCGCAAAATTTTTGGTTTAATGACACAATAGTAAGACTTTTTGTAAAATGACCGTGAAACGGTCGGTAGAATAGTTGAAAGCAGTTTGCATTAGACAACGACAAAGTTTATTATTTCATAAGAGGGTAGTAGGACAGACAAGTGGTGTTCCAAAGGGATGAGTGAAAAATTAGGGATTTGTTCCCAGAAAAGTGGCTTGAGTTGTAAGCTAACTCTTGGTATGTTTTTAGATCGTTTTAGTCGTTCATTTTTATTTATGTTTAGCGAGGGGTTCCCTTTGTAGATGTCGAGGCGTGTTGTTCCTAGAATGGCTAGAGATGTAATCCGGTTCATCGCTTGAGTACGAGTTTTGGGGTAGAGGTGACACTGTTACCGCAATGGATGACGAGATGACTTCGATCTCAACGTCTAAAAGAATGATAATAGGATGGCATGATGGATACATGGGTTGCAATGACCCAGTAATAGAGGTTTAATGATTCCGTAATGAAGACGATAAGTCGATGGGACGGGAAAACAGAAGACATGGTATTGTAGCGACCAAAAAAAAATATATATATAATCTAAACACAGAGTATTGTCGTGCGATAAACAAAATTTAGTTAGTCGCGCATAATCTACTAAAAAAATATAAAATATAATCATTAACTCGCATCATGCAACATTTCGCTGGTTATGTATTATCTGCTCAGCAAATCTCATACATAACGTATGCACTGAGGGCGCGAAGTGGTGGTGTAAAGTGGTCTATTTCAACATGGATCACTGTGGTGTCCTTGTGCGAAGTGGTAGTGTGCATCATCTGCCATGCAAATCTCCATGCACGTTGCTAGTAAGATGTAGACGCGGAGGCGTAAGGTAGTAGTGTGAAATGGTCAGTTTAGAGAGTCTAGTAATGAGAAAGGCGTTCCACTTAGGAGAAAAGTATCGTAGTGAGGAAATATTGTGACGTGTGTGATGTATAGGAATAAACCTTTATTACTCTTAATTGATGAAAATTTTTACTCTTTTTAGAAGTCAATCAGGAGGTCAACTAGACATACCACTATTATAACTACTTTCAGTATTGCAACATTCACCTCTGAGTCGGACATAGGTGATCAGGCTATGTCCCACTGTCCCTGGTTGAATATAGGTGATCAGGTTATATTCACCCGAGGTTCAATGAATCTTGCAATGCTTAGCTTAGTTATACTAGTAACATGTCCTAATGTCTTTAAAGTTTGGTATGAAAGACTGAACAAATATTTCATTTATGTGGGGGAGAAGTGTAGGATCGTTATTTTTATGTGTTTGATGATTCGGGTGGTCTTGGGAGATCAAAATACATGTTTGCCATTAGAGAGAGAAAGTTAGAGAGTTGGGTGTTCTTGGTAGAGAGTTACTTCACAAAATGTAGAGTATTAGATTAAAAAGCACCACCCCTTCCATGGATGGAAGGGGTATTTATACTTACACAATACACGACCTCCTATCGGCCTGTGGATCAGGGATAAAGTGGGTAAAGACCCGTCCTTCCTCCACGGTGTTGCACTAAACTATTTTATGCTACTGACTAACTAATTAAAACAATAAATAACGTAACTAACGACAAGTCTACGAGCTAACTTAAGCTAGATAACATTTGGGGTGACCGACTCTTCACTATGGAATTTTCTAATTCCTAACAATCTCCCCCTAAGGGAGGTCACCCCATGATTTACATTTCGAATCCTAGCATTCTATTTTTGTCTTTGTTCTTGAGCTCGTAGACTTCAATTCTTCATTTCAACAATCTTTGAGCAATAGCAGCGATTCTTCAAAGTCCACATAGATTAGTACTTTTAGTGGAGGCCTTTAAGCGATCCACGTCTTTGATGATCTTGAGCTTTCTTTGAGATCATCGACCACAAGAAAATCTGGATCACCCTTTTTGTGTTGCCATCATGTGAAGTTGTGACTATTGGACCGACATGCTCACACTTTTGAATCATGACATCATTCCATCGAGTAGCGGAAGCCTTCTTGGTTCATGATATTTGCGGCAGATAGCGAAGCATAGTATAAAAATATCGAAACCGGTTATGTAGACATGCACCACCATAATTTCTTCAATTAAGTGTGGTTCTTTGTGAACATGCGACTTTGGATTGACTCCTCAATTACGATCATTGCAATCGTCGGGTGTACCGCACACGACGATTAGCAATAAAGCCCACGAAAGTGTCTTTGATCACTTCGTTGAATTGAGGTACACGCCCACGGTTCCCGTTGATCCGTATAAATCTTGCTGTGATCGGTGGGATTCCTAAGAATCTCCTTGACGGGTTTCGCAATGTTCTAGCCGTTCTCAAACCGGAACGTCTCAAAGAAGACAACACGGAGTGAGTGAACCGGAATTGAGATTCACCGATTGATGAAAAATGATTTGATAAACAATCGCGTATTGCTTGAAGAAAGAGTTTTGCAATCGACGAAGGTTTTATGAGAAAGATCAATTTTCAAACAAAATACTTTTGTATTAGAGAATGAGTACACATTCGACGTGCTAGCGAAAAGAAGAGATTCGCACATCGAGCGGTTTTCTAAAAGTATTTTCAATCGAGATACTTTTTGAATTTTGAAAACATAAGTACACATTCGACGTGCTAGAGAAAAGAAGATTTGCACATCGAGCGGTTTTCCAAAAGTATTCGTCAAATCCATTCTGGACCAAGGTTGATTCAAGACCGAATCGCCCATTGTTTCTATCCGGTTGTCACAAGTTTAATCTTACGAGAAGATCTCACATGTCACCCACCAAGAGCTTGTTTGATGTTGGCTCTAGAAGGATTTCCATCTTCATCGTGAATACTTTTACATACCACTCGGATGTTACGGCAATACCACAAGGATAATCGTGGGACTCTTAATATATACTTACTTTTCACATTGTGTGAAACAACAAGTCTTCAATAATTTAGTGTCCTAATGAGATATTGTGGATGATCTCTTGGCTCTAGACTCAATCGTGCAATTTTTGGTTCTGTCTTGGGAGACTAGGAGAGGTCTCTACTTCAATATCAACCATCTCTAAGAGACAATCGATAGATTATGTCGGTTCCCGTGAGAATGAAACAAGCCCTTTAAGAGGAACTTGAGTGGCTTGGGAAGTTTAGTGCGATCGTCCTTTGGGTCCATGACGTCTTGTCTTCAATACCGGTGTTACCTTAGTAACAACCGGTAGCATATGTATTGAACCCGGTTTACGCCTAAGGTTGAATTGATGGAGGCTATTTCTTTTCACCCTTTTCACATTCATTTCTTTTCATTCTTCAACCCTTGATGCTTACCGAGACTTCATAACTAGAACCTTGTTGGGTTTATTCGATTACTAGCTGTCTCGATCCGCACTCTTCCCATTCCTCATTTTCTCCTTTTTCATTATTCCTAAGGACTCTACACTATCTAGTGGATTGTCCCAGGAAGATCCCTCCGGTTTTGGCGGATCGTGGGAACGAATACCTAACCTAACCATCCTTATAACTCCATGCATAAAGTAAATTGGTCGGTCTTTTGGTATTGTTCTTTCCTTCATGGAACCAATTGAAAATCATTTGGAAAAACAATCAAGGTACTTGTGATACGAGATCAAAGCATTTTGTACCTTAATAGTTTTGATCATTTAGAAAACCTCCCCCTCAACATGTGCGTGTGATTTAGAAATTGTTTGGCACATGGAGGCAAGAGGACTTTGAAATATTTTCTTTGATCACAATTTTCATACGAAAAAGCCATTTGATTTTCTTGGTAAAATTCTCCCCTCAATATGTGCATAGGATTTTGAAATCATTTTTATCACATAGAGGCAAGAGTTCTTTGAAGCACATCCACAATCACAAAATCCATTAAGAAACCATTTGAAAACACAATCAAGGTACTTTATAATCTCTTTAAAAAACTTTTGTACCTCGATGGTTTTGCTCCCCTCAATATGTGCTTGAGATTCGAAAGCGTTTAGCACATATGAGAGAGCGACTGCACAACCGAATCAAAGCGATCAACTTTTATCAAATTTCATTATTAAATCACAAATTCTCCCCGATCAAAATATCAAATCCTTTGAGATTTTGGATCCCAAGTGATTTAATTAGGTTTAGAAAACATGGGAGAAAATGTGGCCTTGTTTAAATACTCATATGGTTTTGGATAAATCCTCCTCCTCAACATGTGCATTATGTATTTTGAAATCGTTTGGCACATGGAGGCGGAGTGCCTTTAAAGGACTAAACCAATTCCATTTAAAACAGATTTGAGATTTAAAACACGATCTCTACCCGATCGAAATATCAAACCATTTGAGATTTGTGATCCCAACCGATTAAGTCATTTAGAAAAATTTGGGAAAGACGTGGCAAGATTTAATTTTGAAAATGATAGATAAGGACCAGATTTAGACATTAAAGATTGTTAGTGTCGGTATGATAGTTTTAAGAGATCTTTAAGTAAAATAAAACAATTTCACAATCAAACAAGAACAGAAAAAATTTCATTTTGACGGATCTTTGAGTTTTAAAGAAAACCATACCATGACATAACATTAAATCTTTAGATCACCACATTTTAGCGTACAAACGGAACTTTTGTGAAGAAACATCGTTTGAAAATATTTTATTTTAAATTACTCTCCCCTCGATCCATGACAAGTCAATAATTGAGTGACTTAGGTTTGATAACATGAAGTCCATGATTTTCAAAATTAGTCCAATATATTTTCAAAACAATATTTTCCATTTTCAAAACAACTTAATTAAATTATTCAAAATTGTTTAAAAATGGTATCCTGCACAAAGATCGTTAGGTGGTTGAGAAGCTTCATTGTTGTTCTTTGTAGGGTTTGGAAGAAAAACCGTCTGCGGATGCGATGAGACTTCTTCTTACGTTGCATTCGAATGCCAACCGAGGTCAAATTAAGCTCCGTTTCTTCAATCACTTAAGAAAACCATCTGGCGATGCGGTGAGACCTCTTACGTTGCATTTATGCCAACTCTCCATAGAAGTCCAGTTAAGCTCCGTTTCTTCATTTGTCAACCCAAGATATAGTTACCCTTTCCTTTCGGCATCCAATCATCTTCAATTGTGGGATCCGGATCGGGAACATTATTATATACCAATATACCTGCATACGTTAGTGAACACACACAGATATATGGTGGTCGACATCACCCAAACAGCAATCGACTAATAAAAATCAATGTAACATATCAATCAGATCATATAAATGTATGGGAATAATGTGTACATCAAACTCTAATCATCTAATCCTAGCAATCATATCCTAGGCACCTAGTCCTTCAACATAGGTTAACATCATTTTTAATTAAGCATATTAGGATAATTAAGAAAGCCCGTTAGATGATATAGATTTTAAAACATTATCCCCCTCAATCAATGACTCAATTTGTGAAAAGTTTAAAAGTCTTGAAGTCATTGATTGAGTTTGCAATTAATAAAACTACAAACCGATTGTTGTTAAAGCAACTCATTCTACCACCATTTTGGAAAACAACAAATATTTTTCGAAGAATTTTAGACGGAAAAACATTTGTGTAGGAGCAATGATCCTTCGACATACTTTCCTTGTTTTGTTTTTAGGATAAGTGCACGAAATATTTTGAAAATAGTTTAAGCGTAGCACTTTCCTTCCTTTAAAAGAACGGGTTGCTATCTCAAATAATAGCAAGCCATAGTTTTAAGCGCGGTTCTGATCAAGTAATAGCGCAAGCCATTATTTGAAGCCCGGTTCTGATCAAATAAGCGTAAGCCATAATTTTTGACATGTTTAGAAAAGAATATTTACACCTCCTGCTCGAACTTCATCTATGGTCCCGTGCCATTATTGAATGACATTTCTAAGACCGTAGATGTTATCGATACCAGAAGACATGTCATAGAAAAACATATTTTTGGTATTTTTTGAAATTTTCTGATTTTTATGGGTTTTTGAAGGTTTTATAATTTTCTATTTTCTTTTTGTTTGTTTTATATTTTTCTATTTCTTTTTGTTGGTTTTATATTTTTGTATTTTGTTTTTCGAATAAATATTTACAAGGATAGAATAGATGATATAGTTAAAGAAGATGATGATACGAGTACCGAGATAAGGATATCGAATGACCCGTTGTAGAAGATAGAAGTCATCATCCTAAAACTTTCACCACCAAAGCTTCCAAGACTCTTGAATCGAAGAGAGAAATTGAGCCACTTGAAAGTGAGACTTTGGCGACTTCCCCAAACCGAAAATCCTTATGTTGAGCGATTCGAAGCTATATTTCAAGCTTGCCTTAGCCAGTGCAGAGATGCACACCATAATCATAAATCCCATTGCTCCATTTAAGACCGATGATCGAGATTCTCCGTTCGAGGTTATATCATCAATAGAAGAACAAGAACGTATCATCTCACACATAAAATAATCTTCTCAAATTTCATAACCATCAAGTCTCAAGCAATCCATTCCAAAAGGTGTCAAGAGACCACTTCCCCAACGTAGTTGAATTGATGCGCGATCTCTTAGACTAGAGCTCATGAACCCGAACACACAAACCAAGACAAAGAAACTTATACCATCAAAGTAGCAGATTAAGTCCAATAGCTAAAGAATAACCCGATGTATAATTTTCTCTCCTCAAAGAAAGTGCATGAAGCTCAAGAACCCGGTACCCGAATGCCCAAAGAGAGAACAACCGATAACATTGAGGAAGCGAGGCGAATCATCGATTATCTCTGCGGATGACAATCTCTAAGGATGTCCACTCCGAATAAGTGATTATATCTCTCGAATCACATATTAAGCCCTCAGTGAGACAATGAGCATCCCCAATGTACACAATCTCTATCATCACACACTTATGTACCTCTTTTATCTTTAGAAACTTTCTAACATCTCTTCCCCACATAGTTGGAATAAGAACACTAAACGCCTTGATGAGTAAAACCTTGAGTTTCTCTGCGGTCATGACATTTGTTTTCCGGAATATCTTCAATCACTTAGAAGAGTTAAGTTCATCAAGTTTACTCGCCATGAGTCAAACCTTGAGTTTCTCTGCGGTAATAACATTTGTCTTCCGGGATATCTTCAATCACTTAGAAGAATTAAGCTCATCAAGATTACTCGCGTTTAGATCGTGTCTCCTTTCCCTTCTTTGGTTTTGATGCTTGAATCGGCGACTCATTGAAAGCCCGTATACTAGAAATTTGTTGAGAAGAACACTTGAATTCTTTGTGAGAATCAACTTCTCAAGACTCTCTCGACAATTTATATCAACCCTTCAGACAATTTGAAGTGACCATTGAAGAAGAAAACCCGCTATACCATACTTGAAACCAAGTCAACTTCCCACTTTTGTATCTTAAGCTTGCACCTAATGATGGAAGAGCGGTGTAGAGAATTTATGCTTCAAGCAAATCTCTAAGTACTCACTACCCAAACAAAGTATGAGACATTAACACCTCTTGCGATTATCCACACCGTCATATCGTGTGACACTCGAGTAAAACAAAGTAACTCCTAATAGTGATAGTTAACGGTCTTCAACCATCCACCTCATTGCTGGTAACTAGATAAACCAAGTCTTCAACTCAAATTCTTAAGCCCGGCAAGTTATCAAATAAGAACACGCCTTTGTGAAAGTCAACTTCAAACTCAAATAAGTGATAAATGATTAACTCAAGTAATCACCTTGTGTCAAATGTCCAACAATAGTCAATATCAACATCTCGAGTAGTCATCGCTAAAGAATATGAGCACGTCTAATTGGGAATTGAATCGACTTATAACTTTCTCCCATTAGTGCTCTCCCTAAACCGACAATCTGCTTGATAAATGCCCAAATTAAGAAGAAGTCTTTAGATCATTAAATGCAACTCGTCTTTAGTCTTCTAACATGTAGCGAGAAAATGTAGAATGATCAGACTCGACCTTCTTCAAGATTGTGCGGTTGGGGAATAGTTAGTTAACATCTTCAACTCCCACCAAAAGCATCCCAATTAACACATCTTGCAAATCCCTTAACTAAAATCCTCCCAATCAAACAAGAACGAAAGATGTTCATCAAGGAAATCGACAATCGGGCCGCAACGAACACACAAGATGGTAACACCAAACTACCAATCACATCAAACAAGAACAGAGATTGTTCGAATCATCATGTTGATGTATCGTGAAGCATTAACCGGAAGCACTTTGTCGATAAACTCATTAATCCGAGTGAAGATGTCAACCACCGACTCTTAGAAGAAACTCCATGTAAAGATGATCGATAAGAAGAAGCTCGGTTCTTACATGAGTTTAGAGCCGTATGACCATTAATATTCTCAAATGTCAATCAACAATGCAAAAATTCACACTTCTTCTCCCTTCAAGAATTGCATACGGAGATGCCATTCTTGACTAAATAAGTGAAAATCATCCGAATGTTCTATTCACACTTCTCTCCCGCAAAATCAGCACAAGATGTCGCCATCTTCATTATAATCGAGCAAGTGGAATGAGAAAACAATCAGTGGTAGCCCGGTTCACTTGATGACTGAAGCGCATGGAAAAAGTATGAAGCATGTTGATGAGAATGGTCATAATATGAAGATTTCTCTTCTTCAGAAGATAAAGCGCACTGACACGTACACCTTTCTTTTCTTTAGAGAACGAGGCATGAACTGAAGTGTTCATACGTCATAAGAAGATTTCTCTTCTTTGGAAGATAAAGCGCACTGAAACGTACACTTTTCTTTTCTTTAGAGAACGAGGCATGAACTGTTGTGTTCATACGTCATAAGAAGATTTCTCTTCTTTTGAAGATAAAGCGCACTGAAACGTACACTTTTCTTTTCTTTGGAGTACGAGGCTGAATCGATGTGAGCAGGGCGTCATAATCTCTCTTTTCACTCTCTTAGCAAAAACATGTAATCAACCCCATTATCATTCATGAGGCTCTTTGTCGTGACGGTGATGGAGAAAACCCAATATGATGAATTTGACCACAAGTAAACTAACCCGAACTCGTGACTTAAACTTGCACATATGTAACAAAGAGCGGTGTCGAAATTCATGCCCATTTGAATCTCTAAGTACTCTATACTCTTCACCCAACCAACCATCAAGTAATAGACGTACATAACCTCTTGAAAATCCACAATTGAATGTGACATTTGAGCACTACAACGTAACTCCTTTAAGTGATAGTTATTTTGAGGTGATCTGAGCCCAATTCCCCAGTGGTAAAAGAAAAGGTAAAAGTCACTCAACAACAACTAGATTTCCAAGTCTTCGTTTTTGATAATAAGCTCGAACAAGGATCTCGAAGAATCTTCATCCATCCATCCCCGATACCTTCAGATACTAAGTACACTCACCCGTGATATTTCACTTCAACCTCAAATAAATAATAGTGAATTAACTCCGTTGTCACATCTTCTTGGTTAAAAGCTCAAATCTAGCCTCCTTTGACATTTTAAGAGAACTCTGATAATGGTTTCATCCCTACCATGGTTTAATGAGCATAACCCCGTAAAACTTAGAAGTAACCAACCTGCCATGACGAATATCCAAACACACATCCAATTCATGAAGTGCACCCTTTTATCCCTTCTTTGAAGCAGAAATCGTAGCACCAGCATCAGATAAGATCCCGAAATACACTTTCCTTTTCTCCAGGATGGTTCTATCATTGCGGGATTTTACAACTCTATGGTTTAAACCGAAAAAATAGATTCTTTCGCGGGATTTTACAAAACCAAGAATAAACCGTAAGATGGATCCGGAAACGCACTTTACCAATACCAGGATGTTTCCACTGTCACGGGATTTTACAAGTCTATGATTTAACCGAGAAATAGGTTCTTTCGCGGGATTTTACAAAATCAAGACAAAACCGTAAACAATGTTAGCTTGAATGTGTAATGACAACTTTGGTTTCAGTAAATATCTGTTTTAGGAGAGCATGCAGTGGTTCATCAACGGTTCATTATCCAACATCAACAACATCATCAATCATCCAATAAACACTTTGGTAAACACATCATTCACGTATTCGTAGCTTGCCGAGCTGTAACCACTTGGTGAAGTAAACCCGATATGTCAAACTTGATCATGAAGTGAAAATCCCAGTTGTTACTTAAACTTGTACTCATCCTTGTGAAAAAGAAACGGTGTACCCAATGTACAAAACCTCTTGACATATTCTCAATGCGTGAGACACCGAAGTGATAGCTACGCTGTGGGTTAATCGAGAAATAATCACAACCGTAACTAACTAGCCAAGTCTTTATCACCCTCTATAAAAGCCCAAACAAGTAATCTTCGCGGAATGGTAGAAAGAATGAAGACGAAATAAGTAAACGCGCCCAGACAACCTCACTTCAAATTCAAATAGGAAATACCGTCCAAACAACCCCGTAGTCAACATTTTAAAAACTTCAAGCCGCGACATAATTCCCTTCGTGAAAATGCATAAACCAAAATATCAAACCATATAACTCAACAAATCTCATCATCATACCCAATCTCATCATCACAAGTCTCATCGTTAAATCACTTTAACAACTCGCATCATCAATAACTCGCAGCCCATCAAATATCATTACCCATAAATATGAATTCACGAGCATGTATCAATATTCAGTGAACGCCCAGTCCATAGATATGTCCAATATCTCACAACTCGATCCAATTAAACAATGTGATCCTACCCAAGCCGTGAATAAGAATCTTTCGTGAAATTTGAATAACCAATCAATCAACTAAATACCACAATAAATTCCACGTATCTCCAAATTCACATAGCATGACACAAATCATAATACTTGTCTCAATGAAATCCAGTGTCCAGCCCTCATGAAACAAAAAAATACGGCCCAGCATTTGAAATACACGGCCCAAGTAACATTCTACCTACCCGATCCATAATTAACATTCCAAGCCCATCATTCATATGGCCACACTCGATCCAAACTCACACAAATATTAGAACCGGTTATAAGTATGCATTGTTCCTAAATATTAGGTCATTTCACAAACCCTAATCAAAATATGTCCGCCCCATCTCTTTCATTCACAAAGAACAAACCTTTCAAACAATATCATTTCAAATCATCTCAAAGACCTAACGCCCATACAAACTTTACACAATCTTCTCACCTTTTCATGGTCACAACAAGCGACGACGGTATACTCAAGGCCTTGCCACGGGGATGGCTTGAGGACCTTTGAAGGTATCAAAGATGTATGCCAAGGGTTGGCACATAACGACCTTGTCACGAGATGGCAAGAGGTCCTAATTCTGACATCAAGGTCTTGAAGACTCAAGATCTCGGGTAGGAATCAATGATATTGTAATTATAATTTCACTTAATTTGTTTTGGAATGAACGAATCACAAGAAGGTAATTAACATACTTGTTAGTTTACATATCTTAACGGTTCGGACATAAAAAAAAGGAGTAAATTCCTAAATCGATCAATGATGTAGTCGAAAGTTTGTGAGTAGATCTTTGATATCTATGTGTTTCATTAACCATTCACAAGCTCGAAACTGAGATCGAATCATAATAATTTCAATTCGAATTCCATCCTTTATTTATTTTGATTCGTAAATGATGAGTCTTGATAATTTGTATAGATGTAGGGAATTTGATTTTGAAATAAATCTGTTGTTGGAGTTGATGTAAGTATCGAGATTGTTTAAATATTTACCAATGACTGATGATGAGAAGAAGCTGAGGTCATTTTAGATTTTTGTATTTGGTTGTTGTTTTGGTGTTTGCTATTTGATGTTGGTCATTTGGTCGTGGTCTGCATTCTTCTTCTACCTTTCTGTTGTTAGTCGCTATCCATTTTAATGCACCAAGTCGCCACGACAAGTCGCTAGGCTAACTCGCCACGGCCAAGTCGCTAGGCTAACTCGCCACGGCCAAGTCGCTAGGCTAACTCGCCACGACCAAGTCGCTAGGCTAACTCGCCACGACCAAGTCGCTAGGCCAAGTCGTAGCGACTTGTAAAGACAAGTCGCTATTTTGAGTCTATTCGCTAAGATTTTCTGTAAACAATTCGCTAAGCCTTCAAAAACATACAAGTCGCTAGGTAGATTAGACCAACTCGCCAACAAGAATATATGACCATTTTACTTTTCCGGCGAGTATTCCGACCAAAAGCACCGTCCATATTCAAAGAAACCCAGCAAACTGTCATGCAAACTGCTTCATTTTTTAGACCCATTTTGACCTCAAATATGACTTCACAGATTTGGACCAATAATCAAAACCGTCACCAGTGCATGATAACTTAAGTGGACCATAAACTGACACAAGTGAAGAGACAGATAAGAATACATGGATAAAGCATAAGACTTTTTGGACCAAACCATGAATCTGGACATAAATGAGGACAAGTCTCTAGCAAGAACATGACCAAGTCTCTAGCAAGAACATGACTAAGTCTCTAGCAAGAACATGACCAAGTCTCTACCAAGAACCTCAAAGACAACACTAGCAGATTCATGTGAAAACCATACGAGTAACAAAAACAGATTCATAATATCAAAACCACATAAAAAACCAGATTCATACAAACAAAACCACACATGTTATCACCTCATAAAACCAACAACCAATCTATTTTAAAAAGTTAACCACGCAAAACCACATAAACACAAAAAACCATATAAAAACCATTCGAATCATTACAAACAACAAAACCTTGGCTCTGGTACCAATTGTAGGATCGTTATTTTTATGTGTTTGATGATTCGGGTGGTCTTGGGAGATCAAAATACATGTTTGCCATTAGAGAGAGAAAGTTAGAGAGTTGGGTGTTCTTGGTAGAGAGTTACTTCACAAAATATAGAGTATTAGATTAAAAAACACCACCCCTTCCATGGATGGAAGGGGTATTTATACTTACACAATACACGACCTCCTATCGGCCTGTGGATCAGGGATACAGTGGGTAAAGACCCGTCCTTCCTCCACGGTGTTGCACTAAACTATTTTATGCTACTGACTAACTAATTAAAACAATAAATAACGTAACTAACGACAAGTCTACGAGCTAACTTAAGCTAGATAACATTTGGGGTGACCGACTCTTCACTATGGAATTTTCTAATTCCTAACAAGAAGGCGTAGTGCTGTGGTACGTAAACATACATATAATTAAGGCAATCATAGCTAGTAGTGAGGTTAAGTTAGTAGGAATAAACACATATCTTATCAAACATGACTTCAACGAGTCATAAGTGAGGCATTCAGCTTGGCAGGCAGGCATGTGTCGGTCATAGGGTTAAGTTTTTGAAAAAGTGGTTATAGTCTAGGTTTGAAAAATACCTAGATCTCTATAACCTAGGCTCTGATACCAATCTGTAACACCCCAAAAAATGGTTTGCAGCGGAAGAAAAGGTTTTTGGGGTGCTACTCCATTGGATCATAACACAAGTCGTAAAATAATAGATTTTTCATAAAAGATTTCATTTATTGAAGTAAAATAGAGTTTACAAAGGTTGAATTGTTGCGGAAAATGACCCATTAATAAAATATGGTCCCCATAAGTAAATCAGAGTCATCTATGACCATGTCATGCCAATGCCCAAGCGCCTCCAGAGTTAGCTATCGCCTTTCTAATACCTGAGATAAACATGCTTAAAAAGATCAACACAATGGTTGAGTGATATTCATAGGTTTAGTGAATGGTTGAACACAAGTAAGAGATGATAATTGCTTCGAAGACAATTACCATAGAAAACAGAGATTATTATTATGCACTAAGCTCATGACACCAATACTAACTGCATACACCTAATTACTGGTGTAAGTAATAAAATTGCCCCCAGATGAAATTGCCAATTCCATAGATAACCAAATATGGTGCGCCCCGATTATTTCCGATAACCGAGTCGGGGTCGTCAATTCCCATAGTACTATCCACAATATTTGCGTTCACTCGCAAGTGATTAATGGTTTATGATGAAGGGGACTTTTGGCAGGCAACTTAGGCTATAATAATAATAATCAGGCAAGCATACCTTTTAAGAAAAGACTTGTGTTCTAGTTTTTAGCATGTATCTCCCCCAAAGAGCTTATAAAACAGTTAAAAGAGTAAAAGTGGGGCTATGAACTCACCTTAGCAGTTCGGTGAATAAAGCACAAAAAGATCGAGTGTGATATAGCAGTGGCTCCTACCCGGAACCTAAGAATGAGATGGCAAGACTCAATTTGCAGTTTTGTGTACTTACGACTCGAAGTGTGTGAATAAATTTAAGTGTTTAAAAGTAGTTATGTTTAATATTGCTTGTGTGGCAGAGATTTCATTAAAAAAAATCGTTTCAAAATGTTTTGTAAGTATTGGCTCATAGACAAACGTACAATTACATATAATAGTATATAAAAGTATATGTGACGAGTAAGTTTCTGGTTCGGGAGTAACCAGACAACTAAGTACGGAAGGTATTCACAAATAAACTATTTATGAAAGTAATCATGTGTCATTGGTAAAATATTAATAAATACTTTACGTTAAGTATTTATATTATTAACGTTGAGTGATACTATATAAGGTTAATTGATGATAAGTTAGAAAATATTTATATTAATTTTGGTTATAAATATTTTCTTGATATTTTAATTTTCGTCTTTTAGTCGGGTTTTAGTAATTACTAAATTTATTAATTTGACGAAATTGTGAACAAAAGTGTTGGAAATAATATAGTTTTGACATAGTTATAAAAATATATAAGTTTGGGTCCAAAAATGATAAATAAAAAGTTAATTAAAAATTTATCAAAAATGTCATTTATGGGGTTTGAACTTGAGACCCTTCATATAAAAACCAACATGTTACCCGGTGGGCCGAACCCCTTAAATGTTTATTATTACCCACTGTATTGTATATATAATAGTTGGTGTCAGTTTATATTAGTCGTTAGTGGAAAATAAAAAAATTAAACATACTCAGTGAACGTAGGGGGATGTGAACCCGGGCATGTGTGATGAAAAGGAGCATGCATACCACTGAACTACAACTTCTTTTTGTGTGAAGACTTGCAACACATGTGTTTTTAAAGTATAGTTAGTTGTGTTATATTTAGCTATATATTTCCTACTCAGTGTGCATGCATTTGTGTTTTGAGTTTCAGTTTCTTTTGTTCACAGTAGGTTAGTAAATTAATTTATAAGTTTATCATACAAGCACTCTAGTTATCATAATCGAGACCAGACTTGTCGACACAAATTATACACCACTGTGGTTCGACCACAGTGGGTTTTGGACTCGTCATTCCTTTCAAAACCAACAGTTAAGACCATAAGCTTAAAAAAACTAGACCAATGAAAATAAGGATCATATTTTAATACTTGTATAGTAGTAATGAAGTTTCATAGAATATGGTGACTTTAAGTTTAATATAAAATAGCTTGAACATGAAATGGCAAGTGAAAGATTCGAATATGTTAACCATGTTGTACGTTTCTTTCATCAGTAACAAGAGTCCATATCTAATATAAGCGAATCAATAGCTAAAGAAAATTCAATAAGTATTTCAAAATTTTATATGCCAATACTAGTTTTCTTTTATGTTTTCTTTTCATTGTTTTATATTCAAAATCTTGACAAACTCGACATGAAGATGAGTGTGTAAGTAACTAAGCACTAGTTTATTTGTAGCATGATTAGTAATGTTAGAAGAGGTTCAAAGGTCTCCACACAAGCTTTCTTAAACACAACAAGGCCAAACTTTACATATTTGTGTATGTATGTACATGCGATATGGAAATTAAAATGAGAAAGATGAAATGAGAGCGAGTCGAAGAGAACTTACAACACCAATAGCGGTGGTGAAGAGACGCGAGGAGTTCGAGCAAAAGAGTTACGAGTTACACGATCAAGTACTATCCCGACGAGACTTAGACGATCTTGAAACATTCACCAACACTCTTTTCTTTTCCTTTGTAGCTCGACAGTGGAGATGAAAGATAGAAGTACTTGGACTTGTATGTTTTTATGGAATATTGAAGAAGAAATATGGGTGTATGTTTGTTGATGGCTCGACAGTGGGGTGAAAGAAAGAAAGGATGAAAAGCACATATTTTAGTAAGTTATTATAGGAGTGATGGTGAGGGTTTTTATAGGAGAAGTCCGGTGTCCTCCTTTGCAAGAATCCAAAGTGAAGTGAAAAGGGCGCTTGAGATGTCTTAAGAGCATGGGGTATGGTGTATTTTGCTCCTCGCCGTTTCCTACGTGGCTAGCTCGCCACTTTGTTTTGCTCCTCGCCACGACACCATGTTGGTTCGCCAGTTGTGGTTTCGCCAGTCCAACGACGAGAAACACGACAAAATTCAAATTGTTATTATCGTTTCAAACACAATGTTTACCCATTCTTTTATTTATTTATTTATTTTTCAAATTCAAATATTACCAACATTTACCAACTCTATAAATATTACCAACATCTACACACAAAAATTCACACTTCTCAAACATAATTCAACTTCAAAATTCACACTTCGCTTTACGCAAGATTATTATGGCTTGCCGTCTCCCGCATTCCGCAAGTGATATGCAAACGTACGTTCAAAATCAATGCAATAACGACGATGAGGCTCGAAAAGACGCTATTATACGCGTCATCCAATTGTTTGAGCAGGCGAGGACGGAGAAGCTGCAGATGAGAGAAAACTACAAGAGTTGCAACGACATCAGCATTGAACGAAAAGGTGTGATCGAGAAATTTCTGAAGGAGGACGCCCACAGAGATGACGAAATTATTGACAAGTTGTGGCGGTGTGTTCAAAAGGTAACGAACAACGTTACCATCAAAGTCAATTGGAGTTATCGGGTGAACAAAGATGGTGATGCAGGAATCTTCGGTAGACGAGGAAGCTTTGTCTCGCCTCGAGGATTATATACCTCCCTCGTATGATTCTGCGAACGAGGAGTATTCAGACTAGGATTTAGGATTTATGTATTTTTCTTATGTTTTTTTTAATTTTTCGTATGTTTTTTTTAATTTTTCATATGTTTTTTTTTATTTTCCGTATTGTAGTTGTATTTTTATTTAAGTGAATGGAATGAAATTTATTTTGTTTGAAAAATATGGAAAAGAAAAAAAAAAGAGGGTGGGTGGGGCCTAAATGAAGAGAAGTGAGTAAGTTGTGATTGGGGGGTATTTTTAAGTGAGTGTGTTGGAGTGATGTGGAGGTGAGGTGGCACATGTGGGGCCCAAATGAAGTGCTTTGAGCTCTTCATGATACCCCATGCTCGAATCTAATGAAAAGGGATTGTTCAAGCATGCTCGACAGTGACCCAACTTTGGGCATGTTTAGTGTTGAGTCATTATCAAAAATAGGCATGGAAGCTTTAGCAAGTCAAAATTGTGCAGAGTAGCTTAGATGTGTTCTTAGCTTTGCTTTTCGTTGACTGTACAATAAAGAAAGAAAGAAAGAAAAACTTGTTTCCTACTTTGGTCATACACACTCACGCACGCATGGTTAGAATTGCCAAGGTTGATGTTTTGTTTTATACTCGACTGGTACTTCACAGAAAATAAGGAAAGACAATGCCAACTTTTGTCACAAGATTATAAATAAGGTGCGCTTTGGGTTCTTGTTTGTCTCGATCACAAAAAAATAAGCCATTGGTTTTTGTTTGGTCTTGTCATTTTCAATATGTGGGAAGGAAATAATAAAAGTTGTGTTGTGTCGTGTTTTTGGTTGGGATCCCAAGCAAAAGAAGAAAATTGTGTTGGGACATGCAAAGAGCAAAGTAATATATAATGTTTGTGTATAGTTGCTTAAAAACGTGCATGTTGCAACATAATTTAAAGGTGGTTCCTGTTTTGAGTCACAAGTAAAGGAAATCAAATATTGTGTTTAGTTTTGGCTTGATGGGGTCACGCAGAAGTGAAGTAAACATGGTACCAAATATTACAAGTGTAAACTCTTTTGCAATAAAATACTTTAGGTGGCGTTGGGCTGAGAAATAGATGGGTTAGGCCCACATGAGGAAGAAAAGGTTTGGGTTGGATTGGATAAAACACACGAGCCCAAGAAATATAGAATGAATTGGATCGGGTAGTGTTGGGCTTAGAGGCCCGATGAGAAGATAAAATAAAAAGTTTATTATATATTTATTTTATAAAAATTTTATTATCGAGGTCGAGGAAAATATTCGTAGCTTGTTATGATTATAGATCGAAAAGAAAGAAAAAAAATAGCCATGAAAATTGGTAGGGAAATTTACGAGTGGTTACACATACCATTGCAGAGTCCAACTCGCCACCTAAAGGTAGCCGTCCAATAGCAGCAACATGCAACTTTCTTGCGGCTGAGAAAGAACAAAAACATAAATGTAACAATTCGCCTTTTCAGGTTACTATTCATTTTCACTATTCACTTCCGAAATTTTATTTCACATTCTCGTAATTTAACCTATTTTAGTGATAACTAAGAATTTGACACTCATCGGCTCATGTTTGCAAGTTTCACAAAAACGTGTCTGAGATTTACTTTTAGGTTTAAATGACATTCAGGCATCCCGATATGTCCCTACAACATTACAAACAAGATAAATATAGGTTTTTCACATCATACGACATATTCATAAGTTTTGGAATTTTACGTTTTTCAGTTCTGTGTTTTACGCAATTTACGCGTTTTAAGCCTATGTTTTCGGATTTAGCAGCGTTTACGCGATCCATTAAACTTATCACTCATTTAATATGCTAATATAGAATATATTGATAAGTTTTAACAAATTTATAAGCTTCATATTTTTAGGATACCCGATTTTAAGTTTCGTGACTTAAAGACTTACCGTTAGTGATTACCGGGACCAAAACTCACTCCGTAAACATAAGATATTATCTAAACATCATAAGTAACATTCCACCTCTTCATTATCATCCTCTTAGACGTTTTCTATGCGACTCAAAGGATAGGAACATGCAAGATAGATCACATGTCCAAGTATACTTAGTTACTAAGTCTTACATGATGCAAAGTCTTACATAAACACTTCAACACCTATCAATATTGATTCATTTGCAAGATAACTCACCAAAGACTTCATCTTTTCCTCATTTTCCCTCTCATAACCGAATTTAACAAATCACAATCACCTTCCATCTTTGATCTTCAAGCAATAAGTTATACAACAAAGTTAAAGGCCTTAGTGTTCTATACATGATTCTTAAGTTTATTTGGTGATTCCATGGTTGGATTAAGAGCTTCACAAGGTGTGTGGGCTGAGATTAGAGTGTTTTTACAAGGTTAAATCAAGGTTAAGAAGGGTTAGCAAGGTGTGTTAAAGGTTGGAAGCTAGGGACTTTGGTTGAAAGGGTTTAGGTTTTAGTGTCCTAGTTCTTGGTTCTTGATTTGTTTCATCACAAGGATTGTAAGCAAACTACTATACTTACCTTTGATTTCAGTAAATACTAGTATTTCATGTATGTAATATGTTCTATATGCTTATTATACTTAATTGTGCTTGGATAAATGGACTAAAACACTAGAAACCGTCGAAAGGACTAGATTTGCAACACAGAAACTGGACAAGGGCTATAAACGTAAATTCTGGGTAAATTCGTGGACTGAGAAACTTAAGTAATAACATAGGATTATATATCGATGTCTTGTGGTCGTTTCGCCGGGTGGCTCGTGCCGTAACTCATCCCGATGAATAAACTAGAGCCAAAACGGCTAAACGTGTCCAAAACTAAGTAACAGATTTTAAACGGCTAAACCTCATAAAAATTGCATATAACCCCTTCTTGGTCAAAGAATAAAAGTTTTATCTAACACCCTAACTTGAACGTGGTCGCTGGCCGTGCGTTAAACGAAGTTGTAGAACTCAACTTAAGACCAAAACCGTGAGACAGTTTGCTGCTGATTGAAATAACTAGTACGACTATGTTTGGCACGGAGCGGTGTGAAGCTTTTTGGAGCGATGAGCGGTGAGCAATGAGCATTTTGATTTTTATTAGTCGTTTGGCAAAGGACCGTTGAGCTTTCCTATTTTTTAGGAATGCTTAATTTTCCAATGCTTTTTTAAGAAGTTGTGAGCGGTGAGCAGTGAGTCGCATAACCATCGCCACACTCACAACTCATCGCTCACTACTACAAACACGGCTACTTTTGCCAAACACACCCTACATCTAAAGGGTAAATTGGTAATTTCACATTAGTTAAATAATTTATAAGGCAGTAGGGCCCACTAATCTGTTTAGTACATTCAATTACCTTTCCGATGACATAAAACCGAGTCGTGATTATTTACGGTTTAGAAGTAATGGGTAGATTTAGACGAGGAAAACTTAAATAAACGAAATATAAACACTTATACGACTTCACAAATGTTAAGCATCCAAGCATAATTGATGTAATAATTATATAAGGCATGTTTATACATTCACATCATTATTTTAGAACCTAAGACACAACATCATATTCTAGGTTGCGCGTAGAGGTTTCTTGGCTTATCCATCGATTCGTTATACATTTGATATCACATTTATTAAGGTGAGTTCGTAGCCACTACTTTTATACATTTTGAATTACTTTTGAGGGAGATCATGCTTAACTATTTTCATATACTTTCACTAGTACTCTAAACTATTAAGGAGTATCGTGAGTTTCATAGCCCCTACTTTTATACATTTTGAATTACTTTTGGGGGAGATACATGCTCAACTATTTTTATTTACTTTTGATACGCGTACAACGCGCGTTCGGGGTCAAAGGAACTTCCTTTTCGTCGAGCAAGTTTTTCAACACCATAGGCAGTGAACCTAATCGTTGTAGTGTAGTATTAGGGCAAGCCTCGGGAATTGATATCGTTCTCTAGGGGAATATGAATGCTAGTGAGAAATTACTACGCTAAGGTTGGGGTTGAGGAAGATTATTTTTTATCTTTTTTATAATTTTTAGAAAATTGAAATTACGAATCTCGGGGTATTGGATTTGGGGGGTTGGTATTTCTACCGATTACTCTACTTATCTAATTTAACTAAGCTAAGGTGAGTGTAGTCTATGTCTATTGTTGTGTGCTCTTATGATGATTAAAAATGTGTTTACTTAGATGCTATTACTCCCTAGTTATCTCCTATTGATGGTTGAATTGTCACGTCCTTATTCTTAACGCGTTGTGTCTTCTAAGGTCGTAGGGTATGCGTTTTTCCCTAACTCTTTGAGACTACCTTAAGGTTATTGCCTACGAAATCTCTAGGATTCATAAACTAACTCTAAGGTTACCTTTGGATGTTTAGACTACAATAACTCTAGGTGATTATAAACTAATGTTCACAAAGATTAGTCAAGCATTAAAAACACAACGAATGACCTATCGCAATACTAGGTCAATCACAATTAAGATAAGAGACAACCAATCAATATTCAATATCTAGGTTTCATAGATCTAAGCAAACACACAAGTAAATTATCCGGACATGGAAAACATGCAAGCATACACACAAACAATTGTAGACATAATTGAATTAATGAAGTAAATCACTTATCTTGTTGTAAAATAGGGTATGGAACCCTAAGATACTGCCCAAGACAGCCAAAGTTCGGTTTAGGTTTTACTCCACAAAACTACCTCTCCAAAATACTGAAAATCCGAATTCTATATATAGAGTTACAATATGCGACGGCGTCACTCTTTAATTGTGATGTCGTCGGGTCGCCGCCATTAGGTTTTCGTCTTGGCCACGTCAACGTTGTGACGGCGACACCTTATGCTTGTGACGCCGTCGGCTTCATCTTCTGACACCGCCGGGATCCAAATCTAGGACGTCTGAGTTGTGACGTCATACTCTTTTAAACCTGATGCCGTCAAGTGCAAAATAGCAATTTTGTAACACCCCAACCCGACAAGGGTAGAAGTGTCACATTCTGGTGTCATATCAGAACATACAAATAAAATTTTACAAGCGGAAGTCTTAAAGAATAACGTACCAAGTCATTTAAACAAATGACTTACAAGGAAAAATTACAAAATCCAGAATGTCTAAAACAAAATGAAATCTCAAAACAATAACTCTTCAAATTAAATCCAAGATGATAAGGTAACTAAGGTCGGTCTACTCGAATAATCCAACTCTCAGCCCATCAAGCCCAGCTTCAAACCTAAAAACCTGCCGCAGGAAAAGAAATGCGGCTGAGCTTAAAAAGCCCAGTGAACAGATATAACAAAACAAAAGCTAAATAAAATCAGAAATACGAAACGAAACAAAGGAAAAATAACAAGGTCGCAATGAAAAGGAATCAATGAGTCAATGAGGATCCCAAGAAGCACAATTATACGGACATCCGTAAAGAATAGATAATGAGGAGGACAAGTACATAACATATTGATGACACAAACGCAAGCACATCAAAATAACCAGGCATACAATAAATCAGGAAGTTAGAGTACATATAAGCCAAACGGAAGTCCAAAGGCTAGCGGAAGCAACTAACTAGAAAGTAATCATGGCAATCACACAAGTCAAGTAACCCACAGTAAACAAGCATCATAACATCAGGAATACGATCAGCAGTCAAAGCATGGTAACCACAAGTATCAAGTATGAATTCAGCATGAATACTATAATTGAATGACTTATGGACATAGCAAAACAAATTGACAAGTTAACAAGTCAGACCACATAAGTCGAACCACTTATCCAATCCAACAGTAGCATAAACAGCAAAGTACACATGGCAGGTCAGCAATAAGCAGATAAGGATACTAGCAGATATTCATAGTCTATGAGGTTAACAGAACGAAGTTTACATGATAAACCGTCAAAACAATTATTTATACACTAACATGGTCACCAGACGAATCCAAGAGTCACATAACAGTATGGTAAGCGATTGATCAGTTATAAGCGTGACAATAAGTGAATCAGACAATCACATATTAATATATAGTAGCAGGGCAAACGATAGTCACGTAAAACATGTAAAAGCATAATCAAATTCATTAAACATATAATAACCCCGTACGTGAATGAAACGGTGGTAGAATGAGTCACATAAGGGTACAGAGTAATGGACAATTAATACAGAATATGGTGCGTTGGGGAATACAGAAGGTTTAATATAGGTATATCAAAAGTGTAAGGTTTGTCAGAATCTACCACGAGCCCAGAAACATATCATATCATATCATAAGCAGGCATTGTATTCGGAGGGGTGACCTCGGAATACCAGATCAATAGGAGGGGAGACCTCAGTAACCAATGGAGTAGCTAGCTCCCAGACTGTGAAGACGCGTATTGCACACGACATCATTCACCAGACAAATCATATCATATCGATAACGTAAAAATCTAGGATGCATCCATACGCCCTATGCAGACGAGATAGTGGCCATACAATATATATCGAGCTCATAATCAGATAACAGAAAGGGACGGTGTGTAACATCACTCGTACACACTAGAGTCATGCCATTGGTGCATCAATGACATGGTCATGGTACCTCCATGACTAGGAACACATATTTGGCTCGGGTATCAAACTGAAGGGTCAAAGCATAATCATATCATAAGGGTTCATATCAAAGGTTCAGAAGTCAAAGGTTCATATCAGAGTTCCATAACATAAGTTCATAATCAAAGGTTCATATCAAAGGCTCATAATCAGAGGGTTCATAATCAGAAGGTTCATAATCAGATGGTTCATAATCATAAGGTTCATAATCATAACAAACGAATATCATAGCGAACAGAATCATACCAAAGGATTACAGTAAAGGGAATCATAGCAAGGGGTATCATAAGTGAAGTAAAGTCAAGGATCGAAAAGTTATGAGAAATCCCTAACGAAAATGGATAGAATATCTGTACCTCATTTGAAGCAAGCAAAATAGGAAAGTACGATCACACGATGAATCAATCCCGTTGTCCGGAACCTATAATTTAGATAACGCTTATTAAGATCAAATTACTTATTTTAGACGGCTTTCCATTTTTAGCAGGTTTCCACTTTTAGTAAGTTTCCATATTTAGTAACTTCCTAAAAGTAACTTTTCGTATTTTAATAAGTTTAGGTTACAAATGCTAATTAAATAAAATTAAGTCTAATAATAATAATTATCATGGTTTAGGGTTTAAAATGTAAATAATCCAAAATTAGGGTTTAAAGTGTAAAAATATCAAATTCTAAAGTTTCCAAGTGACAAGTAACTAAACTTCAAAATTCAATATTATCTTGATGATAGTGTAAGGTTTATTATGTCAATTTGTAAAAGTTGAGGATTTGCATGCGACACTTACCAAAGCTTAGGGGTCAAAATGTAAATTTAGTTTTAATACAAATCCATGCTACGTGATATAAATAGTTCCATATTTTCATGCGATATCGACTCGACACGGACCGACGGAAAAGCCGTGACGTATTCGAAACACAACCTCGGTACGACTACGATACCGAGACTCGACCCGAGTATTCACACACGAACACACCCTTAGCTAGATTAACGAGACCCTTTAAACATTTTCTTGTTAATTCGAATAACTAAGATGTAAACGTTGTACTTATTCAATTTAGCTCGATATCGTTTAAAAGAAACGTGCATATGGTCGAATACATGATTTCCCATTGTCGAATACATGAGTTTATGTAACCATTTTTCATCCTTTCATGTGCTTATTTAATTCGTGTACTTTGCATTCAAAAGGAGACCAAAACAGTTTTGAAAAGTAACATGCAAATGGTTTGAATATGCATGGATCAATATTCCTAATATCATTCAGCCAATGTTATAATTTTAGATGTTCTTGGTTAATGATTTCAAGCAACTTAACATTAACATGATCTTTCATATGACAATTTGCACATCATTTATGCAAGGTTCCATTCTTGAGTCTATGTCTCATTTTAATTCGATACAGAAAAATACAAAACATTGCATGTGTCGTGAATATTAGTGGTCAAGAAAAATTCCAAAAAAATGGTTTCCTGTGGTAGGATGCATGGTATAGTTCCTTAGTCATTTTAACGTGTTCCATGCAATGGTTCAGGCAACCATTCTTATCATTCATAGTTAACATAAAATTTTATGTAAGTTGTATATAACATGCATGGATCCGAGTAGTACTTCTCGACAGAAATCAAAGGAGAAACCAGAGGAGGACAATTGAATGAGATGGGATCCAAACCTTTGATGTGTCGAATGGAATAGAACCAGAAGCAAGGTGAGATTGACCCACAACAGCAGCACCCTTTCCGTCCTAGCCAAACCCACGACCCGAGAGCACAACACCCTCGACAAATCATCCTTGGAACCAACTTGATCACAGCGGCTTCATGGTACACCAGCCTCCCTTGAACCCTTGTTGTTGACGGATAAAAAATGGAGGGGCACAAGAGATGTGCCGTCACTTTTGGTGTAAGGATTAGGGTTTTGGGTGAAATTTTTGAAGATGTGATTTTGGTAAGTGAATAATGATATTAAGGTGTGATTATATGGGGATACATGGGTCGTATGATATGGCCGAGAACAAGAATTCACAAACAGGAATGATGCCTTCCAAATTATCATCATGGGCTTTTATTTTATTTTTTTGTACTTTGGGCTTTGATTTTAAGTATTATGTATTTTGCATCTTAGGACCTTTTGGTTCATGCATATTAGACATAAGTGTTTTGATTTGATAATCTTATAAATTAGGTTTTAAAATTGCTCATAAGTTAGATTAGAATCACATTTAATGAGCATAGACATATTTTACGTATTTTACAAATTTTGAATTAGAGGGGCAAAATAGTCTTTTTACATGTTTTAGATTTTCGGGTTTTACAAATTTGCTCTCTGAGTCGTCTCAAGGTGTGTTGCGACGACGTCGCTATTAGGTGACGCCGTCAGCTTCAGTTCCAGCATCTTGAGTGTCTTGATTCTTGACTTTGGCCATTTTCTTCATATATTCGCGCCTTTTCGTCCGAATAAGTGTCATTCCAGTAATTTGCCTTCAAGAGACCTTAAAAGTGAAAAGGAACGAAATTAAGTAGTAACGGATAAAAAAGTGATCGATTAAGGGCTTAAATGACCTCTCAAAAGTGTACCTTTTAAATCCTTATCAACTTTCATAAGTACTCTAAACTTTTAAGGATTACCGTGAGTTTCATAGCCCCGGTTTTTACATTGTTTATACATTATTTCTTTAAACTCTCAGGGGAGAATACATTGCACCATTTTCATACAGGGCCAAAGTATCACATTCATTTACATTGCTTAAGTCTACGTCTTTGCCAATACTAAAGTCCCCTTTTATATCATGGACCGTTAATTTTTGCGGGAAGCGCAAGTGTTGTGAATAGATCTATTGAGGGTGACTCCTCCGTCCGGGTTTGTAGCGCCAACTAGTCATACAGATGCATTTCATTTGAATTACATTACAGAGTGTTTGGCAAAACACTCAGGCGGGGCATACATATTCGTTGAGAATCATGATTATTTCAGTCTAGCTTCGGGGTCATGAGCTTTATAGCAATTGTAGTATTTTCAGGTGACAATTTTTGTCATGGTTACGTCAAACTTGTGGTAGCCTTACAGACTTATAGATTTACAAGATTATTCATTTATATAAACCTATGAACTCACCAACCATTGTGTTGACACTTTTTAACATGTTTATCTCAGGTCATAAGGCGATAGCTAGAGTTTGAAGCATAGAGTTGCACGACATATTTTGAAGACTTATGCTTTAGTCATTTACCATTCGAAATATTTTATAAACATTTATATATTATACTTTGGGACCTCATGTTTGTAACTCTGAATTTATCAATCGAATGGTAACTTTTCAAAACGTCTCAATTAGAGGTTGTTTTCTTTAACTTGTACTTTGTATCATGAAGTAGCAACCCAGTGACACAATCTTCCGCTGCGATATTTTTGGGGTGTTACAATAAATGAAAATGAAATAAGCACTTTTTACAATGCAGAGCATGTAAGGTCATATACCTGTATTGCAAACATCTTTACCGAAATACATTTCCAATTTAATCAACTTATAAGCTCAAAATCCTTTTTCATATTGGCTTCCGTAAAAAGAGATTATCCGACACAAAAAACATTGTAAGCCATGTAGTTATCCAATAATCCACAACTACCTGATTAAAATCACAAATCTTTTTCACAAACATAACTGGAAATTGTTGGTATGTGTTAATCAAGAAACAATTACAAAAAAGCCAAGAGCTTAAATGAAAGTGAAATAAAGGTCAAGAAAATTCTACCTATGCTAGCAAAACAAATCACATTAAAAAAAAAAAAAAAAAAAAAAGAAAAAAAATCATAGCTTAGATTTTTGTTAAAGGAAAACAAATTAATAATAATCAGTAGAAACAAACACAAATTAAACAATAAATTAAAAAGGCCGTTTTATCACCTGATAAGTATAAAAGATGTTTACATATATAATTTTTAGGGGTTGTCTAACCAATGCCCTTAGGGCATTGGATAAACATCATTAAATGCATTGTACTTTTTACTAGTTTATATTATATTTTGATCTAAATGGTACTAACTCTTAACTTATAAATTTCTACCAAATTTGCCCTTTTCATTATATTCTATTATCAGTAGTCTACTTTGTGAAATCAAATTTCCTCCAAATTTGACTTACGCCAAAATCAAACTCTATTACCAATAAATATAATCTAAAATCAATATTAAATCAAAACACTAATTTGTATCCCTCCAATTTTTTCCCTCCACCCTATAAATAAATTTTGTATTCCTCCATGTTTTGATTCGGCGCCAATAACATGAATATTGAATGAAAAACCAACTTGTATCCTCCAACTTTTCACATCAACTGTAAAAGAACAAATTATATGTACTCTTCACATAGCAAAATTACATTCTTCACATATAGCAAAAACTAGACTAGGATATTACATTCTTCATAGTACTATTTTGGAGGGATAGCAAAATTACATTCTTCACATATGCCAAATTATATGTATTCTTCACATATAGCAAAAACTAGAGTAGGATAGCAAAATTACATTCTAACACTTCAAATGAAATATAGGATTCAAATCATTATTTTTCTTGTTAGCAGGTTTTTTTCTTTTTCTTGAAGGTTGTGGTTCCATGTGATCATCCTCAAGAGTCTTTCTATCCGGACAAGTGCTAACGTTGTGACCAGGACGCTTGCAAAGTTTGCAATGCTTAGGCTTTTTGGCCAATTCCCTTCCGATTTTTATGCGGTTTTTTGGTCTTCCTTTCGGCTTTGAATTGATAGGACCCTGAACCAATTCAATATTATGACTTGGAACATCATTACTGTTTGAACAATAGGATGGATCAACTATATTAGCTTCTTGGAGTGAAGGAGATATTTCATTTGATTCAACTTCTTGTCGGCTCCATCGCGAAAGCCAATAAGTGGAAGGAATTTCAAAACAATCTTTATGAATAAGAACACTTAAGATATGCCGACAAAGTATCCCAACAAATTCAAAATTTTTGCAACTACACTTGGCCACCTTGCCATCCCAGTCCACCATGTGCGACCGCATTGCTTTGTGATGTTTCACGATAAAAGCGTTGGCATTTTTTTCTTGAACCGAATATTGCATCGCTTCAGCAAACTGTTGTTGGAACTTTTTGAATGCGAATGGTGTCAAACATTGATGACCTTGTTCTTCTAAAGGTGAGAGTGATCTTAGATACGAACCTCTCATTTCTCCAACATAGTATCATGCAATTGTTTTTGCCCAACATCTTCAATTGCAAGATCAACCTAAAACAATTAAAATTACTCAAATAAAGTACAAGTATAGAAAAGGTAGTATGAGAAGATATAAACTTCTTTATAAAGAGTGACACTTTGAACTAAATATGTGCACTTACTTTTTTGATAAATTCACTTAGACTAGTACGAGAAGAAATAAACTTCTTTATAAAAGAATTTATACTTTCGGATCTTCCGGTAGTTGTCATGCCACCAAAAAAGTAGCTACGAAGATAAGCCGGCACCCAAAATGATTTTATTTGATACAAACCTTTCACATGCTTATTATCTTCGAGTTTGTACTTTGCAATTACCAATGGCCATTGTTGCTCAAATTCTTCGATTTCGTCCAACTTATATAAGTCGTAAAATTCTGAGCACCAACTTGAATATTTGTTCCTTAACACCGAAGTAAACCAACTACTGAATTTATTAGTAATATGCCATATGCAAAATGCATGTTTTGTGGAGGCCATTTCTTTTGCAATTGCACGTGTCATCCATGGATCTTGATCCGTCAATATTGTTTTCGGTGATTTTTTCATCAACAAACTAAACTTCTGTAAGATATAAATAAAGCGAGAAAGAAGGTGGTTAAAAATTGGAATACCGACAAAATATATACAACACCATTATCTATATATTACAACACCATTACCTCAAAAAGCCATTCGAATGTCTTTGTTGTCTCGTTACGTAGAAGTGCACAACCAAGTAATATAGTTCTTCCATGATTGTCGATACCAACAAACATGCCAAAAGGCATGTCATACGAATTCACTTTATAAGTAGTATCGAATACCACAACATCTCCATATTTTTGGTACATATCAAAGCAATGAGCATGGGACCAAAATATATGCTCTAATTTGTTTTCACAGTCAAGTGTATATTCATATTGAAATTTAGGATTTTCATTTTTAGCATTTATGCAATACTCTAGAACCTCTCTTGCATCATTTTGTGAATGTAGTTTATGATTTTTTGTAAAGAAGTTATGAACATCCTTCCTAAGAAAAGGAAGTTCCCCGTGTCTCACATTTTTCTCAAGTTCCATCACACGCATAATTTTTTTAACAGACAAGCCTCCTTCTTTTAACAAAAGTATACGTTTTCATCTTCTATTGTAATATTACGATATCTTTGGGAGAAAGCGAACCTCTTGATAGACAACAAATCATGATTATGAACCGCAACAAATTTTGTAATTTGCCACTCCTTTGGGAAAATTTCGTTTACTCTTCTCAATGCAATACGATGGGGCCTTGCATTCACATTTTATACTACCTCGATTCCTTTGTTGCTTGAGTAATCTACGATTTTGATCCGGTTTTCCCTCACGATGGCAAAAGAAATCACGCCTTGTCTTTTCTCCTTTCTTATTTTCGAACCTTCCTTTTCGTACAGAAAATCCAATCTTTCTCGCATAATTCTGATAGAAAGCAAAAGCTTCTTCTTCACTTAAAAAACATTGACCGACAAAAGGTTCATCAAAATCTAGAATTTCGCTTTGGTCATCTTGTACGATAACACTTTCTTCCTCGTCGACATCATCGATAGGAACTTCATTCAAATCAAAAGAAAATTTTTCATTCATCTGCTCAAGAAGCATTTACAAATGTTACAAATCTATTTAATATTCAATAATTTTCACTAGTAATGAGATGATTGTTTATTACCTTTGCTTTTCACCACTGTTTGTTAATGGCCTATTAGAGATAACAAGTACCAAGATTCAAGAATGATATTTGTACATAATAGTAAGTAATATAATTAATTTGAAAACATAATTCTTAAAATATTGATGTTAGACTATAAGTATTAGAGAAAAACTGGAGGGAAAAAATTGGAGGGATACACATTGGTTTTTGGCGTAAGTCAAATTTGGTAGAAATTTGATTTGAAAATATAAAGTACAGAGTATACTACTGATAATAGAATATAATGAAAAGGGCAAATTTGGTAGAAATTTATAAGTTAAGAGTTAGTACCATTTAGATCAAAATATAATATAAAGTAGTAAAAGACAACGATTTAATGATGTTTATCCAACGCCCAAGGGCGTTGGTTAGACAACCCCATATTTTTATTACAATTTTAACAACAACCGTCTCTTCCTCGAATACCTTAATGTTTCTGTATAAAAAAAAAAAAAAAAAAAAAAAAAGACCCTTAATTCAGTAATTATTGATCTAAAAAAAAAACCCAAAATTTAAAAAAACATAAACTTTAAGAAAACCATGAAATAAACAAAACCCTCAAATTATGACAAATAGGCTTTTGGCATAACCAAATTAGCAAGATATTGACCTTAAAAAAAACACACCCAAATCACATAATTCATACCAACTACTAAATCACATAATATTACCACCTGAGTTCGGGTCGCCATCCGGATCACTAACATACACAACCTACGTCGAATCTTGTATTAGCTTGGTGGGTTTGATAAGATGGAAAGATGAAGATAAAAAATTTAGAGCATCGTAGTTAAATCTGGAAACGTGTGGTGTAGTCTGCGAAGGAACCTTTTTTTAGGTGGTGTTGTTTCTCTGGAAACGTGATATGAGGCGGTGATGTTAGGGAGGAGGGAGTGGAGAGCGGGTACCCCATCGAGTACTTGAACTCGAGCGGGTACACCGCCCCGTGGAGATCGGGTAGCAAAATCGAGTAGCAAATTCGAGTTCGGAGCCCGAGTGTGTTGTGTTTGTATTTCGTTTTTTCTTTTGTCTTTTTTTACAAAATGAGGGAGGAAGAAGACTTGCAGGTACAAGAATTTGGTTTTGAAGATGGAGGAAGAAGACATGCAGGTACAGAAATATTGTTTTATTTAGAAAATGAAAAAATAAAAATAAAAATAAAAATAAAAAAATCGGGTACTAGGTACCACTCCTTCCAAATCGGATAGTGTTAGAGTAGAATTGGGTAGTTTTGAGTTGGAGGGTTTTTATTGGATAGATGTGATGTGACACCCAGGGTATTAGGGTACCACTCCCTCCTCTCTTATGTAGACGTATAGATTGAAAACGGGCCAGAAAACCATGGACTCAGTTAACTCAAGTCGGCCCAATCGTTAAACTACACCACACGTTTAAACAATACCACCGACCATCATACCAAAACTTAAAAAAAACCCACCGACAACACTCTTTAATGTAGATATATAATATATTTATCAAGATAATTTATAATTAAATAAATTACGTTAACTACTTGCATAAAAATAAAAGTAAATAATTAAATAAATTACGTTAACTACTTGCATAAAAAATAAAAGTAAAAACAAATGTTGTGAAGTCAAAGCAAGAAGCCAATATTGACACAATAATTTTTTTTGCATAACCTCTTTGGCATCACTCGACCCGTAAATGATCCAACCTCTATGATTTATCTGGTAAAAAGCAAAAGTGGACTCGGCCCCTCAAAAACATTACTCTAAAGTACATTTATGAATGTTACTGCATGCCACTCCTTTTCCTGCTAGAGGCACACCCATCAAGCAAAGGTAAATGTACTTTATGCATAAACTATGCCTGAAGGATTGCTAGGAGCAATCCTTTTTTGCTGGCGCGGATGAATGCTTTTGCCACTTTTTTTCTCGCTACCGGCACACCTATCAACCAACGCTTATTGTCTTGTGCATAAACTATGCATGCAAGATTGCTAGGGCACTTTTTTTTTTTTAAGGCGCCGATGAGCGAACAGAATGTCAAGATTAACGGTCGTTAGTTAACGTCATTATTTACTAACGGTCGTTTTTTTTTTTTTTTTTTTTTTTAAATACTTTTTAAAACCGAAAATGCGACAATAGTCAGTGAGGTTTAACAAATAGTCCTACTAACTAACTAGTTCTTAACTATTGTTAAATAACAACATTCTATCATATTTAATTAAGATCTCAGATAAAACCCAAAGCAATAAGACTTGATAGCATGTTTTTTTGTAAATTAAGAATCATTAATTATATTGTTTACGCTAAAATGTTAAACATATCTAATAAGAACACATTTAATTTCGAACGTTAAATAATCTTTGATGAAACATCCCATTACAAGTCACGGCTAAAAACCTTGTCATTAAACATTTTCCACTTCTTAAGCTCAGAATTCCTTGAAAAAAAACAAGTCATTTTACTAACAAATGTGATTCAAAAATAACAATAATGAAAAGCAACAAATAATGCAATAAATTTGAAGGCCATGAATAAAGCATAAAAGTTTGTGGGAAAAGAAAACTATATAAGTCACTGCACATTCACTTCTCAAAGCGTGTGGGACTGACTATATTCACATCATCTAAAAGAGGGGTGCTGCCTTTACTCAAGTGTATTAACTTGTTTGGTTAATAACTATAGAGTTAAATTATAGTAAAAAAAATGATTATTCTTATCTACACTACATATAATATAGAAATCACTTTTCATGTATTAATTGATTAACAAATCAAAAATTAAACATTACAATACTTAAAGCACAAAGTATAAATTAATTAAACACAATTTACCAACATATTCATATATGATTTTTCAATTCTTTTAATTAATGTTATTTTTAAAATACCTTTTTAAATAAAAATACATGTTGTTATATACATTGTAGAAACTAATAAAACACACTAAACTTCATACAATTTATATGCGGGTGAATTTCATCAAAAAATAACCAAGTTTCAAATTATTCCACTAAAGTCATTCAAACTTTGTTTTGGTTACAAAAATCAAACAAGTTTTATTATTGTCTCTCTAAAGTCACTCAAACTTTATCTTCACTACATAAATCATTTAAGTTTTAATATTGTTCTAAGCGAAAATTTTGAACATCTATTTAATAAAAGGATTAGGAACTTTTTAAAATTTGTTACTTTTGTAGTATATAAAATTAGTTGAGAAGAGTTAAATTCAGAAGGCTATTTATTATTCAAGTACAAGTAATTAGTGCATCTCTAAACACTTTAAAATATAACTTTTTACCAATTTCTTCTTAAAAGTCATTAATGTTGAACGATATTAAAAATAGAATGATTTTTGTAGTTGAAAAAACTTTGAGTGACTTTAGTGAAACAATTTTGAAACTTAAGAGGTTTTTATAATTGATTATAAGTGACTTTAGTGAAACAGTTATGAAACTTGATTACGATTAGATGACATTTTTCCTTTATATGTTAGTAAGTTGATGGTACATATGGTTTTGAAAACCGGACAGGACCAACGCGTACAACCAAGAACAGGAGTTGCCACCAGTTCAGCTAGTCAATAAAAGCCGTTCGAAAATGAACTGGTGAAAAAAACGGTGAACCGCAGCGCACCGAGATCACTTTCTTTTCGTTTTTCTCCGGTTAATCAGCTCATTATTGTATTTTGTAAGTGCATTGTCTTTAATCACAGGGTATTCGCCGTCGCAATGCACGGATACCCTATTAGTCACATATAAACAATGAATCCCCTGTTAAATCGTTGAAAATTCAACACATTATTAAAAATACTAAATTACCCTTAGATATTTTTGAAATTATACAACACAAATTTTCTTTAATGTTTTTATATGGTTTTTCATAATTATAGAATTAATATTAGAGCAACAAATCCATCTTGCATATAAAGCATGAACCCTATGTTAAATTGTTGAAAATTCAGACCTCTTAGATATTTTTGATATTATACTACAAAATTTTTCTTTAATGTTTTGATATGGTTTCTATAATTACTGAATCAATATTAGAGCATCAAAATAACATAAAACACAAAAATTTCAGTTACAAAATTCTGGTTTCACTTACAAAATTAATAGAACAATTGGAATCATAATTTACTCTGTAAATTTGTATGTATGTTATATTATATCACATTTCGCCATGATAATTTATTTTAATATATATGTTTAAGTAAATTACATTGATGATCACTGCGATATATATATATGATAACATCAAATAATCTGAATATTTATATATCTAATTCTCATGTTTATTGCCTAGTTTTATATTAACCTGATACTTAATTCGTTTATATTTACATTCCAGGTTAATCGAGGCATTGGAACAGAAAAGATAGGTGAAAAGGCCAAAAATGGACAAAATATATTCAGAAGACAGTTACGGCGTAAGTGACACGATTGACTTACGCCGTAACACATTACAAGGGTAAAAGATAAGCTTAAGAGAGTTACAGCGTAACAATGTTATTAAAGTTATGACACAAATTTAGAAGAAAATGTTAACGAGAGTTTTACGACGTAACTTGTCAATTTAGTTACGTCGTAATATTGGTATACTTGTTGGAAGAATATAGCTTACGAAGACTTACGGCGTAAGTGGCTCGATAGACTTATGCCGTAATTATTAAACTTGGAAGCTAAGAAGTTAAAGTCCAAAGACTAAAAGTAAAAGTAGCAAGTACGATGGAGGACTAAAGCTGGACAAATTATATGAAGATTAAATTATCACATGGACTTGTTATAAAAATAACAAGAACGATCAGGGACTAAAAGTGGTAATTCAAATGAAGTTTAATTATGTCACAAGGACCAAGTATAAAAAATGTCAAAAACAATGAGGGGCTGAATCCATACAATTCATATAAGTATTACACTTATAAAGGCACAAGGACTTGAAATGAAACACAATGGAATCTCAGGGGTTAAAGTCAGGCAACTCATAAGAGCTTTCAATAGCCAATAATATTACTTTCAGAGATTAGTTACGCCGTAGAAATGGGAAAAAAACAAGTACGGGGAGTTTACGGCGTAACTTGTAACTTACGGTTACGTCGTAACTTTGTCGAGCCCTATAAATTCAACACTAATTTAGCATTTTCGAGCATCTAAATCCATCCCTCTCCAAGGGACGATTTGGGGACCATCTCAGAGCATTTCCAGCAACCATCCACCACTTTTGAAGGGAGAATTCACCGTCGATCATCATCATTATTAGCTTAACATCAAGTAATTTATATCGAACATCTTGTCTAATTCAATCAAAGTTTTATTCTTTGTTGTCTCTGCAATCTACAACATAATTGGCTAATTACCTTATGGGTTAGCCTAGTTATGAAATTATAATGATTTGAGTCTAGTTCCTTTGTTTATTTATCGTTTGTGTGGATATTTTATGAGCCTATTTTTTGATTCCCGCATTTTGGTAGTATTTAGGCTAAGGTAGAGTCTATTGGCCAAGACTAGATGACCATTCATACACTAATCTAATAAGCTGCTATGAGTGTGACCATCACCGAGTGTAGGAATTGACCATATTACTGCCTACACTAGTTTAGGTACTTAAGAAGCACGGGTAAACCTTACAGGACCAAAGAGGGTTTGAATATCGTGACCATCAACATTAGATAGGCCTTATAGAATAGTTAGGAGTTGAATGACTATGAACTAAGATACCCAACCATCGTAACCATGGGGTTGAGATCATAGGAATTATAGGTTAGGTACAAAGACCAATCAGCCTAATGATATTAGAACCACCACATAAAATGAGATGTAGACATTGCATTAACAATGTAGTAACTAGGCTAGCACATCTTTCTTCCTTGATTAAATCTCATTCCCATTTCCTTTTGTTATTTATTTCTTGCAATTAGTTAAACAAAACAAACACTTCTTAAAACCGTGACAATTAGAACTCAAGTTTAGACCGGTCCTTAGCTCTTGGGACGATCTTGGCTTTACCGAATATTACACTACAAGCGACCGAGTTCTCTGCCCGTTAGTGCATAGGTAAACAAATAAGTAGACGAGAAATTATAAATATTAAACCTGGTCTAAAATAAGCATCAATATAAAACAACATATTTCGTGTCGGAATGATCTTTAGAGAAAGTATATTGATTAGAGATGTGATAGTCCTTAATTCGGAAAATAGAGACCATCAGTGTGTAGGGGTGTTTACAAACCGGTATTTTCACATGAATCGAAAATCGAAATTAAACAAAACCGAATAAAATTGAAACGAATTTGTAACAAAACCGAATTTGCTAAAATTGAATCGAACCAGATTAAATATTCGATTTTCAGTTTGGATATGGTTTTGGCAAAGTGAAAACCGAAACGAAAAAAAAAACCGAATTCACATAATTACATATTTTTATATAAAAAATACTCATTAAAACTCTTTCCTAATATAAATATAACATTTTATAAATTTGAAATTTCTTTTGCTAAAAAATCTAGTTAAATAAATGTGAAAAAAATAAGTTCGGGTCAACTCGAAAACCGAATCGAACTTAAATTCGATTTTTGGTTCGGTTTAATCTAATTTGAATTCGGTTTGGTTCGCCTTTACTCATAAATTTTTTTTAACCAAAATAACCGAACCAAATAAACCGAACAACCCGATAACCAAACTTAGTGTGCAAACTTTCTGAGTTAGAAACATCCATATACTTGGTAATTGTTATTAAGCAAAATTTATAGATGAAACCCATAGTTGCGCTCAAAGTTATAAATAGAGCGAGGCATGGCGTGGCGGCATGATCAAATCTCGCGTCTTAACGGCTAAGGCGAAACTTTTGCATTTTTAAGGCGTAATATAAAGTGGCACAAATATGAAAATACTTTTATATTTCTATCATATTTCATATATATCGAGTTTACAAAAAGCGTTGTATATAATAAATAAGGTTAATAAACTATCCTTACATATAATATTCTTCATTTAAAAAAAAAAAAAAAATATCGGAGTTGAATAAAAAAAAACCCGTCACGCCTCACGCTTTAGCGTGCCTATCGCGCTTTTTCTCTCATCTCACGTCACGCTTAGAGTCAACGCATTAGTCTATTTCGTAACATGAAGGTCACGCCTCACGCGTTAGTGGCGCCATGACGCGCCTTTTAAAACCATGGTTGCGCTTAATTCATCTAATCTACTCAAAATTTGACTTCATGCTTGCGCTTAATTCATCCAATCTACTCAAAATTTGACTTTAGACAGATAGTCACATTGTCTCCACCCTTTTGCGGACGTTACCGTATTTGGCTAGAAAAAGTGCATATAAGAGATGAAAGCGATTAGAGAGAGCAAAAGATGAAAGCAAGCAGAAGGTGCATAAATCCCCACATTTAGTAGGTATCCAATTCCTCATTAACCATTTTATCTAGTTCTGTTATTCCATGCTTATTCTAGTTCTGTTATTCCATTTTATCTACCAATGTTTAAACGAAAAGAATTTTCATTGTTTTAAAATCGAATCATATACATAAATAACGATGAGAATAATAAGTGTATAACTACACAGGGTGGTTTGGCTCGACTTTTATATAAGACTAAAATACACCGTTGGTCCCTATAGTTGGCACGACGCATCGCGATGGGACAAAACTCGTCATTTTCATCGTCGGGGGTCCCTATTTCAAGGTTTATACTCGCTACAAGTCCTTTGACCATTTTGCCGTTAGTTAAGGACATTTTATGGCGTTAGATTTGTCTTTAGTCCAAGGGCACTTTTGTCATTTCCATATTTCAATTAAAAATTTCCTAATTATTGCCACATGTAATGTAACCCTCTTCCCGCCCCAATAAACACATAGTCTGTATTATCATTAGTCCCAAAACTTTCGTTACAAGAATTATCAGAATTCACAAACCCTAATTGAAAGTCACAAAACCCCTGTTTATCAATCATAAAACCGAAACATGGACTTTACTCTATGGAAAGTAAGAAGACAGTCAGGTTATCGAGTTGATGATACCGTCCTATACGACTCTGCTAAGAAGAAATACGGTATTGTTTTTTTATTACAGTCATTGGAATTTGTAATTGTGGTATGTATTGTTTCCCAATTAAGTTTTTAGAATGCTTTAAACATATATTGACATGTTTTCAGGTGGTAGATCTAATATGTTTAGTATGAGGGTTCATCACAATGGTGTCTTTAAATCTTGGCACAGTAGAATATACGTTGGAGGTATGGAAAGTTTAGTTGATTTGGTTGATGTTGATAGTGTGTCGGTTGAAGAGTTGGATGTTCTTATGTATGAATTGGGTTATGAGCTCGGTTCAAAAAATTACTATTACTTTGTTAAGCCTGGTAGTAATTTAGATGATGGTTTGTATAGCTTAAGTGAGAGTGCTAATTTAGAAATATTGAAAGATCTTGTTGATGACCATAAGATGATAGGGGTTTATGTTGAAAATGGTAAGACAACATTGGACGTTGATCAAATGTCACCAAAGTCAATTAGGACAGTTATTGCTAATGTGGATGCAACAAAGAAAAAGGCAGCTCTTGCTATTGTTCCATATTGCTCAAAGAAATTGTTCTTAGAAAACATTTTTAATAAGTCTGTGGTAGAGGATATATGTGAGATTACACATCAACCTTTGGAAGTCAATACTTTGGTACAATCTAGTCAGATGCCAGAAACACAACCCTTGTTTCCATATGTAGAGGTCTCATCATCATCAAGATGTTGTAGGTGATGTCAACCAAATATAGATAAACATGTTGAGCATATCCAAATAGATAGTCCTCAAGAGGTATCTCAAAATGATCAAGAGTTAGGTCATCGCGAGGAGGAACCATGTAATCCCGTGGATCATATCCAAAAGGTAAATCATGCGGGTTAGTGAAATCGATGAAGTCGTAAGTGATGACAATGTGAGTGAGATGACACTTATATGAGTGACGATGATGATATTGAGAACAATAGTGATGGAAACATAGTTGTCGATGAGGCTAATACTTTTGAGGAGCCCGATTTTGATGTTAACTGCTCAAAGTGACCGAGACTACAAATTTACCATCTATAGGTACCACCACCACTACCACATGATTTTTTAAGAAAATGAGTTGGATCTGTTAGATGATAATGATTTTGCAAGTGGTTATGAGAATGAGGATGACTATGTTATTAGGAGGAACAAATTGAGGGCATACAAGAAACAAAAGTTAAGTGAGGCAGCACAAACAGAGGACGAAATCTTTTTTTTCTGTGGTCAAAGTTTTGTAACTGCAAAAGAAGTGAAAGATAGGATCTACCTGCTTTCAATAAATACTAGAAGGAAATTGCAACTAATTAAGAATGACAAACAGAGAATTAGCGTTAGGTGTCTTGGACAAATACCGGTTTGTGGAATAACCGAAGGTTCAGGGCTGGGAAAAGCCCTAAAGAGGAAAAATGGTCCGATAACTAGAGGCCTTGGTGGGGATGTATATTTGCGAACACGCAAGGAGCAAGCAACATATTGTCCATGGTTGTTGTATGTAGCCAAAAATACAGATAAAGATGTATGGATTGTTCGAACTTTCAGGGATGAACACAAATGTTTGCAATCAAGAGACATTAAAGCTTGTGACTACAAGTTTCTTTCGAAGCAAATAGTTGACCAAGTTCAAGTCAATCCAGATATTCCAATCGTATCGTTCAAGATCACCGATAAAGTTTGAAGTTCGGTGTCTATGCAAAAAGCATTAAGGGCAAAAACAAGGAAGAAAATGAGATTAGGGGTGATCATAAGCAATACACCCTTTTAAGAGACTATGTTGAAGAGTTGCGAAAACTAACCCGGATACAAAAGTTAGGATAAGTGTACAAACCGCAATGTATGCAACAAGTCCAACCGTAGTTTTCAAGAGAATGTATGTATGCTTAGGCGCTTTGAAGGAAGGATATAAATCTTGTCAAAGAGAGTTGTTGGGGTTAGATGGTGCTTTTATGAGGGTCCTTTTCTGCCAACTTCTTACAAAGAATCGGTATAGACAAAGAACAATGGAATATACCACAGCCTCACGCGGTTGCAGGTTTAAAGCAAAGACTCATGGATTTGGTTTCTTGAATGTCTAAGAGATGATCTTGACTTGCAACCAAACTCAAACTACACTTTTATCGTGACAGGAAAAGGTGATTTTACCA
Organism: Chrysanthemum lavandulifolium; assembly: GCA_022545495.1. NCBI lineage: Eukaryota > Viridiplantae > Streptophyta > Magnoliopsida > Asterales > Asteraceae > Chrysanthemum > Chrysanthemum lavandulifolium. Next base: position 135,104,173 of record CM040246.1, on the reverse strand, counting down.
TTTAGTTGATTAGATTCACTTGTATATTTGTTAAATGCAAGTTTTATTAGTAAGGAATTGATGTTTATTTGTGCAGGTATCATTCCAAATACTAGTATATTCCTAGTGTTTGAACACGATATTGTTTGAAGCACATCCATGATAATATGAAATTGCAATAGAATGCTAAAGCATACAAGGAACATTTGTGGAGATGTGCGGCAAGAACAACCGTCCAACACCTTGAGGCGACCATGCTGGCATTCAAGAGTTTTAGCGAACCTGCCCATGTTTGGTTAAGTAAGATACCACCTACCCATTGGTCAAGGTCTCATTTTTCAGGTACCTAACCAAATCTATGTCTACTTGTACATCTTTTTTCTACGATATTTTTCAGGTACCTAACCAAACATGTTGTAGGGAGGGCTCAATCTGATGTGCTACTTAATAACATGTGTGAGGTGTTCAATGGGAAACTAGTGGGAGGTAGGCACCAACCCATCATTACTGTTTTGGAATACATTAGAGAGTATTGTATGAAAAGAATAGTGAACGTTGTGAATGTGATTCAAAAGTGTGCCTGACCATTAACACCAAAGGCAACACTCATGTTGGATGCAACCAAGAAAGAGGCTTATAAGTACACTGCTTTACGGGTTGAAGGAGAAAAGTATGAGGTCAGTGGATGGGGAGACAAGTGTACTGTGAATGTTGAAGCAAGGGCTTGTACATGTAGAAGATGGGAGCTTACAGGTATGCCATGTAAACATGCTGTTGCTACCCACCGGTGTATGAGGTTGAATGGAATGCAAATAGGATCTGTTGAATCATGGGTGCATCCATGTTACTTGCTTAAGACTTGGGAAGAAACTTACAAACACCACATCCACCAATAAATGGTTATGAGCATTGGTATAAGTCACGGTGCCTACAACCATTCTTCCACCTAAACATCATAAACCATTAGGTAGGCCACGAAAGAAAAGAACTAGGGCTTTTATCGAAAATGATAATAGTGACAAAACCAAGAACTTGTCACAGCCTAGTAAGAGTGTGGTTTGTGGTATTTGTGGCAATGCCGGACACAACAAGAAAACATGTCTTGGGCAAGGAGGTGTTACAGAAGTCAAGGCACTACACAACAGCCTCAAAAACAGTTCATCCCACCAAAAGTTCAAAGAAGAAGAAGGCAAAGGTTACAGTGACTACTATGAAGGTAATGATCAACCAAGTGTGGTCCATCTCAACTGAAGTCAAGTTGATGTTTGCTTATGGTGGGTCTCCAAAACAATTTTGGACTAAGACCAAGATTATAGCGACAAAGCTTTCTTCACCACAAAAAATGTTTGGTTAAGCATATGAAAGCCAATGTTATCCATCGAATATGTATTCCCCTAAACAATATTTGTTGTGTTTAAACAATGTATGTTTCTGAACTTTGTAGACTACAAAATTTTATGCATTTGGAAATATATCCATTTGCGTTATGTATGAAATCATGTCATGTTAGTATATGGGTTAAATTGTGTTTTTATTGTATTGTTTTTATACAGTCTTCATACATCTGTGTTTGGAGTTGGATACTGTTATTCTATCATCACAAACACTAATGAAGGATCAAAGATGGATGAACAACACCATATCAAGTTTATGTTGATACTCAGAAATGGTGTCAGTTCACCCATCCTTGAGACTTCATACGTCTATGAATCTTGGATCTGTTGAACGTGGATATGGGTTTTGAGTTGGATACGGTTATTCTATCATCACAAACAGGAATGAAGGATCAAAGATGGATGAACAACACCATCTCAAGTTTATGTTGATACTCAAAAGTGGTGTCTGTTCATCCATCTCAGAACATTCATCCATCTTTGATACTTGGATCTGTGTTTTGAGTTGGATACGGTTAACAAACAGGAATGAAGAATGAAAGATGGATGAACAACACCATATCAAGTTTATGTTGATACTCAAAAGTGGTGTCTGTTCATCCATCCCTCATCATTCATCCATCTTTGATACTTGTAGCTGTGTTATGAGTTTGATCATTTTACTAAGGTGTGCTTTGAATTGGATAATATCTGTGTGGCAACTGATGTGGTTTTGATCATTTATAAGGGGTAGGAGCAAGTATTAAAGGCATAACACTCATAAGGACTAAAGCATAAAAGAAAAACTACTTATATTGTAGAAGGACCAAAGTACATCAAAACTTGACTTTTCAAAAGTCAACCATAGCCACAAGTCTACTTACAGAGACCATACATACCACCGACTCAAAAGGCAAAAAACCACCGACATTGCTAACCCACTAGATAAACCATATACAGACGGCAATGATGAGTATCCAGAGAAAACACGAAGTTCCTCGATCGGTGAGTTTCTCCTTCTCAAAAAGGAGTTCAGCTAGGGTATCGGCAGAGTAGCCTCTAGCTCATTTGCCTGGCGATCGCGTCTATAGTCTCCATGGTCTCGTGATGAGGGCTTGTTAGCATTCTTGCAACGCCGTCTCATTACGGTGGATATGCCTTTGCAAGTAGAGGAACACCTCCCTTGCTCTAGTGGTCTGTGGTGGATCCAAACACCCATTTATGGGACACCTGGATCCCTAAAAAATCAGAAATCAAACGTTTGAACACACTTAAAAGCTGACTCCAACATGAAACTATTAACTAAACATGTTAAATTAAAAAAATACAAGCATTATCATGTAGAAGACTAGCCAACCTGAATAGGTAATGCATAGTAACGCCTGCCAGCGTTGACATTATTCCAGCAAGTTTTAACTACAGCCAGCCTACCACAAGCACAACGAACCATTATTACAAGTAGATCGGAAAAATTCAGGATAAGAATTATTTTTGGTAGAGGAGACTTTAGGGATGAGTGGTGAATATGAGTTGCTTTTATTAGGCCTTAGTTACTGTAGCACCCACAGAAAAGTGTATCGAGCACGCTTAATTGAAAAGTGGAAATGACAATTATGCCCTTGGACTAAAGACAAATCTAACGCCATAAGATGTCCTTGACTAACGGCAAAATGGTCAAAGGACTTGTAGCGAGTATAAACCTTGAAATAGGGACCCCCGACGATGAAAAGGGCGAGTTTTGTCCCATCGCGATGCGTCGTGCCAACTTTAGGGACCAACCGTGTATTCTAGTCTTTATATAATAAAAGAACTATACGTGTGTGATCCGGTAAGATACCTCCGGACACGAGTAGATGAACCGGTCCAACCCCGGATTAAGACTTAGCGGTCCAGACTTACCCCGGACGTCATCCGCCCCCGCAACACGTCACCAGGAAAAGGGATCGTAACCACGGATACATAACACAGTCCGGGGAAAGATTAGCCACGGCTCAACCAAAAGGGTAAGGAATCTTACATGGGAATGAGGTACTGTCGCCCACAGTCCTCAAAAGGGAAAGCGTTGCGGATTACCGCCCAAAACCGTCGCTGTCACAACAATAAGACAATCTCCTAGGTTGACTTGCGTTCTTCCCGCCCATAACTGTCGTTCTCATGACCCGTGACCATGAGAACCCGACAAGAAAGTCCAACATATAAATAGGGGTCTTCGCCACTGTTCAAACGGTAACTTGGACTCACTCTCTCTCTAGAATACTTTATCTCTCTTGTTAGGATATAACTTTTCACATACACATCAAACCATAACACAAAGTAGCATATAGATGGAATTCTAGAGAGAGAAAGTTAGAGGTTTAGGGAACTTAGTGAGAGAAAGTGAAAGATATTATTATGAGCTCCAACTCTCTACCTTGGAAGGTAGAGAGTATTTATAGTCTTACATAACTCGCCACACTTTGGGTGTGGATCGCATACAGGTGGGTAAAGACCCGTCCGTCCTCCACGATGTTACTTAACTAAATTACTACTTAACTTAAAAGAACTACGACTACGAGCTTTCTAACGATTACATATACTTGAGGTGACCGACTCTTTAATACCGGAATTTCTAATTCCTAACAATCTCCCCTAAGGAGGTCACCTCAATCATGTACCAAAATTACATTGAATACAACTAGATATTACATTAAAATTGTTCTTGCATTCTTGATGTAGTCCTTTGCTCCTAAGCTCGTAGTCATTGATTCTTCACATTGCATGTTTGGTTACTTCAAGTGGAGGTCTTTTACTGATCCACGTGATAGTCATTTTGAGCCATCTTTTGAGATCATCACCATCAACAATCTCGACACATCCTTTGTGGAGTTGGTATTATGTGATGTAGTGACTTTAGGACCGACATGCTCACATTCGGATCATGAAATCTTCTCATCGAGTAGCGGAAGCTTTTGTTGAATCATGATATTGGCGCAGCAGCAGGCACGCTTGTGTGAAAATATCGAGTCATTGATGCACTAATCATGATTTCTTTTGAGATGAATGTGTAAAGTGAGCATGCGGCTATGGATTGACCGCTTCATTCGATCACCGCAAACGCCGGGTGTACCGCATACAACGATTAGCATAAATCGCACGAAAGTGTCTTTGATCACTTCGCTGAATTGAGGTACACGCCCACGGTTCCTCGCTGATCGATTACAAGCATCTTACTGTGATCGTAGGATTCCTAAGAATCACCTTGACGGGGTTTCGCAATGTTCTAGCTGTTCTCAAACCGAACGCCTCAAAGAAGACAACACGGAGTGAGTGAACCAAATAATTTTAAGTCCAGCGATTGATGAAAAGATTTGAACAACAATCGTGTATTGCTCAATAGAAATTGTTTTGCAATACAACGAAGGTTTTATTGAAAGTCAATTATCAATCATAAAATACCTTTTGGTTTGAAAAATTAGTACACGATCGATGTGCTAAAGAAAAGTTTTAAGCACAACGACCGGTTTTTCAAAGGTATCCGTCAATTCCTAACTCGAACCGTGATTGATTCAAGAAATTGAATCGCCCATTGTTTCTGCTTCGGTTGTCACATGGTTGATCCATATAATAGATCTCACATGCCACCTACCAGAGCTTGTTTGATGTTGGCTCCAAGGCTTTCCATCTTCATTGTGAGTGTGTAAACACATCACTCGGATGTTCCGCAATACCACAAGGATAATGCGTGGGACTCAAGATATAATCTCTCTTCCACATTGTGTGAAACAGAGAGTCTTCATTGAAAGTGTCCTAATGAGATTTATTGATGATCTCGTGGCTCTAGACTCAATTTGTGCATATTTGGATCCCGTGTCGGGAGACTAGGAGAGGGTCTCCTTCTTCAATATCAACCATCTCTAAGAGAAAGTCGATAGATAATGTCGGTTCCCGTGAGAATGAAACAAGCCCTTTAAGAGGAACTTGAGTGGTTTGGAAAGTTGAAGTGCAAGCGTCCACCGGGTCCATGACGCCTTGTCTTCAATACCGATGTTACCATCGGTAGTATATGATTAGAACCCGGTTTACGCCCTAAGGTTGAATAAATGGAGGCTATTTGTTTTCACCCTTTCTCATTCAATTCTTTTTAATTCTTCAACCCTTCAAGGCTTACCGAGACTTCATAGCTAGAACCTTGTTGGGTTTATTCCAAGACTAGCTCGGTCTTAGTCCGCACTCTTCCTTATCTCATTTTTCTCCTTTTATCATCATACCTAAGGACTTCTACACTAACTAGTGGATTGTCCTCGGTAGATCCCTCCGGTTCGGCGGATCATGGGAACCAATACCTAACCTTATCATCCTTGTATCACCGTACATAAAGTAAAGTTGGTAGGTCAATTTGGTATTGTTCATCCGCCATTGGATCCAATTGAAAACCATTTGAAAATCAATTCGTATACTTGTGATATATTATCAAAGCTTTTGTACTGAATTGTTTTTGATATTTTAGAATGAGAACTCCCTCAACATGTGCATCAAGTATTTGAAAATGTTTTGCACACGGAGGCAAGAGAAAGAATTAACTTCTTTGATTACCATTTTCTAAAGATATCAACATCACTTCCTCACCGGATCAAGTGGTATAGCATTTCGGGAAGGATGAGGTTTCCATGAATTTGCTCCCCTCAATATGTGCCTCGAGGTTTGAAAAGAGTTTTGCACATACTAGAGGAACCTCGCACATGGGATGAATGATCACGTTTCAAATCAAAGGTTTAAGATAGATGCTCCCCTCAACATGTGCATGAAAAATTTGAAATCGTTTGTCACATGTGGGAGGAACAAGATGTACATTCATATAACACCATTTGTCGAATTATCGCTTTAACCAATTTAAATCACACATTCTCCCCGATCACAATTATCAAATCATTTGAGATTTGTGATCTCTTATAGATTTAAATTGATTTTGAAAGCTTTTAAGGAGAATTGTGACTTGATTATGAACGCGTTTGAACTGATATGATCTGATTTTAAGACTTTAAACTCCATTTAAAAAAACATGCATGTATATCCTTTGAAAACAATTTAATGCCAAATAACTTTTAATTTAATTGAAATCATTCTCCCTCAATCAATGACATAGGTTGTTGATTGAGAGATAGAGATTTTGACAAATAAGTCCTCGATGATTTTCAAAATAGAGATCGAGTTATTTTTCAAAGCATTTGGTTTTCAATGGATAAATGTTTATAGAATCGAGCATGGAATTTGAAAACATGTTAAAACACGGCTCGTTCTTTCTTTTAAAACCGGGTTATTGCCTAAAGATGACAATAAACCATTTCTCTTTCTCTCAAATTTTTTTTTTTTTTTTTTTTTTTTTTTTAAAGAATTGAACAACATCTAAAGTCCGTGTCATTCTTTGAATGACAAGACAAAAACAAGAGATATTATCGAACCGGAAGAAACAAGACAAAAATGACAATATTTTTTGAAGAATATTCGAATTTTTCAAATTTTTATGGATTTTGAAAGTTTTATATTTTTCTATTTGATTTTTTTGAATAGATATATACAAGAGATAGATGAAGAAAGACCTTTACTCCTCGTCTTCCTCCTGAAGACGTTTGAGAGTTTCTGGTTGAAGGCTTTTCAAACCAAGACGTGGAAGAATAAACTCAAACGTTCTCTTGGAAGAGCTTTGGTGAAGATGTCGCTAACCGATATTCGCACCTCACAAAATAAAGTTCCACCACACCTTTTTCCACCTGCTCCTCGATGAAATGATGTCGAATGTCGATATGCTTTGCTCTTGAGTGTTGAACGTTGTTGCATGAAAGAGCAATAGCACTTTTATTATCACAAAGATGAGGGATTTTGTTGAATTCAAAGCCATAGTCGATAATTGTGATCTCATCCATAAGATTTGAGCACAACAAGATGACATGGCTATGTATTCACCTCGTAGAGGAAATAGAAGTACTCATTTGCTTCTTTGAAGACCACCACAAGCTTATCACCCAAAATCGAGCACCTCCTCGACGCATTTCGACGAGTATCTTGACAACTGCATGATCGGCATCTGCATAGGCCGTTAGTGACATACCGGTGTCCTTCTGGTACCATAGTCCCATATTGATGGTTCCTCGAGATACCGAAGACCCGCTTAACCGCTTCAAGGTGCTTTTAGTAGGCTTAGCACGGTATCTAGCACACATGCAAACAAATAACAAGATGTCCGGTCTACTAGCGTGAGATACATCGTGGATCCAATCATACTGATATTTCGTTTGGTCAATCATGATCCCCGAGAGGTCCTCATCTAGTTTGGTTCGGTCAATCATGGGGTGTCAACAGGTCACTTGAATCAAATCCAAATTTATTTAAAATCTCTTGCATATTTAGATTGATTTATGAAAATGCCTCCGGACTTTGAGAAATTTGTAATCCCAAGAAAAATGACATTTGTCCCATCATTGACATTTGAAACTTTGAACTCATTTCATTTGAAAACGATCACATTCCATTGGGTCACGAGGCAAAATAATATCATCAACATAAATTTGAACATGAATCAAATGTTTGCGACTTCACAGTGAACAATGTTGGATCAATCTGCTCCTTTGATGAATCCGGTTGATAGAAGAAACTTTGATAGTGTATCATACCATGCCCTTGGAGCTTGCTTTAAACCGTAAAGAGCCTTCTTCAAACGATAAACGTGAGTAGGATGCTCTTGATTCACAAATCCTTCAGTTGGTGGACGAGACGACTTCTTTAAGATCTCCGCTTTAGAAATGCCGTCTTTACATCCATCCGATAGACTACCATGTTCTTACTAGCGAGATTAGCCGAAAGATTCGATTGCCTCGATTCGAGCAAGCGGAGCAAAGATTCTTCAAAGTCTATATCCTCCTCTTGACGATATCCTTTAGCAACTAATCGAGCCTTGTTCTTCAACACATCACCATGCTCATCAAGTTTTACTTTGAAGATCCATTTTAGAGCTATAATCATAGCACGCTCGAGCGTGTACTAACTCCCATACATCAAGACGATCAAACTCATGAATTTCATCTTGCATAGCATTGAACCGCTATCTTCATTCATAGCGCTTTAACATCTTTTGGTTCGATCTTAGATAGTACGGAGTCAAGAAGCACCATAAGGCATCGGTTGCGAGTTGCTTCGGGTTGATACAGACGAGAGGATTTCCAATGATGTTGTCTAATGGATGATCGTGAGTCCATTTTCCGAGGTGTTCATGTGGCATTTGTTGAGGAACCGAGGTAGGCGAGTCGATGTCTCTGAAGAAGATGGTTCGATGATGATTTAGGAGTAGCAAATATGTTTTCAAAAGGAGCATCTTCGTGAGTAGCAAAGGGATTAACTTCATCATTGATGCGAAACATTTCCATGATGTACATTTGAAGAATGATGATTTGTTGATGAGATCAAGGATCTGCAGCGGTGCTTCTTGGCTTAAAGATATTGAGATCAAGGATTGACTTCATTCACGGAATATGAGCAACTTCATTGTGTGGATCAAGACCTCATTAGTAATTGCATCATACGTTCATCAAACATGGATCAAACAATTTCTTTATATCATCTTTAGACGGAGGTACATATGGAGTTTCTTGAGAGGTGTTTGGAACAAGGATGAACCAATAGGATCTTTTGAAGTGCGGGTCCCGAATCGAGTGTCCAGAGCCATTTGACCGGTCACTCATCAAACGTAACGTGAATTATTTCCATGATATTTCGGGTTCTTTTGTTGTAGATTCGGTAACCCTTCTTGTTTGGTGCATAACCTCTGTAAACTCCAATATCTCGCTTTAGCTCATAATTTACCTAAATCTTGACCGTCATTTGTTGGATAGCACAAAGCACCAAACACACGAAGATAGGATAAACCGGGTTTTCGCTTATGAACAAGTTCATATGGAGTTTTTCCATGAGAGGTGTGAATGAGAGAACGATTTTGTAGCAGCAAAGAAGAATGGCTTCACCCATAGAAACATTGGAACCTTCGAATAAATTAGCATTGTTCTAGCGGCTTCCACAAGAGTTCGATTTCGTCTTTCAACTATACCGCTCATTGAGGAGTTCGTGGAACACTTCTTTGATGACCGATTCCAATACTTTCATAAAATTGACTTAAGTCTCGATTAACGAACTCGTGCCATTGTCTGCTCGAACAATTCTAACCGTGTTGTTAAGACAAACCCAGTAGTTGCTTGATAACTTTGATGATGATGATGGAGTTTCATCCTTAGTCCTCAAAAACTTGACCCAAGTAAATCTAGAGTAGTCATCAACAATGACTAAAATGTATCTCTTCCCATTAATCGCTTGCACTCTCATTGGAATCATCATACCAATGTGTACATGAAGCAATAGCCCGATGCACTTTACCATTAAACATATCGAAGATGTCGATAAGCAATATCATCTCACGCACCATATATTCTCCTCACATTTCTTTCAATCGAACGCCGAGGTAACACATACCAAAAGGCTCCGAGACCATTTCCCCAAATAGTTGGAATAATACATCCTTCCCCTCACGGTTTTGATACCTCGTAATCAAATAAACATAATAAATCCATAAACTTGAAATCTTGTGAGAAGAACTCAAATAGCCCAAATGAATCTCGTGAGAATCAATCGCTACATAAACTCTCTCGACTATCTTTATCAACCCATATGTAGACAATTTGAAGTGACCACTTGTTGATGAAAACCCGATATACCAAACTTGAAATCAAGTCGAATTCCCGATTTGTGTCTTAAGCTTGCACTTAAAGATGGAAGAACGGTGTCGAGAGTCTATGCTTCAAGCAAATCTCTAAGTACTACTACTCAAACAAAGTATGAGACATTAACACCTCTTGATATTATCCACATCGCCATCTCGCATGTGACACCGAGTAAAACAACGTAACTCCTAATAGTGATAGTTAACCGTGTCTTCAACCATCCACCTCATCGCCGGTAACTAGATAAACCAAGTCTTCAACTCAAATTCTTAAGCCCGAGCAAGTTATCAAATAAGAACACGCCTTTGTGAAAGACAACTTCAATCTCAAATAAGTGATAAATGATTAACTCAAGTCATCAACTTGTGTCAAATGCCCAACACGTGAAAACAACATACAATCGGATGTACATTGTCCCATCGAATGAACCGAACAAATGATTCCTCAACATCAATGCATTCTTCCTTAAAAGTAAACATGTAGAGACCGATCCGAAGATTCACCAATAGATGAAGAAAGACCTTTACTCCTCGTCTTCCTCACGAAGACGTTTGAGAGTTTCGGTTGAAGGCTTTTCAAACCAAGACGTGGAAGAATAAACTCAAAACGTTCTCTTGAAGAGCTTTGGTGAAGATGTCCGCTAACCGATATTCGGACCTCACAAAATAAAGTTCCACCACACCTTTTTCCACCTGCTCCTCGATGAAATGATGTCGAATGTCGATATGCTTTGCTCTTGAGTGTTGAACGTTGTTGCATGAAAGAGCAATAGCACTTTTATTATCACGAAGCGGAGGGATTTTGTTGAATTCAAAGCCATAGTCGATAATTGTGATCTCATCCATAAGATTTGAGCACAACAAGATGACATGGCTATGTATTCACCTCCGAGAGGAAATAGAAGTACTCATTTGCTTCTTTGAAGACCACTCACAAGCTTATCACCCAAAATCGAGCACCTCGGCATTGACGACGAGTATCTTGACAACTGCATGATCGGCATCCGTGATAGGCCGTTAGTGACATACCGGTGTCCTTGGTGCACCATAGTCCCATATTGATGGTTCCTTGAGATACCGAAGACCCGCTTAACTCGCTTCAAGGTGCTTTTAGTAGGCTTAGCTCGGTATCTAGCACACATGCAAACAACGAACAAGATGTCCGGTCTACTAGCGTTGAGATACATCGGGATCCAATCATACTGATATTTCGTTTGGTCAATCATGATCCCCGAGAGGTCCTCATCTAGTTTGGTTCGGTCAATCATGGGGTGTCAACAGGTCACTTGAATCAAATCCAAATTTATTTAAAATCTCATTGCATATTTAGATTGATTTATGAAAATGCCTCCGGACTTTGAGAAATTTGTAATCCCAAGAAAATGACATTTGTCCCATCATTGACATTTGAAACTTTGAACTCATTTCATTTGAAAACGATCACATTCCATTGGGTCACCGAGGCAAAATAATATCATCAACATAAATTTGAACATGAATCAAATGTTTGCCCGACTTCCGTGAACAATGTTGGATCAATCGCTCCTTTGATGAATCCGGTTGATAGAAGAAACTTTGATAGTGTATCATACCATGCCCTCGGAGCTTGCTTTAAACCGTAAAGAGCCTTCTTCAAACGATAAACGTGAGTAGGATGCTCTTGATTCACAAATCCTTCAGTTGGTGGCGTGACGACTTCTTTAAGATCTCCGCTAGAAATGCCGTCTTTACATCCATCGATAGACTACCATGTTCTTACTAGCGATTAGCCGAAAGATTCGATTGCCTCGATTCGAGCAACCGGAGCAAAAGATTCTTCAAAGTCTATATCCTCCTCTTGACGATATCCTTTAGCAACTAATCGAGCCTTGTTCTTCAACACATCACCATGCTCATCAAGTTTTACTTTGAAGATCCATTTTAGAGCTATAATCATAGCATGACGCGAGCGGTACTAACTCCCATACATCAAGACGATCAAACTCATGAATTTCATCTTGCATAGCATTGAACCGCCTATCTTCATTCATAGCAGCTTTAACATCTTTTGGTTCGATCTTAGATAGTACGGAGTTGAAGAAGCACCATAAGGCATCGGTTGCGAGTTGCTTCGGGTTGATACAGACGAGAGGATTTCCAATGATGTTGTCTAATGGATGATCGTGAGTCCATTTTCCGAGGTGTTCATGTGGCATTTGTTGAGGCCGAGGTAGGCGAGTCGATGTCTCCAAGAAGATGGTTCGATGATGATTTAGGAGTAGCAAATATGTTTTCAAAAGGAGCATCTTCGAGAGTAGCAAAGGATTAACTTCATCATTGATGCGAAACATTTCCATGATGTACATTTGAAGAATGATGATTTGTTGATGAGGCGAAGGATCTGCAGCAGGTGCTTCTTGGCTTAAAGATATTGAGATCGAAGGATTGACTTCATTCATCGGAATATGAGCAACTTCATTGTAGGATCAAGACCTCATTAGTAATTGCATCATACGTTCATCAAACATGGGATCAAACAATTTCTTTATATCATCTTTAGACGGAGGTACATATGGAGTTTCTTGAGAGGTGTTTGGAACAAGGGATGAACCAATAGGATTTGTTTTGAAGTGCGGGTCTGAATGGAGTGTCCAGAGCCATTTGACCGGTCACTCATCAAACGTAACGTGAATTATTTCCATGATATTTCGGGTTCTTTTGTTGTAGATTCGGTAACCCTTCTTGTTTGGTGCATAACCTCTGAAACTCCAATATCTGCTTTAGCTCATAATTTACCTAAATCTTGACCGTCATTTGTTGGATAGCACAAAGCACCAAACACACGAAGATAGGATAAACCGGGTTTTCGTTTATGAACAAGTTCATATGGAGTTTTTCCATGAGAGGTGTGAATGAGAGAACGATTTTGGGTGTAGCAGAAGAAGAATGGCTTGACCCATAGAAACATTGGAACCTTCAATAAATTAGCATTGTTCTAGCGGCTTCCACAAGAGTTCGATTTCGTCTTTCAACTATACCGTTCTGTTGAGGAGTTCGTGGAACACTTCTTTGATGACTGATTCCAATACTTTCATAAAATTGACTTAAGTCTCGATTAACGAACTCTGTGCCATTGTCTGTTCGAACAATTCTAACCGTGTTGTTAAGACAAACCTGTAGTTGCTTGATAACTTTGATGATGACAGATGGAGTTTCATCCTTAGTCCTCAAAAACTTGACCCAAGTAAATCTAGAGTAGTCATCAACAATGACTAAAATGTATCTCTTCCCATTAATCGTTTGCACTCTCATTGGAATCATCATACCAATGTGTACATGAAGCAATAGCCTGATGCACTTTACCATTAAACATATCGAAGATGTCGATAAGCAATATCATCTCACGCACCATATATTCTCCTCACATTTCTTTCAATCGAGCCGAGGTAACACATACCAAAAGGCTCCAGAGACCATTTCCCCAAATAGTTGGAATAATACATCCTTCCCCTTGCGGTTTTGATACCTCGTAATCAAATAAACATAATAAATCCATAAACTTGAAATCTTGTGAGAAGAACTCAAATAGCCCAAATGAATCTGTGAGAATCAATCGCTACATAAACTCTCTCGACTATCTTTATCAACCCATATGTAGACAATTTGAAGTGACCACCGTTGATGAAAAACCCGATATACCAAACTTGAAATCAAGTCGAATTCCCGCATTTGTGTCTTAAGCTTGCACTTAAAGATGGAAGAACGGTGTCGAGAGTCTATGCTTCAAGCAAATCTCTAAGTACTACTACTCAAACAAAGTATGAGACATTAACACCTCTTGATATTATCCACATCGTCATCTCGTGTGACATCGAGTAAAACAACGTAACTCCTAATAGTGATAGTTAACCGGTCTTCAACCATCCACCTCATTGCTGGTAACTAGATAAACCAAGTCTTCAACTCAAATTCTTAAGCCCGAGCAAGTTATCAAATAAGAACACGCCTTTGTGAAAGACAACTTCAATCTCAAATAAGTGATAAATGATTAACTCAAGTCATCAACTTGTGTCAAATGCCCAACACGTGAAAACAACATACAATCGGATGTACATTGTCCCATCGAATGAACCGGAACAAATGATTCCTCAACATCAATGCATTCTTCCTTAAAAGTAAACATGTAGAGACCGATCCGGAAGATTCACCAATAATGTCTTCGAGCGGATGAGGAAGACATTTTCTTTAAGTTCATGTGGTTGATTTATAGCGTGCACATTGAGAGAAACAATAATCCGTAAATATTTGGCAAAGGAATACCAAAGAGCGGATCACTATTCATGAACAATAATCCGTGAAGATTTGGTAAGGAATACCAAAGAGCGGATCATTATTCATGAGTGCAACCGCAATATTATGATAGTCATTATTAACGCCTTGAGGAATAACGGAGATTTGGGATTCTTGAGAATTCCAAGAAGTACTTCTTAGATGGAGAACCAGTTGAGTCAATAGAAACCGAGCATGAGCTTGAGTCGGATGATCAACATTCGTCGGAGGTTGAAAGTACTCATCAAACCTATGTTTGAAAAACAATGAATCCCAAACATTGATTCCCAATTATCCTTAGTATATTCACTCTTCATCAAAAGGAATATACACTCATCATCATCAAAAATTAAGTCGTATAACCATTATTCAAACATCCATCATCATGTAGTATATTCACTCTTCTCCCCCTCAAAAATTGCATCCGAAGTTGCCATTTTTGATTTAACACGTGAATAAGAGTATACACCAATTGAACATAGATCCACTTGATGATTGAATGAGCGTGGAAAAACATGAAGCTTGTTGATGAAGAATGTAGATGAGTATAGCCATTCATGAGAGAATTTCTCTTTAGCTGAAGATAAAGCGCACAGAAGAGCGTACACTTTTCTTTTCTTTGAAGAACGGGGCCTGAAGTGTTATCTGCAGACACCATAATGATGAAGTACGAGGCTGAATCGATTTGAGCAGACGTCATAGCCGGTTGAGTATCAATGTTGAGAAACTTGAGCCGTGAGTTATGAGATATCAATCCATTTGTAATCCATACTTTAAGCCGTCCATGTATTGAAGGATCAAGTATCTGCAATCGAGTAAGGAGTACACGTACTAACATTACAAGCTTGATTGCATATATATGGGTTAGTGACATTAGTATCCAAACTCTTTGGGGTTTCACGGTCAACCTTGATTTTTCATCGAAAACAAACTTTCCCAGTAGGAATCCACCTAAGTCCAAAGATCCTTAAACATTCTACCGACGGTATCCACTTATGGCAAGGTCTAGGATTGTAAGGCTTCTTATGCACAAAGTGGAAGACTTATCCTTGATCCTAGTTTCCAAAGATTTAGCAGTTGGTATCCATCTAGGCGAAGTTTTTGGTTTGTATTGTTTCACAACATGTTGAACCTTAGTCGCGTTAGTGGTCTTAGTGGATAGTACCTTGGCATGTGAATTAGGAAACTGTTTCTTATGTGGAAAAGACTCGAAATTTCTAGTTTTGTTTTCTACATGCTTAGCATTCTTATGCAAATAACTACTCTTAGTCGCACGCCAATCCCTAGTCTTTTGAGTGTTCCTAGGTAGTGGTTTACAACTACTAGCGATGCCTTGAAATCTCGTAGAATTCATCACCCTAGGTCTTGCACCTAAAATTCCGTCTTTTCGAATCATGCCTTTTTGAGCTTTTTCTAGATAATAGTTCTTACACAAGTCATTAATATCATATGAATTACGGGTTTTAATGCTTGATTTTGACACTTTTTTCGAACTAATCCTAGAGGTCTTTGGGAGTAGAAGTAGATGCTTGTTGAGGTTTAGAGGAACTAGAAGCATAATTCTTAGGCAACTCGGTGAAGTACCGGTTTTGACAAAACTTGTTTCTCATCAACTTGGGAGGCAAACCGTGTTTTGAAAATTTTGGTCTTCGGATATAAGCGCATGGGTCGCTAACAATGGACCGGTTTCTAATGGGATGAGAAACCGGTTTCCCAAGGTTGATGGTTTTGTAAACTTAGTGTTCACACTTTTCCTAGAGTTTTCCTAAGCTCATTTTTAAGGCAACAATAGCGAAACTCTTTTCACGAAGTTGAGCTTTGAGTTCATCAATTTTGCTATCAAAGAGTTTTGTTCCATTGACTTAGTTCTAGCTTCTTTGATGGACTCACTAAGTTCTACGTGATGCTTTCTCAAAGACTCATTTTCCTTTAGTAATTTAGCCACATAAATTGTGATGCTCATTATTTCTTGTTATAATAGCATCAATGTCTTGTGTATTCATGACTAAATTACTTTTCTCATTCAAGACGAAATATGTTTCTTGATTGTAAATGGTTGACTCTTTGTCTTGAAGTGAGCTTTCAAAGTGTTAATTTCAAAAGTTCACGAATTCGTGAAGTTACGGTTTTTACATGGTTTGTTAAGTTGAAAACTTTCTTCTTTACTCGAATCGCGATTTCAAGTGAAATGCAATATTTTTCAAGATTTGAGAATTTGTTTGAAAGTTCATCAAAAGCCTTCTTATCAACCAAATCTTTTGTTTTGAAACACTTAATCTCGACTCACCTCGATGTAACATTTATGAAAGACATGTTCAACATTATGATCGGTTTGTTTAAGTGCTTTAGCGGATGCACTATGTTGAACAATAAAGGGTACCTCATTACATGACACCGCTCAATTTACGTGCATTATCGCATCCACAACATGTGTAACGAGAGTCACCGGACATTGGATGTGTCAAGCTTATCAATCTACGAGCCTCAGATTCGGTGCCAACCGATCCATCATCGGTGTTTTACCCGACTCATCATTATATGTTGACTCGACATTCGCATTCAACAACACCCGATTCTTTAACGGATACATTACCCAACTTATCACAACTATTTCTCAACCGCACGACACTCATTCACGTTTTCATCTTTTGTGTAACTTCCTCAATGTACTTCTCCACATTATCCATGAGTCAGTATGAATGTCTCAATGAACACGCTAATTTCCATTCCAAGGTGTTTCTTGAAAGACACTTGATCATTTCATCATCAAAATCGAGGAATATTCCCCGGATAAATGGTGAAATTGATCGAAGATTACTTGAAGAACGTGATTAGATTCATCGGTTGAGAACTTCTCTTTAGTAATTTGAAACCTCGGTTGTTCTAAGTTTAGTAGCACGCTTCTTGTCAAGATGGGAAAATCTGACGAAGGAGAGCAATCGCTTGTTCGATCCATAGTTGTAGATAAAAGTAGTTTGAGGTCTTGATAAAGTAGTTGAAAGGGCTCAATGTTACATTCCTCTAGCATGGCATTTTGTAGCATTGATGGTGCATTTCGATCTTTTCAAAGTCCGAACCCGAGATATCACATCCTCATTTATTGATTCAATCATCTTTAATCGCTCGATGTAGCTAACATTCTCGGGGTTGACTACATCATCATACAATTTAAGCACTTCAAATCACTTGGTCGAGAGTAAGACATGATGTGGTAGAATGCACGGATTTTACAAGTCTATGATTCAAACCGAGAAATAGAATCTTCGCGGGATTTTACTAAAATCAAGACCAAACCGTTAAGCAATGACCAATGGAATGATAGACAATTGTATGTTAGGACATATGATTGTTTGTAGGATTAGCAGAGATGTTGTTTGGTTGTGATTCGGATTGGTTTATGCCCGCTTTTCACGAGAAATTAAGGTCTAAAACTTAAAACCTCAATAACTTCATTCGAAAGGATTTAGACCTTGAAGATTGACCCAATAAACTTTAGTTTATTCGGCGCCATTCTCCTCGTTCTCACGGTCGTTTTGATGGGTAGAACGCTGAAAACGGAGTTACGGTTCAAAAGTTATGGTCGTTTGAAGTTTTGACGGGAAAAATCAACCAAGTCGCTACGAATTCTTGAACCAAGTCGCTAACAACTAATTCGCTACACCAGTCAACTAAGTCGCTAGAGTCCCAAGTCGCTAGACACAAAGCAAGTCGCTAAGTAGTAACTCGCTACCCCTCAAGTCGCTAGCAAAATTTTGGCAGTAATTCGCTACACAAGTCGCTAGAAATACAAGTCGCTAAAGAGCAACTCGCTCTGCACCAAGTCATTGCTACTGTAGTGGAGAGTCCACTACTTGTACTTTAACTCGCTAGATCTAACTCGCTAGGTTTAAAACGTAACTCGCTACAATTTTGTGAAGCAAGTCGCTATGAAGAAAACTAAACCGTGAGCTAAGTCGCTAGCAAGAAAAACCTTATAAACATCACTTTTCAATCCAAAAACAACCCAACCAAGATGATTCAAGCTTACCAAATGAGAACCTAAACACTTTTGATGATTCTAAACATAAAAGTACCAACAAAATTCAAACTTTAACACAAGAAATCAACCAAATGATGCAAAAACCACTAAACTTTTTCAAACTCAAAAACCACCTAAAAACCACTATAAATCCAAAGATGTGCAAGATATGATCTAACCATGGCTCTTGATACCAATTGTTAGGATATAACTTTTCACATACACATCAAACCATAACACAAAGTAGCATATAGATGGAATTCTAGAGAGAGAAAGTTAGAGGTTTAGGGAACTTAGTGAGAGAAAGTGAAAGATATTATTATGAGCTCCAACTCTCTACCTTGGAAGGTAGAGAGTATTTATAGTCTTACATAACTCGCCACACTTTGGGTTGTGGATCGTGGCATACAGTGGGTAAAGACCCGTCTGTCCTCCACGGTGTTACTTAACTAAATTACTACTTAACTTAAAAGAACTACGACTACGAGCTTTCTAACGATTACATATACTTGAGGTGACCGACTCTTTAATACCGGGAATTTCTAATTCCTAACATCTCTAAACCAATACTTACTCTCACACCCTAGGTTGACCATGGAAGACCCCTTCCGCGGTGAGACTAACGGTGTTCCACTTTCTTAGCAGCTACAACTCAAGATTCTACCACTTAATTCAAGATATGTTCCACCAAAGATAGCCTAAACTAACCCTTGTGCGGAAGAGCCCCAGATTTTTCCTAACAAGTTGGCGCCATCCGTGGGATGCTAACATAACTGCGTTTCAAAAAGAAGCTCTCTTACATGAGTAATCAGGCAGATAACCCTTCTCCCTCCCCCGAACCTTCTACAGTCAGAAACACAGGCGGGAAGGAGATGGAGAATGACACAGAACGTTATTCCCCTAACGTTGGGCCATACGCGGCAATAAGGGAGTTCTGTGACAGGCACTATAACCGGATTCTGCCTCTGATGGCAGAAAAGGTTCATCAAGAAAAGTTGGATCAGGTCAAAACCCGCCTGGATTTTGATGATGAAACTAGGAATGAGAGATCTCGGGAACACGCCCGGAATACCCGGTCTTAGTCAGAAAAGAAGAGGAGATCCAAGAAAAGGCAGATGGGTAGCCCCAACACCATATCTGATCCTACGGAATATTCTAGATCATGAAGCGTCTTCTCGAGACTCGACAGTCGAGAAACTGAGCGCTCCAGGGGAAGAAGTCCAAAGAAGGGTCGACAGTCGCGGCCAAACGTGTTCTCTAGGCTGGAAAAAGAACGTCCGCATGTGACCACACAACTGGGAACAAAAAACCAGACGTGTTTTCTCGGCTCCATCCAAAAACGTCCTCCCGCCGGCGATGAAGAAAAGAAGCTGAAAAGCTTAAAAAAAGAAAACGCGACAGCAAGGCACTCTGCCGAAAGGCATCAGAGAAGCCAGAGCTCGACCCGGGTATGTACATCTCACTCGAGGTACACTAAAGAAGAAAGCAACCACTTCAATCCCAGTAGATCCAGGGAGATGTCTCCCCCGGAAAGTGAAGAAAGCACGGGAGAACATTGGAAGTCCACTCCAAAAAATAAGCCGGGAGACGAAGCCGACGAGCTATATTGTTCTTATGACATTGCTGACGCGGATCCCTTCACCCAAATGATACGGAACTTTGAGTTCCCAAAGAGAACGCGGATTCTAGCTCACGTCAAAACGTATGACGGGACAGGGGACCCTGTAGATCACCTCAAAAATTTCCAGACCGCGGCTAAAGTGGAACGCTGACCCACGCCCACGTGGTGCCATATGTTTAATTCTACCCTAATGGGGCACGCCCGCGTCTAGTTTGATGAGCTATGTCCAGAAAGCATCGACAGTTTTGAGGAATTGAGGAAAAGTTTCCTATCCTACTTCCTTCAACAGAAGAAGTAACCACATTAAGCAGCGGGAAGGAGAGTCTACAGAAGCATTTGTTGAGCGGTTCAAGGCGGAAAGTATGCATGTAAAAGGTGCTCCAGAATGCATGCGAGTATCGGGTTTCATGCACGGAATAACGAACCCCGAGCTGATCAAAAGACTCAATGACAACATACCTAAAATGGTTGATGAGATGTGGAAGATAACCACGGCGTTTCTCCGTGGGGAGATAGCCGCGACAAATCAAACAAGGAAAAAAATGCTCGCAATGGAGAAACCACGAGGGTGAACAAAAAAGCATCCAAGTGTTTGAAAGAAAAACAGAGTTCAAGGGGAGTCTGAGGCCAGAAAGATAGCGGGGCAACAGGTTCACCCCCTCACAAAAACCCCAAAGGATATTCTGGCCATGGACTCAGTAAAGTCACAGCCCCTCCTCCCATGTCCAGCCCAACTGAATCCCGAAACAAAGACAGATATTGTGACTTCCATAGGGAAAAAGGCCACAATACAGACGAGTGTTATCAGCTCAAAAAGCAAATAGAGGAAGCAGTTAGGTCCGGACAGCTAGTACACCTGGTCAAGGAAATTAAGAACGGTAGCCAAAAGAATGGGGGCGCCAAGGGAGGAAAAAAGGACACCACCGGCAAAGACAAGGTCCAGGCCATATTCATGGTGCATACCTGGCAGCGGACAGTTAGGCCAAGAGTGTCCGTGAACATAACTTCTAACATGGAAATCTCATTTCCCCCATAGCCAGAGACGACTAGGACGATCATCCGCTGGTAATAAAGGCATAAATTGAAGGATGCAAGGTCCACAGGATGTACGTGGACAACGGGAGTGCCTCGAAAGTCTTGTACGAGCACTGCTTCAACAAGCTAAGTCCCGATATCCAGAGAAGAAGGTACCCGCCTCATCTCCACTCTTGGGATTCATCGGAGAGCTTTCATGGCCACTAGGGAAAATCCTTCTGGAAGTGACATTGGGAGATGGCAAAAAGTCGGCCAGCGGTGGATGAACTTCATGGTAGTACGGTCCCATCCTAATATAATGGGATAATTGGAAGGTCGGGCATAAGGCTGCTAAAAATTGTCCCGTCCACAGCTCATGGAATGCTAAAGTTCCCCACCCACGGCGGGGTAGTGACCTTGCATAGTGACAAAGTAATTCAAGTTGAGTGTCAGATGATTGCTGAACCTCAGCCGCGCCAAAACCCGGAGGAGACTCCGGCAAAAGAGGGGGTCAAGGTAGCAATCCATCCTGAATTTCCAGACCAAACAATTACCATCGGAGGAAGCCTAAGTGACGCGGGTAAGAAGAACCTCTGCGACTTACTCAAGAGGAACTTGGACATCTTTTCCTGGCATCCCTCTGACATGACCGGGGTCCCAAGGACAATAGTTGAACATAAGAGAAGGCTACAACCCGGTGCGACAAAAGAAAAGAGGGCAAGCCCCGGAAAGAAACAAGGCGACGATGTCACCAAGCTAGTTGCAGCAGGAATCATGAAGGAAGTCCACTACCATGATTGGTTGTCTAATCCGGTCCTAGTCAAGAAGAGTGACGGGAGCTGGAGAATGTGTGTGGACTTCAAGGATCTAAAAAAAGCTTGTCCAAAGGACTGTTATCCTCTCCCGGAGATCGACTGGAATGTAGAACCCTCTGCGGCTATTCCTTTAAATGCTTTCTGGATGCTTACAAAGGATACCACCAAATACAGATGGCAGCCAGGGATGAGGAGAAAACGGCATTCCACACAAACCATGGCATTTTTTGCTATACGAAGATGCCCTTCGGACTAAAGAATGTCGGAGCCACGTATCAAAGGTTAGTAGACACAACTTTTGACAAGAAAATCGGGAGAAACTTGGAAGTTTGTGTCGACAACTTGGTCATCAAGAGCCACTCAGAGGCGGAGGTACTTAGGGACATTGAAGAAACCTTCGGGACCTTAAGTAGGATTAACATGAAGCTTAATCCTAAGAAATGAATGTTTGGGGCGGAACAGGGAATTTTCCTAGGCCACGTCATAAGTAAGGAAGGCATTAGAGCTTGTCCAGAGAAGTCTGAAGCCGTAACCACTCTCCCACCCCCAACAACTAAAAAGGAAGTACATAGTTTGAATGGGAAGCTAGCCAGCCTCAACCGCTTCATGTTAAAGTCCGCGGAAAAATCTCTACCATTCTTTAAGACATTGAAGAAATTGTTAATACAAATAAACCATAAAACATTTATTTATATTTTAAGATCTTCTAATGTTTTGTCGATAACAAACGTAAAATCATTTTAACGAAACAAATAAAATACGTAAAAGCTTTGAGCCAATAGATAAAAACACACTTTTACTAAACATATTAAAACTATATCAAAACATGTTTAGTAAAAAGGTTATATAAAACCAAAGACATTTATATAAAACACTAACAAGTAATATTGTTTACATCTTACAGAAATGTATATGTATAACAACTAGTGTTTATATTTTATAGAAATGTATATGTACTTTGTATATGTTGTAATGGGTAAAAACCGAAGTCCATAACCCATGACCCATGACCCATGATCCGTTGACTAGGTACAATGAATGTTGTTGGGTAAAAACCAAAGTCCATAACCCATACCCATGGAGCATGATCCATAACCCATGACCCATTGCATGACATCATGCATGAAGTCATGTTGGATATTATCCATGATCCATGACCCAAAGTCCATGACCCATGACCCAAGATCCATAACCCAATGACTAGATACATTGCATCTTGTTGGGTATCCATAATCCAATACCCATAACCCATAACCCATAACCCAGTTTGCAACCCGAAATCCGAACTAAACTGACCCATAGCCAGATCCCAGGTTTTGCACTAGCCGAATCCCTCTGGTGAGGGATCCGTAGGAACCGTGGGACAGTAGACATGTTTTGTCTATAAATAGTGAGCCATTTCTCTCTTGCTCACCACCACTCTTAGATATACTTTCTCTTAGTATTCTAACCTCACTAAGCACATATCCAAAGGATCATTCTGTGTAGTTTTATGTTTGTGTAATTCTTTAGGTTCCTCTTAAAGGCGAGATCACCACCTCTTAAAGACGTGCAAGCTCAAGTTCATGAGTTTCTAAGCTTCGTCATCATCAACACCACTGAAGTGCATCTTGTTGATAGTTCTTTCCCCCCTCCATAGAAGTGTCATGTTGAAGGCATTAGTGAAAGGTGCCGAAGGGTCGTGTTGAAGGCATTAGTGAATGGTGCCAAAGGTGTACATTCGATATGGTGTATCGATGTACAAGTTATGTACTTTGGGTTAAAGGATGTTGATATCCTTCTAGTGTTGTAACAAGGAGTGTGTATCCTTTGAGATAGTTGTGTTGTGGTGTAGTGTTGGGTAGTGGTTCCTCTTTTGTAATGGAACTCGATATCTAACCTTGTACCGGATAAAGTGTAGGCAACGTTGTGATAGGTTTGGTTCTACCTCATGGAAGAACTCGGTGTCTAGCCTTGTACCAGATAAAGAGTAGGCGGTGTTGTGAAGGCTTCTCCGCCACATTAAGGAGCTTGTGTTGTGTAGTGCTTACAAACTCTCAAGTGGGGTACTCGGAGAGTGGAGTAGGGCACGGAAGGTGTCCTTGTAGCCGAACCACTATAAATACTTGTTTCCTGGTTTTGTGTTCCTTTACTCTTTATCTTTGTATTATTTACTTATATGCTTATCTATCAATATCCAACATACATACTAAATAGATTGACATAAGTCGATCTAAATACTTTAAAACGAAGTTTTAATCGGTAAAACTATTCAACCCTCCCTTCTAGTTTTCCACAATTGGCATCAGAGCTTCGTTACCAAGTTTCTTAGAGTATATTGTACTTTAAAAACTTGATGCGATCCGTGTATGTTTGAAAACTACAAAGAAAGAAATTTCTTAAGACAAGAAATTCATGCTTTGGAAATTTTTATATTTTAACAAATGTTGGATAGTGATAGATCATTCTAACATTTTCTTTTGAAAAATCTTCATGCTAGGATTCTTTCAATGACTTCGTTCTATCGTAAGAAAAATGAAGTCAACATCCAAGGAAGAACCCAAGAGTAATCACAACTTACTTTCACAAAGTACAATTGATTACTTTAAAAGCTCATTAAGTATTTTGCGTCTATGGTTTCTAATAATCATAAAATAGAGCAAAGGTATGTTATCTTACCTATAACTAGTTGATATATAAATGTAGTAATCACATGTGGATAAAATGATGATATATGGCTTTCTCTCATAATGAACATCTTTAGAAAAATCTTGCATATGTTTAACAATATGTGTATGAATATATGAATTAAGCAGTTAACATCAAAGTCGCAAGTTTCAAAAAATCTCTCTTCACTACTTTCCATCTTAACACATCATCGAGAATATTATTCCTTTCTCTTCACTACTTTCCATCTTAACACATCATCAGGAATGGTATTCCTCTTTGATAGTTAAAGTCTTGATCTACCATCATTCGATAAACAATTTTCTTCTTAGCTAAACGTCTATTCAAATAGGAATATAATCTCATTCTACAAAGTTCTTCTCAAAAACAAGTTATTGTATAACTCACTACAAGTGAAAGAATAATCCAAAACACTCCAATATTTGTCTGCAGTGCCGGATCCCTCAAGTTGTACTAGCCGGATCCATCAAACAAGGGATCCGGTGGAACCGTGTAAAGAGACAAAACAGGATAATCATTTTTAAAACCCAAAACACTCCATTTTCTCTCTTCCTAAAACCTAGAACGACCAAATCTCAGTTCATACCATTTTAGGGCTTCATACTCTCAAGCATCTCAATCCTAAACATCATTGTAAGTAATTACACTCATATTCTCTATTCATCATCATCTCTATCCTAGGGTTTCTGGTTTTAAACATTTCAAATTAGTTTCAATTTTTCATATCATTAATTGGCAAATTTGTTAGGAATTATTGTTGAACAGACTTAAGTCTGTTAGTTGTATGATTAATTCTGGTAGGCATAGTTAAGTCTGTCAGTACTAAATTAAGTCTGCAGTGCTAAATTAGTTCTATTTAGCTAGTTAAGTTTGTTCTTGAAACAGAATAGTTATATTAGAGATATATTAGGAAAGGATATTTACACGTCTTAGAGATATCTTAGGAAACGATATGCATTATCCTTTTACACATTTTGTAAAGATGCTAGGATTTCCTTGGTATATAAAAGGAACTCTATGGCATTATTTTTATGTATCGAAGTTTAATAGAGTTTAATAGCAAATACAAAGTTAGTTTTATAATTGTGTTCTTCTTATTGCTTGTGTTAAGATTCCGCATTAAAATTTAAGCATTCGTTGTTAGTGTCTCTCATATAGTTACTTTGGATTTATTCAAGTTAGCTATTGTCTTATTAAGGCTACTTAGATCCAGTACTTTGGACCAACAAAATTGTTTATTGAAAAATTATTTTCCATTCAAAAAGGTTCTACATAATTAAGGATTTGCAAAACGGCATTGTTAATACAAAGTAAAGTCATAAACCCATCTTGACAAATTTTACCTAATTGTAATATTATTTTCTAGGATCAAACATGCCTAAATTTACTCAACAAGACCATCATGACACCGTTCACTACATTCCCAGATATTATCGCAAAGAAGGGTTGTCAAAAAGTGATCGCAAAACTTTCAAAATGCTCCAAAAATGACTTATTCACGAAGGTCGTGTAATTAAGGACATTCCTTGAAAACACCAACATTCCTCAAGTCTTTTTCACAATCAACTTTGATTGTCTCCTAAAAATTGATGAACAAATTTGTTCGGTCTTCATCTTTGAATTTTACAAGAGTGTTAGGATTATCCAAAACAATGATGAAAGTATCTCAATCGCTTTCGTCATAAACAACCAAATCATCACCTTACCTCTCAACACATTCGCACAAATCCTTCGCATACCATGTGAAGAAATTTGTATGTTTTCCAAAGATTGGTCAATTGCTACTCAATCCTTCGCACTAGACCCTAAACCTATCTATCACACTCCACTTGACGACCCCATTGTTGTTCGGGACACCATCTTCAAAAAGAGAGTCGACCAATCTCGTTATAACCGCAACAAAGAACTCATTCAACGTGATCCCTATCAAATGGAACTCTTTGAGATGATTTCCATTTACAAAAGGTGGGAAGAAATTCTTAGAGAAAATGTCATTTGCTAAAAACCTTTCAATCTCGCCTATTACATTGCCAAAAGAATGGTAGGTGTGTTCAAAATTGACAAAATGGTTCTTCCTTATGGTATGCTCCTAACACATCTCCGTGAGTATGTTAGTAGAATGCAACCCGCTCCTATTACCGATGATCACTTTCTCGCCAACCATGTTATGGTACCTCTCACCAAACAACCCTCCAAACGATTCATGATCAATGGGAAAAGGCCTCGTCCTCTCTCGGACTCTAAGGAGGAAGATGAAGATGTAGATGTAGATGTTGAATTCGACCCCGTTTCTAATTATCGAATCGACCCCATGACTTACTTTGAACAACTTCTCACTCTTCCAAATGAATCCAACGAATTCAAGCAAACAAAAGGGATGTTCAAGTGTCTAACTCATTTCCTCATGAACTCGGGAAAGAAGAAGAAGTGATGAGATTGACAAAAGAAACATTATACCCTATGACTTTCTTTTATGGTTATTTTGGATGTTTTATAATTGTCAAAACAATGTATGTTCATTACTTTATGCAAGACTTACTTGATTGTTCTCTTTTTGATATATGATCATTATCTCGTTTGCTCACCCATAGGTTGTTTCTATATGCTATGTTTACTATGTTTTTAATTGTATACATGTAGAGTTACTGTGAAAATTGTTAGTTTCAAAACTTGATACCTAGAGCAAAATATTGCACGCTCACTGTTAAATAGTCTGTCCCAGATGCCGGATCCCTGGCTTATAACTAGCCGGATCCCTCAATTGAAGAATCCGTGGGATCCGGGCAAACAAAAGTGATTATTTCCTTTCATTACATCAACCCAACCTTCTAGACCTTATTGAACTAGTTAAACATGCTTCATTAAGATCACTTAAACTTTCCTTAGCCTCAATTGATCTCACACTTACTCATGAATGACTTAGGATCACATTCAAGATATTTTTTATTTATCATTATTTCAAAACTCACCATCTTTTCGCTCTAATGTTCACACATTATTCCTCTCATCTCAAAACACTTAGTTTGATATTTCTCTCAATTTTAGTAAATTAATTTTAGTCATCTAGATCTTGAAATGGTCTAAAGACTAGTTTTTCATTTCTTGTGATTTTTAAGGAATTTTCTAAATTTTTCTTAGATCACCATCTGGTCTCTAGGATCATTTGACACCCTCAAAATTCTTAGTGTCATCCTTGATCACCCATTGGTGTTCATGAAAACTCCATTTCTTTCCATAAAAGACATCATTAGCTATCCTCATTCATTATACTTGATCATTTAAGTCTCATATCATTTAAGACACCTGAAGAGACTAAAAACACTCAAGATATATAGGTACTAGACCTTACTAGAACCTCATCAATCCTTTTCTTGGCTCCTGAGAGCCGAATCCCTGCGTTTAGCCTAGCTGAATCCCTCAAGTGAGGGATCCGTGAGAACCGTCTGCTCAGACTAATGAATCCTACTTGATACAATCATTTCAAACCCTCTTTATTAATCTAAACACTCCACATTATCTTAAATGACTCTCTAGATCAATACAACTCTGTAGTTGACTCTTGTGCATGCAAATCATTGCAATTTGAAAGATTTTAGTGGTTTAAGCTTTAATTCACTTGCCAAATCTTCTTTCTTATAAACCACTTGTTTTAGAACTTCCAAATCACCATTAACACACTCATTCTCTATAGCTAAAGTCTTCTTTTTAAACCTATCTTTTCTACCATTTCACCATGAGGAAAGCTGCTAGTGCTAACTCATTGATGAAGGATTTCTGACCAGGTTTTAATATTTATAGTGTCTCATTTATCTATGGTTCACCTTATGCACTCACGGGCAGTGTACCCGGTCGTGTGTAGTGTAGTAATCGGTAAAACCGAGGTCGTCCCAAGAGCTATGTGAGCGGATTCTAATTAAGTATAGGTGTTACTGGTTTTAATTGCTTTAAGGATTGAAATGATTAATAAACTAATTAACAAGAAATAAATGCTGAAAAGTAAATAATGGTTGTGATCATTAGAGGTAAAGTGTGCTAATCTAGTTACTCATCCTATCATGTTATGTTCACATCTTACTACTTCCAATTGATTCAAGTGGGGGTTTAAGTTGCTAGGACAGCATTTGGTCAGTTCGTCCTAACCTATCAGCAAAGGCTTCCACCGGAGATCAAGCTACTACCCTTGAAATTCCAGTTGTTTTTAGTCCCCTAAGCCAAGTCATTAAGTACCTCTATATGCAAGATTAGTAACAATGAGTGCCCGGGCGCTAGCATCTTAGACACTCATCCCTAACTTCTTAAGTACATCCAAACGGCAGGTGATCATTTGGCCAGTTCGCACAAGCGAGGAAGGGTCGTCAGTTGGTCAAATCTTACCCTCCCCAACTCAACCTAACTACTTAGGGTCAGTTGGTCAATTCTCCTAAGCAACTAGATACTACTGCCATTCAAAACTACCAAAGCTAGGGTATCTACAAACGAACTATGCATGCATACACTAGAAACAATTATACGGAAGCATGTAAATGGTAACAAAACAATTAAGGAATCATAACTAGGCTAACACCAAAGGTGCTTAGCCGATCATATTAAAAGAAACCAAATATTCAATGTTTAACATAATGGAATACATGAATCGAAAGTAAAAGATAAAATAATCGCTAATGCTTATCGTTAGAGAGTGATTTCTCCCTTGGAGATGGCTCCGTATGCTCTTCAAGATCTGCCTTTGGACCCCTCTTGACGTTCTCTGCTTTGTGGTATGGAGTGAATGATGTAAAATGCAGAAATTAGGGCTTGTATTTATAGGCACGATCTAGTTAAGGTGTAACTTGAGTTGAGAGTTACGCCGTAACCTCAATAATTCCTCAATTATGCTCTCGGTAAGCTGATTACGGCGTAACTCTTGGGAAGGGTTAAGCCGTATCTTCAATACAGGTTACATTTGGCATGATTACGCCGTAATCATTTGAAAGAGTTATGGCGTATATGATGGCGGCGTGAAACATTCCTTGACCTAATTGGTTACGGAGTAATCTTTAGTTGGGAGTTACGCCGTAATTGATGCTGAGTTGGTATTCTGAGTCAACGCGCTAGCTACGGCGTATGTGAGAGATGGAGTTATGCCGTAGTTTCTTTACAGTGGGCATACTATCATAAATCTCTAAGAAAATCTCCAAATCCGCGTCTCATTAGCTCAAATGCTCGTAATTTACCTGAAAGTGAAATATAAAGGAAAACAAGCGTAAATCCATATAAATGATATAAAATACGAGCATTATCAGGGGAAATTGACACTAAATATTCGGGACTATTTGATGTTGTCAAATATCCTCACTGAACTCTACTTGCCTCAAGTAGACCTTATTAGAAAAATTCTAAAAGATATCCCCATTACGGAAGATATGAGTTTAAAAATCCCTTATGCTAGAATAAATCAAAGCCGAACACCTTACGAAATGGGAACAAAACACTCAAAATCTCTCAACTAGTCTAAGTGTCAATTTCGGGGTGATCACTCAAAGCACAGTCATAGCATGTATTCTATCATAAGCTTGGCGGTTACACAAATCTGTACCACTAGAGTTAAGGACTAAACAATTCTTGAAGGCAATATGGGTAGACACGACATGGGCTAAGGGTGAATTGTCATTACTAACATGTCACGGAAAAATGGACAAAATCAATGATACATGACCAACTCCATGGCCAAGACACCAAAGATTGCTCGCTTCATCACCTAGACACGTTTCATGACTAAAGGGTAGGATAAGACATGGGATTTAATTGGTGTAAAGTAAAAATAACAAAGCAAATAGTCTAAACCTATAATCAAGTCATCACCGCTTACCGTTCATCCAAAGTTCAAGTTTTAAGGCGAAGAAACCGGATCAAGATATACCAAGTAGATGTGCCATTAGCGGATGTCATGATGGGCACATTACCTGTTCTTCAACTGTTGGCGCAATAACTACCAACTCAATTATTTGAATGTGACTGAGGTGGCCTCCTCGATACTAAATCTTTGATGAGCTCCAAATATAGTGCTTATAACATTGCACTTTACAATAAACAAATAACTACAACCATTTTTTTTAACATTATAACTAAGCATAACATCCCCCCACTTGAGATGAACATAATATGAGAATCTGGGGGGTCTTCATTGATCTTCAAATATAAGTCTTTGATGAAAGCGTGATTTCCGAACCTCTCTACTTGAACCTTGAACTTAGGCAAACAATGAATTCCCGATCACAACTTAAGACTACACGGTAGGCTAAGGTGAATAGGTGTAACGAAACAAAATATATTGGGTGAACAAAATGAAAGGAATTGATCAGACGGGTGTATCTAGGGGTATCTTGCACTAAAGGTGAGTGCAACAAAAGGGTTTAACATGGGGGTCGAAAAGTTGAGGTGACTAATCGATAGACACACAAGGATAGGCTATTTGGGTGACAATCCTATAATATTGCCTTCTTAAACTGATTATTCCATATACATTAAGCGAACTCAACATACCTCGTCTATGGTCTCGAAATGATGCAAAAGCCAAGTTCTAAAGTTTACAAGCTACCGCCACACTCATAATTTGGTGGATTTGGGTAAATAATTGGAAACGGATAAGGCTAATCTCATCATATAATATTAAGAGTTATAATGTGCTTAGCTAAGGTCTAATCTAGTTAGGTTAAGAAAAACATGTCAAAATTTTAAAAATAGCATAATTTTTCAAAATAAACTAGAAAAACGAGGGCATTAAAGTTCAAGAGATAATTCTACTCCCGTCCCCCCAATTGAAATGTACAAAGTTTCTTTTGTACTAAACGTTAAATAAAGGTGAAGAGAAAGTAGAACTAGAGCGAGAACTTCCCTGAAATTCGCTCCTAAAAAGAAAGAAGGCCCACGAAGAGAATCGTGCCTTCGCTTAAGCATCCATGAGCAAACTTCATTCCCTAAAATCACACTAACCAACAAGAATAATTCTAAAAAAGAAGAACAAAAAACAAAAAGAAATTTAAATCACTTTCGAAGGAATCACGGTTGCATTTAGCATATGCAACAAGCCTTTTAAACCACTTGGTGTCCCAAGTGGACGAGTGTAGTCTCGTGAGGGTTTACATGGAACATACCCACAAAGTTCATTTAAAAACTAATACAAGGTTGTTGTGTTAATATAGAAAGAATTAGAACTGAAGGATAGTTACGTCGTAACCCATTAAATGAGTTACGCCGTAATTATGGCAAAACCTGGCAGTCGCTACTAGAGAGTAGCTACGGCGTAACCATAGGATGAGATTACGCCGTAATGGGTAATGCTTTGGAGATAATTGCTACTGATGATATGTTACGGCGTAACCATGGTGGTGTGTTACGCCGTAACTGTTGGACAGATCTGGTCCCTCAGACACTTGTGAATTCATCTTCATTTTCTTGCAAAATTTGTTAAAAACATAAAACCCAACAAAAAATGAAATAAAAGAAACAAAAAGGATAATTCGGGTTGTCTCTCGAAAGAGCACTTTTCTTTATTACCGAGTCTTTAAGTTAGACTCAAAGCCGTGGACTAAAAATGTTTGTTTGTCATTTCGTGGATATGGAAATCTCCACGCTGAATCCAATTGATGAGATTCTCGTCCCGTTTATAATCCGCGCCAAGCTCTAAGCACCCCAAATAGAAATTTTTGATCTTTTGTTACGGGTGGTTAATCCCGTTGGCTTTATCTTCGTCACTTACGTCAGGTAGTGGTCGAGCATGGCTTAATTGCTTCTTTGTCCAACTCTTAAAATTCTTAACAGTTCTTGGCGTTCTGAAAACTGTTTTATCGTTGCCAATCTTCAACCACATCAGCCCTTCCTTTTCATTCCCATCAAGCCTGGATAATTCCTGAAAGGGCTTTCTTGAAATTACCCTGGAGAGTCCGTCCTTCACGAACTCGCTAGTGTCATCTAATACCACAAAATCGACCAAGAATGTATGCGTTCTAACAAAAACATGAACATTTGTTGCAATCCCCAGAAAATTGTTCCCTTTATACTCCCATTCTTTTACCATTACATGGTTGTAACATTCTTTCAATATGATGTTTACCGGGGAATTTGTGTCAATGAAGGGATGGAAGTCGATGAACCCTATCTTACAAGAAAATTTCAGGTTATAAGGGTTCCGATGGTGAATCCGAGTTCCCATCTCATAAAACATAGGTTGGTCAGATCGTGAAAAAGTCTCCTCAGAATTATTGTGCCAATGGACCATGTCGATATCACTAGAAAAATCGTCGGCACTGATTCCCAAACTCTCCTATTCTTCTTCAAAGTTAACGAATACATCAAAATCTTTTCCTGAAGCGACATCGTTAGGATTTGAAGAGGTCCTTGGAGCTTCACTTAGAAATTCTTCCAACGCATTACCAAAATCGCCGTTAGGGTCAATTGCGCAAACCTTTTTAGGGATGGACAAAAGTTCATTTGATCTGAATGTAGCAATTTCCCCATTAGCTTCAAGCGTCATCTTCCGAGCAAAGACATCAACTTTTGTATGGGCAGTAGCGAGCATGGGCCTACCTAGAATGATAGGTATCCTATTATCTTCAGGAAAATCCACGATAACGAAGTCCACCGGGAAGAGGAACTTGTTAATTTTTACTAATACGTTTTCTACAATCCCTAAAGGTGATTGCATGGATCGGTCCGCCATTTCTATGTTCATTTTTGCTGGTTTAAGGCTTCTGATCACCATGCGTAAGAACATTGAATGAGGCATTATGCTAATGCTTGCCCCAAGATCAGCTAAGGCATTGTAGATGTTAAGATTCCTAATCAGGCAAGGGAGAGTAAAGCAACTTGGATCTTTTTCTTTTTGTGGCAGTTCATTTCTTAGAATTGTTGAACACCTTTCGTTTAGTCGAACTGACACCGTCGCATTGAGAACATTCTTTTCATCACTTAATTCCTGCAAAACATTGTTAGGATTAGTTCTAAGGGAATTAATTAAAGGGATGTTTACCGGAAGAGCTCCAATATCATGAAGTAGGAGTTTCTTCTTGTTGATTCTTCTTTTGACCTTCTCGGAGAAGGTAATTGGCTCCTCAGAAACTATCTCAACTGAATTGGCAATTTCTTCATCCCGCTTCTCAAGATAATTCGTAATGGCTTTTGAGCATAAGTCCACATTCTTTTCCAAGCCTTTGATCCGGTCTTCATGAATTCTAAGGGAAGATACCGTGCTCTCAACGAATTTTCTCATCATTTTTTCTACCCTCTTGCCACGTTCCTTTGATTCTTCAATGTGATTAAGAATCATCTTTTTTAAGTTGTTTTCAACCTTGGTCCCAAAAAAACTTTTTACTTCTTCTACCCTACAAGCCTCATTCTCATTAGCCCTTTCCAGTCTCCTCTTTTCAAACATTGATCCATTGTCATTTTCCTTCTTGGTTAAAGTTTTCATTACCTTGTGCTCGAAATTATCTCTGGGTCCATAGCCAGTTTCCACATGCCATTTGTAGCAATGATCAGATATCCATCGAATAGACTCCAAAGCCTGGTCGGGTGTCATGCCTGGAATAGGTCTATGTGAATCGAGAAGTTGACGGGTCTCGGCATTAATGCCTCTATAGAAAACATAGACAATCTGGTGCTTATTCAGGTCATGAGTAGGGCAACAGTAGAGAAGCTCATTGTATCTCTCCCATGCTTGATATAATGTTTCTTCTCTCCCTTGAACGACTGATGGATTTTACTGAGAAGTTTAGCAATTTTCGAAAGAGGGCAAAATTGTTGAACAAACTCTCTTCTAAGCCGATCCCATGTTCCCTTACACTCGGCAGGGAGTCTATTAAACCACCTTTTAGCTGTCCCCGTAAGAGTCATAGGGAAATTTTTTACCGTAACAGAATAACTAGAGACATTCCGGATGCTAAAAAGAGAAGACAAGTAAAGCACTTCTTCCACATGATCTTGCACATCTTCATTCTTGTCTCCTAAGAACTGTAGCTCATGTAATTCTCAGATGAATTGGTCTGGAATGGAGAATTCCCCCATTTAAAAGCTTGCGAGAAAGCTCTTTGACATTTTACGTTGGTTTGCTCCATATACTGTTCCATGGTTATCCCTTCAATATTAACTTCCTCAATTACTTCGGGCTCTGCATCAGATTGATCAGACTCGTAAAATGAGAAAATATTATGTATAGGAATCGGTGAGTAGTCTTTTTTCGCCCGAAACTGTTTTTCCGGATTGTCAAATGGAGTGGCCAAAAATGGCTTGGAGTTTCTGGTCTTGAATCTTGACATCACAAAAGAGAAAGAAAACTAAAAACAGACTTAATAAAAACCCTAATATAACCCCGGAAGCGGCGCCAAAAACTTGATGCAGGATTTCTGACCAGGTTTTAATATTTATAGTGTCTCGTTTACCTATGGTCCACCTTATGCATTCGCGGGCAGTGTACCCGATCGTGTGTAGTGTAGTAATCGGTAAAACCGAGGTCGTCCCAAGAGCTATGTGATCGGATTCTAATTAAGTCTAGGTGTCACTGGCTTTAATTGTTTTAAGGATTGAAATGATTAATAAACTAATTAACAAGAAATAAATGCTGAAAAGTAAATAGTGGTTATGATCAATAGAGGTAAAGTGTGCTAACCTAGTTACTCATCCTATCATGTTATGTTCACGTCTTACTACTTCCAATTGATTCAAGTGGGGGTTTAAGTCACTAGGACAACATTTGGTCAGTTCGTCCTAACCTATCAGCAAAGGCTTCCACCGGAGATCAAGCTACTACCCTTGAAAGTCCAGCTGTTTTTAGTCCCCTAAGCCAAGTCATTAAGTACCTCTACATGCAAGATTCGTAACAATGAGTGCTCGGGCACTAGCATCTTAGACACTCATCCTTAACTTCTTAAATACATCCAAACGGTAGGTGATCATTTGGTCAGTTCGCACAAGCGAGGAAGGGTCGTTAGTTGATCAATTCTTACCCTCCCCAACTCAACCTAACTACATAGGTTTAGTTGGTCAATTCTCCTAAGCAACTAGATACTACCGCCATTCAAAACTACTGAAGCTAGGGTAGCTACCAGCGAACTATGCATGCATACACTAGAAACAATTATACGGAAGCATGTAAACGTAAACAAAACAATTAAGGAATCATAACTAGGCTAGCACCAAAGGTGCTTAGCCAATCATATTAAAAGAAGCCAAAGATTCAATGTTTAACATAATGGAATACATGAATCGAAAGTAAAAGATAAAATAATCGCTAATGCTTATCGTTAGGGAGTGATTTCTCCCTTGGAGATAGCTCCGTATGCTCTTCAAGATCTGCCTTTGGACCCCTCTTGACGTTCTTTGCTTTGTAGTGTGGAGTGAATGATGTAAAATGTAGAAATTAGGGCTTGTATGTATAGGCATGATCTAGTTACGGCGTAACTTGAGTTGAGAGTTACGCCGTAACCTCAATAATTCCTCAATTATGCTCTCGGTAAGCTGGTCACGGCGTAACTCTTGGGAAGGGTTATGCCGTATCTTCAATACAGGTTACATTTGGTATGATTACGCCGTAATCATTTGAAGGAGTTACGGCATATCTGATGGCGGCGTGAAACATTCCTTGACCTAATTGGTTACGGCGTAATCCTTAGTTGGGAGTTACGCCGTAATTGATGCTGAGTTGGTCTTCTGAGTCAACCGCTAGCTACGGCGTAATGTGAGAGATGGAGTGTAGCTTCTTCACAGTGGGCATAGTATCATAAATCTCTAAATCCGTGTCTCATTAGCTCCGATGCTCGTAATTTACCTGAAAGTGAAATATAAATGAAAACAAGCGTAAATCCATATAAATGATATAAAATACGAGCATTATCGGGGGAAATTGACATTAAATATTCAGGACTATTTGATGTTATCACTCATCAACCTAAGGACCTCCCAAGAAAATTTCTCTGGTTGTTCATGAAATCTCCTCAACCGAATCATCACCCATCAAAGCCTCAAACACTAGAAATCCCTCACAAGCAACTCTACCAATCAAACCAACTCCCAAAAGGATTGTTCCCACAAGACAACCTTTGCCAAACACTACCATACCTCCTAAACCAAACATCCCTACCTCCACTAAACCATCACCTATAGTACATAGAGCTATCTCTTTCACCACCCCACTTTCATCCCCAAACCTTTACAACTTGGAGGACTTGCCACCTAGGCCATCTCATCCCCCACCATTGCCAACATTTTCCTCAATTGAGAAAATGTTGCCACAACAACCTTTTCACCAAAACTTTGGTGTTGAAACCACACTAGCACCCGTATCCTACTCTCCTTCACCCTCAAATGGTCCATTTTGGATTATGAGAAATCACCAAACTCAACAACCGGACCATATGGAAGTAGATACTTCTTTACCTCCACCATCAACACATATTCCACAACCTTCACCCTTAGTTGAACCACCTCCAACTTCATCGAACTTGCCTCCACAAATCCCCCCATCCTTTGTGGAACCTCCACATTCTTCATCCAACTTTCCACCTCAAACCGCTCCATTCATACCACCACCATTCCGTAGCCATGATAATGATTGCTTTCATTGTCAACATGTAAGGATTAGTTCATGAAGTACGTGACGACTAATGTTTCATGTTCTATCACCTTCTCGGACGTTTTGATGAAGTCAACAAATCTAAACGTCCCTAAAACTTAGGAATACAAGCACAAGTGGTGTTCTCCTCTAGTCTTAGGCACAACTTAGAAATTGTTAGGAAATTTACTACATGTTTGTATCATTTTCTTAGTTTTAAAGAGATGTATATTATTTCTCTTGTTTTATTGAATGAAACTACATGTTGTATGATATATAGTTATGTGAATACGTTTGGTGCAACAATACATAACTCATTTGGACATTTTCGTCACTACATTGCTGCCAATAGAATGTAGGTACACGGTTCCCAGAATTTAGGCTAGACGGATCCTTCACAGGAAGGATCCGCTAGAACCGTATTACAGAAGCATATTTTTTAACTAATGTGAAACTCATTTGCAGGAAACAATGCTCCATATACTTGTTTTATAAACCTTTGTTTTGTAGATTTTCAAAATACACATGAAGACTTTGACACCCTCAACAAGGGGGAGCTTTTCGTCAAAGCAAAGCATTGCAAAAAAACGCTTGCAATAACATTCACTTAGGTTTTCCACATTACTTGACGCCCTCATCAAAAGGGATCACTCGTCAAGGGGGAGCATTTCGTCAAAGACGAAACCGTTGCAAAAATACTTGCAATACACTTGATTAGCTTTCCAATTACTTGACGCCCTCAACAAAGGAGAGCATCCGTCAAGGGGGACCTAAGACGAGAATCTTTCTCTCATCCTACTACGTCCTCTTTTTCTTTTCAAACTATTTCTCATTTTATTACTTTTCACAAGTTTTTCTCAAAACGTTTTTCACAATGTGTTAGTTTCTTTTTCGACACTCTTTTTGTTTCGACAAAAAGGAGGAGAAGAGTGTAAAAACTCTAATTCAAATTTTTACGAATTTTATTTTCTTCTTAAAATAATCTTATATTTTGTCATCAACAAAAAAGGGGAGATTGTTAATACAAATAAACTATAAAAAAAATTATTTATATTTTACGATCTTCTAATGTTTTGTCGATAACAAACGTAAAATCATTTTAATGAAAAAAATAAAGTACGTAAAAGCTTTAATAGTTTACTAACACACTTTTACTAAACATATTAAAATTATATCAAAAGCATGTTTAGTAAATAAGTTATATAAAACCAAAAGCATTTTATAAAACACTAACAAGTAATATTGTTTACATCTTATAGAAATGTATATGTATAACAACTAGTGTTTACATTTTATAGAAATGTATATGTACTTTGTATATGTTGTAATGGGTAAAAACCGAAGTCCATAACCCATGACCCATGACCCATGATCCGTTGACTAGGTAAAATAAATGTTGTTGGGTAAAAACCAAAGTCCATAACCCATACCCATGGAGCATGATCCATAACCCATGACCCATTGCATGACATCATGCATGAAGTCATGTTGGATATTATCCATAATCCATGACCCAAAGTCCATGACCTATGACCCAAGATCCATAACCTAATGACTAGATACATTGCATCTTGTTGGGTATCCATAATCCAATACCCATAACCCATGGTCCATAACCCATAACCCATGGTCCATAAGCCATAACCCATAACCCCTTTTGCAACCTGAAATCCGGATTAACTGACCCAACAGCCAGATTCCAGGTTTTGTACTAGCCGGATCCTTCTGGTTAGGGATCCGTAGGAACCGTGGGACAGTAGACATGTTTTGTCTATAAATAGTGAGTCATTTCTCTCTTACTCACCACCACTCTTAGATATACTTTCTCTCAGTATTCTAACCTCACTAACTACAGATCCAAAGGATCATTCTATGTAGTTTTATGTTTGTGTGATTCTCTAGGTTCCTCTTAAAGGCGAGATCACCATCTCTTGAAGACGTGCAAGCTCAAGGTCATGAGTTGTTAAGCTTCGTCATCATCAAGACCACTGAAGTGCATCTTGTTGATAGTTCTTTCCTCCCTCCATAGAAGTGTCGTGTTGAAGGCATTAGTGAAAGGTGCCGAAGGGTCGTATTTAAGGCATTAGTGAATGGTGCCAAAGGTGTACATTCGATATGGTGCATCGATGTACAAGTTATGTAGTTTGGGTTAAAGGATGTTGATATCCTTCTAGTGTTGTGTCTCCTTTGGGATGGTTGTGTTGTCGTGTAGTGTTGGGTAGAAGTTCTCCTTTGTAATGAAACTCGGTATCTAGCCTTGTACCGGATAAAGTATATGCGACGTTGTGATATTGTTAATACAAATAAGCCGTAAAAACGTTTATTTATATTTTACGATCTTCTAATGTTTTGTCGATAACAAACGTAAAATCATGTTAACGAAACAAATAAAATACGTAAATGGTTTGAACTAATAGTTTCTAACATATTCACACTTTCACATAAAATACTAAAACGAGTATAAGTGATTTTATGATTTAAGTAATACATATGTACAATAACTAGTGTTTACATATTTGGGTAAAATATACACATAACTAGTATGTAGTATATTGGGTAATATAAATGGGTAGAAACTTAAGCGTCACAACCCATTGGGCAAATACATTGAATGTAGTTGGGTACAACCCAAAGCCCATAACCCATGGACCTTGACCCATAACCCATTGCATGACATCATGCTTATATCATACATGGATAATATCCATAACCTATGGATCAACCCATACCCAAGTGACCAAGTGCATTGCACTCAAAAATACATTGTATCTAGCCAAAGATCCATGGTTCAACCCATGACCCATGACCCATAACCAAAATACCCATGGGTAAAAGGGAGCGTCCCATGGATCCCTAGCTTAACGCTAGACGGATCCCTTATGGAAGGGATCCGTGGGATCCGGGACAATGGGATTTTCCTCTATAAATAGTGAGCCATTTCTTCATTATTTCTCACCCTTTCTAACACACTTTCTCCACGAGTTAAAACTCACTAACCTCATATCCAAGAGATCTATGTTTGTAGTTTTGTTTTTGTGTGATCTTCTAGGTTCCTCTTAAAGGCAAGATCACCACCTTAAGTCGAGCAAACTCAGCCATGCTTCCTCATCATCAAGGCTACTAAAGTCTTCTTGTTGATGATTCCTTTCTTTCTTCTAAGAAATGTAGTGTTGAAGACATTAGTGAAAGATGTCTCAAGTGTCAAGACGAAGATATTAGTGAAGGGTATCTATCGTCTATAGCATAAGCACTTGTGGTAAGTGCTTAGAAGTCAAGACAAGAAGCATTAGTGAAAGGTGCTTAGAAGTCTAGACTAAAAGCATTAGTGAAAGGTGCTTAAGAAGTGAAGACACAAGACATTAGTGAAAAGTGTCTTGTAGATCTAGTCAAAGGCATTAGTGAAAGGTGCCTTAGATGTACATTCGATATGGTGTGTTTCGATGTACAAGATAGACTAGTATTAGATCCAAGGATATTGATATCCTTGATGATGTTGTAAAGGAGTAGACCTCCTTTGGGATTAGTCGTTGGTGTAGTGTGGTAGTAGTTCCTCCATTGCAATGGAACTAGGTGCTTAGCCTAGTACCTAATAAAGGGTAGGCGACGTTGTGTAGGTGTAGTTCACCTTGGAGTGAAAGAACTAGGTACTTAGCCTAGTACCTTATAAAGGGTAGGCGACGTTGTGTAGGTGTGGTTTACCTTGGTGTGAAAGAACCTGGTGGTTAGCCTAGCACCGGAAAAAGGGTAGGCGACGTTGTGAAGGCTTCTCCGCCATAAGGAGATTGGTGTAGTGTTTACGAACTCTCGAGTAGGTGACTCGAGGAGTGGAGTAGGGCAAGGAAGGTGTCCTTGTAGCCGAACCACTATAAATACTCGTGCTGTGGTCTTGTGCTTCTTACTCTTATCTTTTCATTACACATCTTTATATGCTTGTTTATCAACATCCAACACACACAACCAAATAGATTGACATAAGTCGATCTAAATAGTTTAAAAGGAAGTTTTAATTGGTAAAACTATTCAACCCCCCCCCCTTCTAGTTTTCCAAAATTGGTATCAGAGCTTCGTTACCAAGGTTCTTGAAGTATATTGTACTTTAAAAACTTGATACGATCCATGGTAAATTGAAAACTAAAAAGAAGGTGTTTCATAAAAACAAACACCATGTTTTTTTTTAAACTATATGTTTGGATGTTGAGTTGATAACAACATTTTTTTTACTTGTTTCATTTAATTGCACTAATCCTCTTTTTCATGTTGATTAGTCAAAGCTCATACCCACCAAGCTATAGGAATCGCTTGGTAACAAGAATACCTTCCTTAAGAAGGTATCTTAAACGCAAAGGAGCAGGAATCGTCTAAGTGACATTTGTTGTGTCATTGGTAAAGACATTCCTAAGTGCGCTAGAGGTATGATTTTCTTTTTAGTTTGCTTGATAATTAAGTATGCCTATTTAGGTATTTATATGATTATCTTTTGTGCTTATAC
Source organism: Chrysanthemum lavandulifolium (assembly GCA_022545495.1). NCBI lineage: Eukaryota > Viridiplantae > Streptophyta > Magnoliopsida > Asterales > Asteraceae > Chrysanthemum > Chrysanthemum lavandulifolium. The sequence goes on along the minus strand of CM040246.1, from coordinate 135,062,566 downwards.
ATGTATTACATGAAGCTTCATTAGGAAGCCTTTTTCTCACATACGTGCTTTATTACTCGTCTAAAGTCGTGGTATATAAAACTTATGTTTTGTTTCTTTTAATCCAATAATAAAACAAAACACGAATTTCAAAAATTCCTCCTTCCCCATAAATACTCCCACCGTCGACCACTCTATCAAATCCTCACTTTTTCAAATCTTCCAATTTCAAAAATTTCATCTCATTCAAAAAACTTCATCTTCCTCCTTATTCCATCTCAACCGAAACCAAGAAGATTCGTCATCAACATGGTTTACATCGCGCTCGTGCTCATCGTCTTAACACTCATCGCACTTGTGTTCCCTATGATGAAGTTCACATATGGAGACATTTACTTTGTGTTGTTAATCTACATCGGGATCATATACCCAATCCTTTGTATCATCCTTAGTATTGAAATGCAATATTACTAATAATCTTGTTATCTAGGTTATTATTATCATAATATGTTTTTCATTTCTTTTGATTTATTTGTTTCTTATTCTTTCATGATACATTAGAAGTCATGTATGCATGCTAAAAGAAAATGTAGGATAAAACATATTTCGTGGTATAAAAATGTAAAACCTATGTTTTTATCAAATCATTTACATTACTACGGATCCACGGATCCGGATGATATACTAGCGGATCCCTTTTGTAAAGGAACCGTAGGATCCGTCCTACTGGAAAACAGTTTTCATGCAAGATTAAAAAATACTATCTTTCTAAAAGTAATAATCCGCTTGAAAGTCAAAACCTTGAGTGAGTTAGAGTGTTAAAAACCATTGTTAATAAAAATCTAGTAAAAACATTAGATAATCATAGGTTGACCACAAACATCTCTGCTTTAACTTATCATTTCTATAGGTTCAACTTTGACGCATGAATATGAGTTTGATTTTTCACTCACTAGCGTCTACACTCCGAACATCTCTCTTGAACCCAACACACCTGGCAATCATTTCCGTGGGTTCAATAATCTCGAAAACCGTCACTTCCACGAAGGACGTATTGTAGACACCTCTCTACAATTCGAAGAAGGTATCAATACCTCCTTCCGAGCCATAGGACTAGAATGTCTTCTTGAAATCAACGAGAAGATATGTCCAAGGTTCATAATGGAATTCTTCCGTCAAGTCGAACTCGTTCGTAACGAGGATCGCTCTCTATCTCTTTGGTTTTATATCAAAAACCAAAAGTTTACTCTAACCCTTGGGCATTTTGCTCACATCCTCCGAATTCCAAATCATGGACAATGTGCCTTCACCGAAGATTGGTCTCTTGATTCTCTCTTCAACTTTCGTGAAGAAAATAGTCCATATTGTTCACACATACCCTCTCCGAAAGATTTAAATCGCATAATATGCAAACCTCGACCATATTACTCCGATCCAAACATTATCTTCACACGGGACATCCGAGAAGAGTACAAGCCTCTTGCACTCATCCTACGTGAGAATGTTTGGAGTCTTAGAAATCGAGAAATCCTTCTTGCTTGTTGTGCTCACATGTTGTCTTGTTTGCTAACACAACAACCATACAATCTCGCCTACTTCTTCATAAGGCGGTTGTAAATATTCAAGGCTCCAAGAATAAACTCATCCCTTATGGAATGTTCTTGACACGCCTCTATCACAACGTTATGCACTTCCATCCTCAATTTCAAAGTCCGTTGTACGTACTTGTGAACAAGATGATGGAACCGCTAAACATATCTTGTTGGGTTTTAGGTTCCTTGGATCAAGAATTACTCTAAGTACTGGAACCACGGACAGGTTGGATATAACCACGGACAGTAAGATGTAACCACGGATGAAGACAAACCGCGGCTAGTAGAAGAGTATAACCACGGAAGATGATATGTAACTGTTGCTAGTCTTGTATAGTCGGTTTAGTTTATTGTATTAGATAAATATGGAAAAGATATTTATCTTGTAGGTTACGTATTTATCTTGTAGGTTACGTATTGTATAATGTATAGGACTCCTTAACCTATAAAAGGAGATCCTAGGTTAGGTTAGATATCGTATGTTTTATATCTAAGGTCGATACACTTCAAGGTTGCAAAACCCTAATCTTGTAAGAGTATTCAGTATTATCAATAATATTGAGGTGTTGAATGTTTACTATTCTTCTTCTTAAGATTAAGTGTTAAATTCGCGTAATACTTAATAAGTTCTTTGTTCAAGTCGGTTTCTATATTAGATCGTTTGCTCAACTGGGATCAACAAGTGGTATCGAGCTTGTGATCTAGAAGCTGTAAACCAAGAAGAAGTCTGTTAATCTTTATTCAAGTAATTTAAGATGTCCGACGAAACTCACATGGTGATCGCTTCAAAGGTACCCATGCTCAAGCATGGTGAGTATCAAATCTGGAGAATGCGAATGAGGCAATAAATTCGTATGATTGATTATGCTCTACGGGATGTTGTTGAAAAAGGAGACACTCTTCCTAAGAAGGGTGAGGATGGACTGAGATTGCTATTGTTAGTGAACTTGATAAAGCTAAAGGAAAATGGAGATCAAAGCTCACGAGATTCTATCTATGGGAATACCTAATGAGTTTGCCTTGGACTTTGATCAATATGAGTCTCGCTAAAGAATTATTGGATGCTCTTGAATTAAGGTTTCTTTGGTAATGAAGCTACTAAGAAGTCAAGAATGAATATGCTCAAGCATCAATTTGAAACCTTCACCGCACTTAGTGGAGAAAAGATTGATGGTACATACAATAGACTTCAAAAACTTATCGGTCAATGAAGTCGATGGGGTTACAAGTTTCTTCAAGAAGATATTAATTTGAAGTTCATTAGGAGTTTATCATCTGAATGGGCTATTCATACAATTGTGTGGAGAAATAAGGAGGATTTTGCTATGATGACTCTAGACAATCTCTTCAACAACTTAAAGGTTTATGAGTCTGAGAATAACTTTTCTCACTCATCTTCTGCTAATCAAAACATTGCTTTTGTATCCACTAATCACAAAAGCCCACAAGATGTATCCACTGCTGCCTATGGTATAACCACGGCTATTGCAAACAATACCACTGTTAGTGATAATGTCGGTGATGGTGCAATCAGTGCTTTTCATCGATTTAACTACCGGTGTTCTTGTGTTAAATCAAGATCCAGATCAAATTGATCACGATGATCTTGATGAGATCAATCTTCAATGGCAAATGGCAATGTTGACACTCCAAGCAAGAAAGTTTCGAGAAGGATGGAAGGCGGGTTAAGTATGATGGTCAAAGGAGAGCTGGATTCGACAAAGGCAAGATGGAGTGCTTTAGCGCAAGAAGAAAGGTCACTTTGCTAGGGAATGTCGAGCTCTAAAAAATTGAAGGCATTCGAAGACATCGGAAGAGCTGCTTTGCTTCTTGACTTTGGTTGCTCGGGATGGGATTGGTGATTATGATTGGAGTGATCAAGTTGAAGAAGGTCCAAATGCGACTTTTCTTGCTAGTGAAGCTTCAAAGAGCATAACTTTGCTCTAATGGCCTATGCTTCATCTTACGGTTCGATTACGAGGTATCTAATGATTCTAAAACATCTACTTGTTCTTTTAAATCATGTTATGATAACTTAGAATCTCAAAAAGCTATCGAGAGTATGAGAAAAGAAGTAGAAAGATTGACTCTAGATAACTTAGGTTATAGATTTGGTCTAGAAGGTGTGGAAGAGAAGCTAAAATTACGTATTAAATGTGAGTTTGAGTATGTAGAAAAGATCAATATACTAGGTGGTGAAATTGATCTTAAAGACAGAGAGATTAAAATGCTTAAAGATAAACTAGCGAGGCAGAGAGTGTAAAACTAAAGGCCCTAGATGAAAAAGAAAACATGTTGTTAGGGTTGCTAAAACACAATATGATTCGATCTAGTAAATAAGCCAATAGGTCAAAAAGCTTCAAAGATGGTATTGGTCTTGGATACAATAATATGCCACCACCTCTTTGATGAAACATGCACCACCGCTAAAGAACTGTCATTTAGTAGTGAATTCGGTTTAACAAACTGTAGAAGAAATAAATAAGATGAAACACCTAAGATAAGTTCGATAAGTTATCGATGCTCCCATAATAGAAGATTGGGAATCGGACTACGAGGAAGATAGAACCCAATCAACTAAGTCGATGAGATAGAAAGTTAAGAAAGTTGATTCTCGACAAGTCAATCTTGTACCTAGATTTGGAGCTAAAGTTACCAAGAAAGTAGTAGAGTCTGGGAAATTCCTAGGAACAGATGAAACAATATAACCATAGGGGTAATCAAAGAAGCTTAAATGGTCTAATTTCTAGCAGTTAGGTGATGAGTTTCAATGTGTCAAGAAAGCTTGTTATAACGTGGTAGTTTTGAGCACTTACGGAGAAATTGTCATGAAAAGCAGACCACCGCTTAGGAATCATTGGAGGAGGGTAAATCATCAAAACTTTTCAAGAAAAACAAACCCTCATCCTAACAAGAACTTGATTCCTAGGGCGGTGTTAATGAGGAATGGGAAAACAAAATCAATTGTCACTCTTGCACCTAAATGGGTTCCAACCAACGCTAAGCAAAATGTAAACACGGCTAAGCGAGAATCAAACCATCGATAAGCAAAATATCACTCTTGATTCAAAAGGAGTTTTAAAAATTCCAAAGGTGATAAGCGTCGATGGTTGGTTTTTATCTTGTTAAGGCCTCGACTAGTTGGCAATGGAAGCCTAAGACCAAGGTTTTACCACATGTAAACCGTGCATCAATGGACCTAAAGAAATTTGAATATTTTGATGCACAAGGCGGACCAAGTCGATATTGGCTTGGGTCCACAAAAGAACTAACTTGTGTAATTTTATGTGCGGGGCAATCTTCAAACCGAGCTAAAAGATAAAGGAGTTTTTGATAGTGGTTGCTCGGGCACATGACTTGGGATGGAAGCAATCGGAAGATTTTGAAGCTTTGATGGAGGATATGTGGCATTTGGCAATGATCCAAGGGAGGAAAGATACTTGGCGAGGCATAATCGAGCAGGAATTTAGACTTTGAAAAGTCTATTTGGTCTGAGGACTTAAGTACAATTTATTCGATGTTTCTCAAATGTGTGATAAGAAAACTGGGTACTTTTGGGAAGCCGAGTGTGTGGTGTTGTCTCCACGAGTTTAAGATGCTGATGAGAAGTTTATACAACTTAGGGTACCTAGGAAGGAAAATATATATTGTTTTGATCTTAAAGATGTCCTTCCTAATAGGTCCTTATGTTTGTTTGCTAAAGCATTTGTTGATGAGTCAATATTGTGGCATAGAAGGCTAGGTCATCTCAATTACAAAACAATCAATAAACTGGTAAAAGGAAACTTAGTGAGAGGATTACCTTCAAAGGTTTTGAGTGTAAGGAACTGTGTGGCTGTCAAAAGGAAAACAACATAGAGCTTCTTGTAAGACCAAAGCAGAAACATCATAACACAACCACTGCTTATGCTTCATATGGACTTATTTGGACCTACCTTTGTTAGAAGATTGAATCATAAGCGATTGCCTAGTTATCACCGATGATTATAGTAGATTTTCTTGGGTATACTTTTGGTCGCTAAAAGTGAGACTAGTGAGATTCTTAAGAGTTTCATTACTAAGATAGAAAATCTAGTAAATCATAAGGTCAAAGTAATCGATGTGATAATGGGCCGAGTTTAAGAATGATGTGATGAATCGCCTGTAGCTAAAGGTATTGAAAGGCAGTTTAGTGTTGCTAGAACACCACAAAATGGTGGTGTAGTGAAAGGAAAAATAGAACACTAATTGAGGTCGCTAGGACCATGTTGTCGAGTCTAAGTTACCAACTACCTTTTGAAATTTGAAGTCGTAGGAATCGCATGTTATGTGCAAAGCAGTAAGGTAGTGAAGCCTCATAACAAGACCCCTATGAGTTGTTACATGATAGGAAGCGGTGATTGCATTCTTAAAACCTTTTGGGTGTCTTGTTACCATTTTGAATACCATAGACTACCTAGGCAAGTTTCAAGAAAAAGCGGATGATGGATACTTTTAGGCTATTCCACTAATATCAAAGCCTTTAGAGTATACAATAGGAGGACTAGAATTGTTGAAGAGAACTTACATGTTCAATTCGGTGAAAAGACTCTAGTGTTGAGACCAACGGACGGATCGGGTGTTTAACATTGATATGCTAACCAAATCTATGAATTATGAGCCAATCATTGCGGGAACTTCCACTAATGTTGATGCGGTACACAAAAGGATTCGAGGCGATACATCTTCAAAGAAGCGATTCTCCAAAGAGTTCTATTTGGTTGAAAAGTGGAAAGTCGGTTCATTCCTTCCATCATTGATAAGCAAAGTCCCACCGATGATGAAATCTTGAAAGATGGAGGCAACGTTGATCATCATCAAGATAAGGATGAGTTGTTGAAAGATAATTCGATGTCGGTGAAGAAATTGAAAAGAAGAAAAAGCGATCGCAAGCAATCGCTAAACCCTCTTGAAAGCATAGGCCAATCAGAATCACGACAAGCCATCTTCTACCACCGATAGTTCAAGTGAAATCCGGCTACAAGTCTTGGTAATAGTACTTTCTTTGGACCACATGACACAAGATTTGGTGATGAGGAGTATCCACATGATCCTACCATGCACCTTTGATAGAGATTGATACTCCTACCGATGATGAAGACATGGATGATTTCTTCATCTTGATTTGTCTAATTTGGAAGCTGTCATTAATGAAAGTCCAATCACTACTACCGAGATTCACAAGATTCATCCCAAGGAATGAGATACTTGGAAATTTGAATACTCCAGTTCAAACAAGAAGCGGGGTAAAGAACAATGAACCCTTTCACGAACATGGGTTCTTTGCAAGATCTCTTCACAAACAAGCATCATAAAGATCTCGCAAAATTGTCTGCTTGCTTGTTTTCTATCTCAAAAGGAGCCCAAAGAGTTGAAGAAGCTTTATCCGAAGAAGGTGGGTAGAATCAATGCAAGAGGAGCTTCTTGGTTCAAACTTCAAGAGGTTTGGACATTGGTTGATCTTCCAAATAGGAAGAGGGCTATTGGGACTAAATGGGTGTTCGAAAACAAGAGGATGAAAGAGGTATTGTTGTGAGGAACAAGTCAAGATTGGTTGCTCAAGGATACACACAAACCGAAGGTTTAGACTATGATGAAGTGTTTGCACCGGTTGCAAGGATAGAGGCTATCAGTTGTTTTTGGCTTATGCTTCATTCAAGAATTTTGTTGTGTATCGGATGGATGTTAAAAGTGCATTTTATATGGCACTATTGATGAGGAGGTTTATGTTTGTCAACCTCTTGGTTTTGAAGATCCCGATCATCGACAAGATTTACGAGGTGAGGAAGGCTATGTATGGATTGCATCGAGCTCTAGGGCATGGTATGAATGCATGTCTACTTATTTGATGGACAATGGGTTTAAAGAGGACCGATTGATAAAACTTTGTTCATTAGAAAGCACAAAGATGATATTTCTTGATTCAAGTTTATGTAGATGACATCATCTTTGGCTCTACTAACAAGGAGCTATGCAGAGATTTTGAGAAACTTATGCATGATAAGTTTCGGATGAGTTCTCGGGAGAACTCACTTTCTTTTAGGGCTACTGAGTTCAACAAAGGACCGATGGTATTTTCATTAGTCAAGACAAGTATGTAGCAGATGTTTTGAAGAAGTTTGGGTTTCAAGATGTAAAGAGTGCAAGTACACCTATGGAGACTCGAAAACCTATGCTACCGGATGATGGAAGTCCCAAAGTTGATTTGAAGTTATGCGGATCCATGATTGGATCTTTGATGTATCTTCTTGCATCTAGGCGGATATTATGTTCTCGGTATGTGTGTGTGCAAGATTTCAAGTCACACCAAATACTTCACACATGAATCTTGTTAAGAGAATCTTTAGATATTTGAAAGGTCATCCTAAATTGGGCCTTTGGTACTCTAAGGATTCCCTTTGACAGTGGCCTACATCGATAGTGACTATCTTGGAGCTAGTTTGTATAGGAAGTCTACTCTTGGAGGATGTCGGTTCTTGGGAAGCAGATTAATTTCTTGGCGGTGTAAAAGCAAACTATTGTGGCTAATTCTACAACCTGAAGTTTAATATGTGGTCTTTGCTAGTTCTTTGTGGTCAAGTTCTTTGGATTCGAGAATCAATTCTTTGGATTTTGGGTACAATTTTATGCATACTAAGATTTACATTGATAATAACAAGACAATTTGCATTATCAAAATCTGTTTTACATTCTAGAACTAAACATATTGAGATAAGACATCATTTTATTAGAGATTGTAATGAGAAAAGGTTGATTCAAATGGTAAAAATCCATCTTGATTTCAATGTTCTTGATCTTCTCACCAAAGCTTTTGATGTGGGAAGGTTTGATATCTTGTTGTTAGTATTGGAATGATTAATCTCTAAACTCTCAAATTGTTTTGTATCAGTTTGTATAAGTATTGGACTGTTATTATGTAATCTTAGTATTGCTATCTTGGTTTATAACCACTGATAGTGTTGTTTCTAACCATTATTAGTGTTGTTCAAACCACTGCTAGTTGTTATGTGTTTCCACTAACCATTGTGCTGATAAAAGACAAGTCGTTATAGAGATTCAAGAAGTACTGAAGTTAAATTGTTCATTCAACAAAACAGTTTATAGCTTCCAGCTTACAATGAAACTTCAAGTGCTAATTAAAGACTACTTCTATACATGATTTTCTTCTAATATTTCTACTGCTACTATCCTTGCTTATATCGTTTAAATGCTGGATATGCATTTGTGATCACCACGATGAAGCAGCTAAGGATCAAAATGGGAAGGATGGATTGATGCAAGCGAAGAAGTCGAAGTTGATTGTGGCGAGATAGATGGATGATATGATATTCTTCTTGTGCTCCATCTACTCGTTCCACCATCGACAACTTACTCCCTCTTCCTTTTCCCTTCCCACTATTACGATGTGTGAAGAAGCACCACGACTTGGTGCACAAGACCAAGAACCACCTCTCCGTCCTTAGGGAGTGGTGGGTTTCTTCTCGTGGTCTTGGTTGGGGTTGGATGATGAAGGTTTGGGGTTTGAAGTCTTCTTCTTAGAAGAGTCATCGAGTCTTGAAGCATCACTTGGATTCATCACACTATCATCTTCAGATGATGGAAGAAATGGGGATTTTAATGGTCTCGGTTCTTGTGGAGGTATGTCAAATCGCCATGGATTGGATTCTTGTGGAGGCGCATGTTGCTTTGGAAGATGTTTCTTCGTCTGTATCTTCATAGGGTGATACATACGAACTTAAAGAAAACTATTCTCTCCTTTGCTTGGATTGCTTGCCAAATAGTTCTTTTCCATCTCTCGGGCTCTTTGTTGGAGGAGGTATTGTCATCTGATGAAAGATTGATTGGGTTGGAGCTGCTCATTATTGGGGTTTTTGGAGAAATTAGGATTTTGATTTTAATTGGTGTGTGCGTTATATGAGATTAAGGGATCTTGTTATAAGAAAAAATAAGGGCTATGGAAGTAAATATGGGGCAGGTTAAATGTGGTTGGAGAGTTAATGAGTTTCTTGGGCTTTGAATTGAATTAGTTCTAGAAGTTGACCATATTGACTTATCTGTTCAATCCACGGATAGTTTTTTTTTGGAACCACTTCTGGCATTCACTAACCACTGACAATAATAACCCACTTTTCTGTGTTGGTTTTCTGTTTTTGACTTGCAGGTATGAAGGATGTGTGTGCCTAAGGAGCTGCTATGTTAGCTGTTTGTGTTAGTTGTTTAAAAAAAATTAATTAATGTGTGTGTAATCCTTCATATCTTTGTGAGAACTTTCCTATTCTGACATAGCTTTACTTGCTATATCTCTTGGTTATTTGGAAGCAGAGATCTAATGTATCTGCTGATGGTTTGTTTCAATCGCGGATAGCAGTTCTGGAACCGCGGATAGCTTGGTGCTTAGATTTGGATATTACAGGGGTTGTTTGGTTACATTGGCAAACCTATATCTCTCTCCCCAAATCACGGACGGATCATTTATTTGATTCTCAAACCACTTCCAATTGGCGCTCAACCTTAACCCTAATCACTTTCTTTGATTTATTCACAAACCCATTTCATATCCATCATTAATCACAATGGTGAAAAGTATTCCACTTCACATAACCTAGTTGCGATGCTCACTAAGGATGCTCGATCGAAGGGTTTCATCAAATGATTGATTTTCTAGTTCAACGTCCCATTCACTATGCTTTAACATTGAACCTACCATTCTTAAAGCCTACATACATCGATTACGGAGGAATGCTACACTTGCAGAGGTTCATGGCTTGGAGGTGTTTAGTCTTGTTGTGGATGAGAATGCTATTTACATTCTTGAGGAGATCATTAGAAGTTTTAAAGCTTGATGATCTTGATGGTGTTGATAATCTTTCGGATGTTGAGATTTTCTTTGGTTTAGAGATTAGGATATACACACGAGGTGAAAAGGTACAATTTTTAAGAGTTTGTTTTCACAACAATGGAAGTTTTTGATTCACACTTTGTTGATGTGTATGAGTAACAAGACCACGGCTTTAATGACTTTCCTTCAAAATTACTCTGCTATTATTTGTTTTTCGATGGAAGGAAGTTTAAGCGGTCTAGGATGATATATGAGGGTTAGTACAAAACATTAGGAAGAAGGGTAAATACTATTTGTATCCTAGATTTGTTCAACTCGATTGTGGAACATCAAATAGAGGAACACATTGAACATACTAGAGTATGAAGTACATCATATGCTTCCTAAGGTTTTGCACATATGAGGAATCGACCACGAATGTAATAATTAGAGATGTTCCTTTATTTCCTCACATGATTACTTTGCCTCTTGATTACGAGTTTGATGAAGGTCTTGCATCATGGACTAGGAGAACACAGGCACTAAGCTTCCTCGGGCTAGTGTTAGTGGTGTTGTTCTTGAGGTCATCACATGGAGTGGAGGTGACATGATTGGAAGGGCTTCCACCATCGATTCATGCTTTGATCTTTGGTCCGAATAGTGGAAACATCAATAAGACCCAACCATTGGCAACTCATAATGTGGAGAGTTCTTTGGAACTTAACACGGTGGAGGAATCCTAGCCAACCGGGCCGCATTACGAGTGCATAGATGATCGGGCTAGGTGCGGTGCTATGTCTTCTATATCCAGGGATTCACCTCTCGGAGCAGTTAACACAGCTTGAAGTGATGAGGATAGATTGGAACCTGACATTGAATTGACGGTTAATGCGTTTGTACATGATGACTTTTCAATGAACCACCTCTCGGACCAGTTCACACAGGTCGAAGTGGGGAGGATATTCTTGAACGTTTAAATGAATTGACGGCTAAGTGTGCTAAAATGGAGGATAAAATTTCAGGTCTTCAGGAGTTAACTGTGTTTCAAGGAAAGGATATTAGCAGATTGAAGCATAGAGTGTTGGTTTTGGAAAAGGTAAGGAGACTTGGGGTTGCTGTTTTGAAAGCTCTGCGTCGAAAGAAAAAGAAGGTGGATGTCTCTCCGGCTCTGAATGTGGAAGATGTATCCAAACAGGGGAGGAGTGAAGGCATGAATTCAGGGGAGGCTTGTAATATATCTGTTGATATACCTATAGATGAAGATGTTGATAGTGGAGATAATGACTTTTGGTATCGATAAAGGCGGAATGAAGCGGTTCTTGAAAGTTTGAAGAATGTTGCGAGAAGATGTAGTGAAGGATACAAACAACGATGGTATATCCGAAACCATGGTTAGTACTCTTATAACCACTGATGCAGTTTCAGATATTACAATTATACCCACTACTGTCATACCCACTGCTATTATAACCACATCCACTATTGTCACAACTCTCTCTGAATCACAACCTAAGTCTAAAGAAATTGAGAAAGAAGCTGCAAGTACCTTGATAAATCTAAGTAAAAAGCTAGACTTTTGGGTATATTGGCAAGGAAGGTCAGTAAAGAAAAAAAGCAAGTTGTAAGAAATAAACCTCCTACTATTGCTCAGATGAGGAATGTATTGATGAAGATAATTAAGAATTCAGGCATACATGTTTCTGATAATCTTAGTAGGTGTTCATTTGAAAGAATTTTTGAGATTTATGAGAGATGTATGAGAATTAATCATGATGATTTATGTCCAATGAATTCTAAAAAGGAGGAAGAGTGGATTAAAAAGGATGATGAATGGATTCAAAGTAAAATAAAGAGAAAATCTGAGGTTCAGGAGACATCTGATTCTAAAAGATTGAAAGTTGTTGAAGATGAAAATCAAATCATTTCTTATGAGTTTAAACTTATAATTGGAAGTGAAGGAGTTTGGAAAATTCAAAGACTCAATAATGAAGTTTTTGAGTATAATAAATTTTCACAAATGCTTCAGTATTTTGATAGAGATGATTTGATGAATTTTTGGATACTTTACAAGAACAAGTTTGGTGAAGTACATCCAAATGATTATCATGAGAGGTTGGTTTATCATTATTTGAAGATTTTATTTGAACCTACTCATGATGAACCTGAATGGCAAGGACTCTACAATGGTCAAGTTACTAGATGGTTTTTATATCAAACTTGTGGAGTTCATGTTTTAACTGCATTTCGGAAAGATTATTCATATGCTTGTAGAAGGTGATTATCCTCAATGAATAAGCATCCGAGGTGTTATTGCTCGATGTTGAAGCTTTGGTTGTATCAAGATGTTAGTACCCTATGAAGGTCAAGCTTAAAAATTGTTCTCAAGTATGAGAACATTCTTAAGGCTTGTAAGTGTTTGGCTACATCCTCCAATTAAGATGTTTTGAGCTTAAAGAAAACTTGAGAATTCATTGGAATGTATCAAGTTTAGGGAGGATTGTTGGGTTTAGGTTCCTTGGATCAAGAATTACTCTAAATCTTTGGAACCACGGACGAGTTGGATATAACCACAGACGATAAGATGTAACCACGGATGAAGACAAACCGCGGCTAGTAGAAGAGTATAACCACGGAAGATGATATGTAACTGCTGCTAGTCTTGTATAGTCGGTTTAGTTTATTGTATTAGATAAATATGGAAAAGATATTTATCTTGTAGGTTACGTATTTATCTTGTAGGTTACGTATTGTATAATGTATAGGACTCCTTAACCTATAAAAGGAGATCCTAGGTTAGGTTAGATATACGTATGTTTTATATCTAAGGTCGATACACTTCAAGGTTGCAAACCCCTAATACTGTAAGAGTATTCGTATTATCAATAATATTGAGGTGTTGAACGTTTACTATTCTTCTTCTTAAGATTAAGTGTTAAATTCCGCGTAATACTTAATAAGTTCTTTGTTCAAGTCAGTTTCTATATTAGATCGTTTGCTCAACTGGGATCAACATATCTCTCATGAAGACTTTCTTCATTCTTGACTCCACCAACACTCATCAATCACATAATGATCCTCCTAGCAAAAACACTCAAGGAACCTAGTAGTATTCCAAAATAGGAGCAATTCTCTTGTACTCGTGCTTTATCAATGTAATCCTATTTCTCTCATGAAATAAAACTTCATACATTTGATATCTTAGTGTTAGAACCCCTTTAAATTAACCTTGAAATATAATGCATTGTCAAGATCATTGCATACCTTTAGTAAAGGTTTTGCTGAGCAGATGGACAGATCCCAAAGTTTGTGCTAGACGGATCCCTACACTTAGGGAACCGTGGGATCCGGCAAACAGAAAATGCAACTGCAAGCATTATATTTCAAACATGTCCTTAGAACACCTCACACTAAGCTAAACATAGTGTCTTAAGGCAAATTAAGTCCTTATCAAGATAAGTAGATCCTTCCTATTCATACATAACTCACCTAGATCACACTCTAAGACGCTTGTAGATCTATCATTTTCACCTTAATCCATTACTCTTCCGCTCTCTAGATCACTCATCATTCTCACATGATCCCTCACATCTAGATTTAGAAATCTTTCGATTATGACAAAATTGATCATAAATCATCCTTACCTCAAAATTGATCAAAGTTGATCAAGTTCTAGTTTTCCCATCTCAAAGTTTCTAGGATATTTTCCAATACACTATCCTAAGTCACAACCTGATCTCTATGATCATTTAGCCTCAATTGACACTCTCATCTTTAGTGTCATCCTTGCTCATCCATTGGTACTCTTGAAAGTTCCAAATCCTTCCATAAAAGACAATCATTAGCTACATCACTCATTACCTTCAAGTACTTAAGCACCCCTTCATTTAAGACACTTAGGAGGACTGGAACACTCAAGATGTTATAGGTCTTAGATCTTAGAAACATCATTTCCACTCTTTCATAGTCACGAGAGCCGATCCTAGGATTAGCCTAGACGGATCCTCTAAGAAGGAACCATGGGATCCGGATGACGGTTTATGTCAAATCTTGCTAAAACAATCATTTCAACTCATCTTCCTAACTCAAACACTCCATCTCATCTTAAATGAGTTCCTAGATCAGTGCAAACTCTGAAGTTGACTCTTGTGCATGTTAATCATCACATTCCAATGAATCCTAGTGGCTTAAGGCTTAAATGTACTTGCCAAATCTCTTGGTTTATAAACCACTTTGTTAGGACCTCCATAGTCATCACCTTCTTCCTAACTTTCAGCACTTTAGAAACCCTTACAAACCTCTTGAAATCATCTCATCATGAGGAAAACCCCAAGTAGTAACTTATCCACCAAAGAACCACCCATGAAAAAGGCTCGTGTTATACACGAAATCTCTTCAACCGAATCATCTCCGGTCAAGCCAACAAATGATAGGATCCTTCCTCATCCAATCAAATCAATTCCTAAAAGGATAGTACCCACAAAACTACCAATACCAAACACCACCATACCTCCTAGGCCAAACAATATCATCTCCACTAAACCATCACCATTGGTTCCTAGAGCTATTTCATTTACATCGCCACTATCATCACCACACCTCTACAATTTAGAGGACTTGCCTCCTAGGCCGTCTCATCCGCTTCCGCCGAAAACATTTTCCTCATTAGGAGGAATAATGGTACAAAATCAAGGTGTTGAGTCAACACTTGCTCCGGCTTCATTTTCACCTTTTCCATCATATAATCTCATTTGGATTATGAGAAATCATCAAAATCAACCACCCGACCATATGGAAGTTGATACTTCTCTACCACCACCATCATTCTTGGTAGAGCCATTCTCAAATGTGCCTCCACCAATCCCTCCATCGTTTGAAGCTCCATAAGCCGCTTCACTTGATCCCTCGCATCAAGCCATTTCATTTCTTCTACCACCACTACCTAGCCATGACAAAGATTGCTATCATTGTCAACATGTTGAAAGTTTGATACATTAAGTACGAGAAGACCAACGTTTCATGTTCTATCATCTCCTCGAACGTTTCGACGAGATTAAACCTAAACAAAACTTGAGCATGCTACTTGTTATTTTTCTGAGCATATGATTACTTTGTATTCATATCTCATTTTTGTGATAACATTACTTGTTATATCACCTTTGCTGAAATTAATTAGCTAATCTGATTCCTCGAGATTGCTAGACGGATCCCTACTAAGAGGGAACCGTGGGATCCGTGAGACGAAAGCTTTATTTCTACTAACTTGAACCATATTTGCAGGAAATTGTGTATTATACTTGCTTTCTAACATTTGTTTTGTAGTTATTCAATTTACACATAAAGACTTTGACTTCCTAAAGCTAGGGAGCTTTATGTCAAAGCAATACATTGCAAATTACTTGCAATACTAGGTTTACATTCGTGACATCCCTTGCAAAATTGCAATCATCAGGGGAGCACATTCGTCATAGGCGAAATATTTTGCAAATTTACTTGCAAACACACTAGATTAGTATCACTTTCTTGGCGCCACTTACATAGGGATGGACTCGTCAAGGGGAGTAAAGACGAGATCCTTTCCGTTACTTGCTCTCTATTTCTTTTATTTTTATTTCTTTCACATGTTTTTCTTAAAAGCGATGTGTTGCTTTCCTTCAAACACTTTTGTTTCGACAAAAGGGGAGAAGAAAGTAAAACTACAATTCAAACTTTTACAATTTTAGCTTTTCCTTAAAATAATTTTATGTTTTGTCATCAACAAAAAGGAGGAGATTGTTAATACAAATAAGCCGTACAAACGTTTATTTATATTTTACGATCTTCTATTGTTTTGTCGATAAAAAACGTAAAATCATGTTAACGAAACAAATAAAATACGTAAATGGTTTGAACTAATAGTTTCTAACATATTCACACTTTCACATAAAATACTAAAACGAGTATAAGTGATTTTATGATTTAAGTAATACATATGTACAACAACTAGTGTTTACATATTTGGGTAAAATATACACATAACTAGTATGTAGTATATTGGGTAATATAAATGGGTAGAAACTTAAGTGTCACAACCCATTGGTCAAATACATTGAATATAGTTGGGTACAACCCAAAGCCCATAACCCATGGACCTTGACCCATAACCCATTTCATGACATCATGCTTATATCATACATGGATAATATCCATAACCCATGGATCAACCCATACCCAAGTGACCAAGTGCATTGCACTCAAAGATACATTGTATCTAGCCAAAGATCCATGGTTCAACCCAATGACCCATAACCCATAACCAAAATACCCATGGGTAAAAGGGAGCGTCCCACGGATCCCTAGCTTAACGCTAGACAGATCCCTTGTGGAAGGGATCCGTGGGATCCGGAGAACAGTAGGATTTTTCCTCTATAAATAGTGAGCCATTTCTTCATTATTTCTCACCTAACACACTTTCTCCCTGAGTTAAAAACTCACTAACCTCAGATCCAAGAGATCTACGTTTGTAGTTTTGTTTTTGTGTGGTCTTCTAGGTTCCTCTTAAAGGCAAGATCACCACCTTTGAAGTCGAGCAAACTCAAGTCCATGAGTTGCCATTATTCCTCATCATCAAGGCTACTAAAGTCTTCTTGTTGATGATTCCTTTCTTACTTCTAAGAAGTGTAGTGTTGAAGACATTAGTGAAAGATGTCTCAAGTGTCAAGACGAAGATATTAGTGAAGGGTATCTATCGTCTATAGCATACGCACTTGTGGTAGGTGCTTAGAAGTCAAGACTAAAAGCATTAGTGAAAGGTGCTTAAGAAGTGAAGACACAAGACATTAGTGAAAGGTGTCTTGTAGATCTAGTCAAAGGCATTAGTGAAAGGTGCCTTAGATGTACATTCGATATGGTGTGTTTCGATGTACAAGATAGACTAGTATTAGATCCAAGGATATTGATATCCTTGATGATGTTGTAAAGGAGTAGATCTCCTTTGGGATTAGTCGTTGGTGTAGTGTGGTAGTAGTTCCTCCATTGCAATGGAACTAGGTGATTAGCCTAGTACCTAATAAAGGGTAGGCGATGTTGTGTAGGTGTAGTTCACCTTGGAGTGAAAGAACTAGGTACTTAGCCTAGTACCTTATAAAGGGTAGGCGACGTTGTGTGGGTGTGGTTCACCTTGGTGTGAAAGAACCCGGTGGTTAGCCTAGCACCGGAAAAAGGGTAGGCGACGTTGTGAAGGCTTATCCGCCATAAGGAGATTGGTGTAGTGTTTACGAACTCTCGAGTAGGTGACTCGGGGAGTGGAGTAGGGCAAGAAAGGTGTCCTTGTAGCCGAACCACTATAAATACTCGCGTTGTGGTTTTGTGCTTCTTACTCTTATCTTTTTATTACACATCTTTATATGCTTGTTTATCAACATCCAACACACACAACCAAATAGATTGACATAAGTCGATCTAAATAGTTTAAAAGGAAGTTTTAATTGGTAAAACTATTCAACCCCCCCTTCTAGTTTTCCACAGATAGGTTTGGTTCTACCTCGTGGAAGAACTCGGTGTCTAGCCTTGTATCAGATAAGGAGTAGGCGATGTTGTGAAGGCTTCTCCGCCACATTAAGGAGCTTGTGTTGTATAGTGCTTACAAACTCTCGAGTGGGGTACTCGGGGAGTGGAGTAGGGCAAGGAAGGTATCCTTGTAGCCGAACCACTATAAATACTTGTGTCGTGGTTATGTGTTCCTTTATTCTTTATCTTTGCATTATTTACTTATATGCTTATCTATCAATATCCAACACACATACTAAATAGATTGACATAAGTCGATCTAAATACTTTAAAACGAAGTTTTAATCGGTAAAACTATTCAACCCCTCCTTCTAGTTTTCCACAAAAATGTATCAAGAAGAGTGACTTCCACTGGACGACAGAAACGGAGCAAGCGTTCAAGGCAATGAAGCAGCACATAGCCAACTTACCAATGGTAACAACACCTCGCCTAGAGGAGGAATTGATCATGTACCTATCCACGGCAAACGAGGCAATAAGCGTAGTCTTGTTAGCACAACGAGAGTCGCGACAAGAACCAGTCTACTTTGTTAGCCGCACCTTGAAAGGGCCGGAGATCAACTACAACCCAATGAAAAGCTAGTGCTGGCATTGGTATATGCATCCCGAAGGCTGCGACGGTATTTCCAAGCATACCCGGTGATGGTTATCACAAACCAGCCCCTAAAGCAGGTGTTAACTAAGACGGAGAAGAGTGGAAGAATGGCCGGATGGGCAATAGAGTTGGACGAGCATGACATCAGTTTCAGACCCAGGACGGCTATAAAAGGGCAGGTGTTGGCAGACTTCATAGCTGAGGTCCCGGAGGAAGGATTCCCCGACAAGCCAAAGGACAAATTGCGGTACTCTGAACCGTGGAACTTATTCACAGACGGATCTGCATGCCAGGAAGGGTTCGGAGCCGGCTTGATTCTAACAAGTCCGGATGGAAGAGAATTTACATAAGCTCTGAGTTTTGAATTTGAGGCATCCAATAATGAAGCCGAATATGAGGCACCAATAGCAGGACTGCGAATAACGGAGAAAATGAAGGTGCATGACCTCTCTGCAAACGTGGACTCTAGACTGGTGGCAAACCGAATTAATGGTTCTTACGAGGCACATGAAGAAAGCATGATGCGGTACCTAGCCAAAGCCAAAGATTTGATCGGAGGTTTCCGTACATTTTCCATTAAGCAGATTTCGCGGAGTCAGAACAAGCAAGCAGACGTGTTGAGCAAAATAGCCTCCATCAGCTTCGCCCATCTAACAAAAAAAGTCCTAGTAGAGGTCCTAAAGGAAAAGTTAATTGAAGAACGAGAACTCTTGGCCGTGGTCGAAGAAGAAGGGACACGTGGATGACCCCGCTAATTGACTATCTAAAGGAAGAAACATTGCCAGCAGACGCCAAGAAAGCAAGAAAGCTAAATATCAGAGCGCGACAGTATGCGCTGAAGAATGGCGTTTTGTACCAGAGGTCGTTTCTTGAACCATGGCTTCGATGTGTGGGCCCCGCTCAAGACAATTATGTGATGAGGGAAATACATAAGGGATCGTGTAGTATGCACTCAGGACCGAGGGCGGTCGTGGCTAAGGCAATCCGGTTCGGGTACTATTGGCCGACAATGCACAAGGACGCCCGAGAACTAATCCAGAAGTGCGAAGATTGTCAGTTTCACCGTCTGGTGCCAAAGAGTCCGCAACAGAACTTGACCCCGATCACTTCTCCCTGGCCTTTTTACAAATGGGGCATGGACATTTGTGGTCCTTTCCCAGAAGCCCCAGGAAAAGTAAAATACATGATAGTGGGAATTGACTACTTCACCAAGTGGATCGAGGCTAAACCTCTGGCCACCATCACGGGCAAACAAGTTAAGAAGTTTGTTTGGGATAACATCATGTGTAGATTTGGGCTTCCGGGGGAGATCGTATCAGACAACGAAAAACAGTTCCGTGATAATCCGTTCAAGGACTGGTGTGAGAAGCTTAACATCAAGCAACGCTTTGCATCCGTCAAGCATCCGCAGGCGAATGGTTTGGTGGAAAGTGCAAACAAAAGCTTAGGAGATGGAATAAAGGCGAGGCTGGAGAGAGGCAGCAATGACTGGATAGAAGAGGTGCCATGCATGTTATGGGCTCACAGAACGATGATCAAGACCAGTGTTAGGACCGAAAAACATATGATTTATGTGGTTCGGGAGGTCGTGGTTGGTGATTGAAGATGAAAGTATTCATCGTTTTAGAGAGAGAAACTAGAGATAGGGAGGAGAAAACACAAAGATGAGTTTATTGAAACAAGAAACAAACACTAACTAAATGATTCACCTCACACCTCATGGAGAGTCATGAGGGGTATTTATAGGCTCTAACTTTGCCACTTACACGATACTAGTCCCTATGGGCAAAGTATACTACGCATCTAGTCCAATTCACGTAAGTGACGTTATCTTTATAAAAAAGCGAGGCTAACAATCTCCCTCCAAGATAGCGTCACACGTGAATGGTTACAATGAGGCCTATAAATACAAAACAAAGTAAATTACAATAGTAATGAACAATGTTGACTTTGTTGAGCCTTGAGAATCTCTGTAGTCTCGACATCTTGAGGCAAACATGAAGTTCTCCTTCCGACGATCTCGGCATTTGATCTTTAGCACCGGCACAAATCCTTGTAGCTCGAACTTCAAGCATGTAACGGTCTAGTTAGGTTATTACTCCTCCTAACTAGTGAGCCTTTTGCTTTCTTTGCTCCCTCACGAAACGACAACACTCTTCCAACACCCGGTGGAGAAAGTAGAATCTTGATTACGGCACAATGGTTGTCGTTTGGGAACATCATAACAACATAACTCACTTAGTATTGCATCCAAGTTGGTAAAAGCCCGATGTACACACACTACTTCTCCTTCTTGATCGTTAGCACAAATCCCTTCGTAATCCAATCACGGAAGATGAAATACCAACTTCTCCCTCCTGATGGTTGCGAGCTATCGGAATCATCATAATGTTGCGTACATGCCGTATTACCTTTTTCTTGATGCAATATTAAACCTTGTCTTGATCAAAATTCCGTGAGAATATGTCGCAAAAATACTCTTAATAATTTTCTCTAACCAACCTGAAAACGAACCTCCTTTGAATTCACCGGCTGATTGTAATGACCACATATGGAGAAAACCCGATACGACTAACTTGAAAAGGAAGTAAACATCCCAACTTTGTGACTTGCTGCTTGTTCTAAATTATTGAACAATCCACAACTGCGTGTGACACCAAGTACTAAAACTTCCTCAAAGTGATAGTTATACACTGTGAGCACTACAACGTAACTCCTTACATCAGTTATAACCAGATTGTAAATTCAAAATCACTAAAGTGACAGTAATACCCCAACAAGTTATCTTGAGACATGCATCCAACCAACCATCGTCTCAAAGATAAAGAAGATCACCCGTGAAACGTTACGTCAATTTCTCGTAAGTAATACCGTACAAAAACCCCGTAGTCATTTTTTCAAATTTTCGCTTAAGCCGTGAATTCATGTATCCCTCCGTGAAAATATACCATACAAAAATTGCCAATCTTAACCAAATAATATCAAAAATGCGTATCAAATGTTTTTATATCCAAAAAAACATTCGGACAACATTTGTGATTTCAATATAATCAACTTCATCATTTCAGTCCAAGTCCTTAACAATACAACCCAACTTTTCATTTGAAATAGTAATTGGCCCAAAAACAGATGAAGTACCCGATCCAGTACTTACCCAGATCCATCAGAATAGGAACCCGATCCAAATCCAATTGATATAAAACGATGATTAATGTTTACCCTAACCTCATTTCTTAACCCTAAAAAACACATCTTGTTCAAACAGTCCGCCCCCCTCCTACACCTTTTCACATTCAACACATCTCAACATCAAAACTGCCTTATCTGATTATAATCTCATCTTCGAATCACCAATTAAAACAGAACAAACCATCCACACAAACGCCCTTCTTTCTGTTAGCATGAATGAAGAACAAAAGTAATTGACTCTTCAAGATCTTTAATTAAAGGTCTCCGGGTAGGTTTATGTTGAGGTTTTCTTTTTAATTTTGACGAGCTTAAGAAAAGATTATAACAAGATTTGTTATTAGTCTTATCTTTTAATTCGAGTATTCATGAAGTGATTGCTTCAAAAAGGATCAATGATGATGGATGATCAATTAAAACAATCTTTAAGATTGCAAAAAAATTGAATATGAATCTGAGATCATTTGTAATTATGTTTGAGTCTTGGTTAAGAGTTGGGAAGTGTCATGTGAGGGTTTATTGTTGAGTCAAGAAGTAGTTTAAGAGGATTTGAAGGTTTTTGTATTTCGGATATGTTGATTCTTTTTCATTTCTGCTTCTTGTTTTCGGATGGACCAAGGATGGAATGATACCTGAGGTCGTGATGATGGTAAATGGTATGTTGTGGTCGTGACATTTTACGCATAAGATCTTTTCATCTTCATTTCAGTTAAGCGTAAAAAAATTTTACGCGTAACTTTTTTCATTTTCCTTATGCGTAGAAGTGGTCTTAGGCGTAACCAGATCCTTAAGCGTAAGCTTAGTCTTATGCGTAACCCATTCTTACGCGTACGCCTAGGCTTATTCGTAAAAACATACGCGTAACTTTTCTTACGCATAACTTCACAGTTATGCGTAAATGTCTCTGTAGATGCTCCTTATGCGTAAAAATAGGGTTTTGACCCTTTGACCATTTTTCCGGCGAGTTTTTCCGACCAAAAAATCCGTCAATCTTCATATAAAACCCAGAAAACATCAATAAAGATGCTTCTTTTGACCAGTTGGACCATGAAAACTGAAGGTTTGACCACAATATTTCACGATATGGTAACAAAAAAAATCGTATAAGGACTGTTTGGACACGTTTAACACAAACAGATATTACTTTGATAGCACCTACTTTTTGTATTTGACCAAGTAAAGGATACATAAAAAATATGTTAAAGACTGTTTACCCATATAATAGACGGAAAAAAATTTCCGACCCCCAAAAAGTACCAAAACAGTCAAAAACATGTAAAAACCGACATAAATCATCAAAAGATAACCATGGCTCTATACCACTTGTTAGGACCGAAAAAATAAGATTTATGTGGTTTGGAGGTCGAGGTTGGTGGAAGAAGATGAATATCTTCATCCTTTTTAGTGAGAGAAACTAGAGAGAGGGAGGATGAACACAAAGATAACTTGAATAAATGAAAACAATACAACTAACCAAATGCTTCACCTCACCCCTCATGGAGAGTCATGAGGGGTATTTATAGGCTCTAACTTTGCCACTTACACGATACTAGTCCCTATGGGCAAAGTATACTACGCATCTAGTCCAATTCAAGTAAATGACGTTATCTTTATAAAAAAGCGAAGCTAACAACCAGCAACGGGGAAACTCTATTTTCCCTCACGTACGGCACAGAGGCAGTCATTCTGGTAGAAATTGGTATGCCAAGCATCCGATGCACAACCGTGAATCAAGTATCCAACAACAAGGACTTACGCCTGAACCTCGACCTCTTGGAAGAAAAAATAGAAGCTGTTGCAATTGAGGAGGCACGCAGTAAAGCCAAGATGGAGAAATACTACAATGCTAAAGGTTCGCGTCATGACATTTTGGCCCAGAGACTTCGTCTACCGCAGCAATGAGGCAAGCCGTGTGGAAGACACAGGTAAACTGGGTCCCAAATGGGAAGGACCGTACGAGGTAATGGAAGCACTAGGGAACGGAGCATACAAACTCAGAGGACCAAATGGAAAAATCCTTCCGCGGACATGGAACATCCGCAACCTAAAAAAATGTTATGTGTAAGTTCAGTACCTGTACCCCCACCTTTTGTAGTTGAACGTGGACCAGATCCGGACAACGAGGATGATATTTTAAATTACTGTCTTTAGTTTTTTCTTATCATTTCCATGTATTATCTCTTGTTCATTAATGAAACGTGGAGCCTAGCCCGCTTCACAAGTTTTCCCAAAAATACAAATTTCTTTATGTTTCTAGTAATTCTATCGCATATCCGCGACACGTGAATAAGAGGTATTGCAAACCCGGCACAAGGATGAGCAACCTCATAATTGACTCATGCATATAAGAGGTATTGCAAGCCCATTGACCAACACATATTACCCCCGGAACACAAAGTACGGACGCATAAGGGTGACAAATAAAGCCCGGAATCCTTGACTTCGGCAAACAAACAGACATATGAATACAATCTAAGTATCAAACATATGCAACACCATTCATTAAAAATTTATCAGTACATGTGCAGGGGCATACCCCCGGATTACAAAACTACTTAATAAAGTACAAAAGAAAAGTTAGTACGACGGGGACACAACCCCGGACCCCATGCTAACCTACCATCACATATACAACAAGGGCATACCCTCGGACAAAGAGACCATCTGAAAAAGCTTCACAAAGATAAGAAGGGCGGCATAGTCTAAATTCGACCCATGACAAAACCCCCAACAAACATCCTAAGCCGTAGGATCCCTGGCCTCATCCAGAACACCGGTATCAAACATATCATCATATTGAGTTTCCTCTTCGCCGGTGGGACCTGTGGTAGGAGCAGACGGGGTTGGCCCAGGAGGAGCAATAATCATGGAGGGTTCCCCGGAGGTGTTAACTTGATGAATAACGTGAAAACGGTCAAGTCCTGGTTACCATAATCAAACTCCTTACCATGAAGATGGCTTTTCCTCTCCTTATAAACGGCAATGGCCCGCGGCCGCCTAATAATATCCTGGAGCAAGGAATTGGAAAGAAGGACCTCCTCCGCGGTAGGACAGCTGAACACAAACTCGCCTGACCCACTCGGACGCTCCTCCTGGAGAACCCACTTAGCCATCAAATATTCAAGAGGGGCATCCTTGCACGCCTCCAGTGACTCAAGAAAAGGAAAAGGCACATTACTTAGCCGCACAACAGCCTCATTGAACTGCGCCTTTGCTTCGGGATTATATGCCTTGATGGATTCTAGCTGTGTACCTTAGGCACCATGAACAACCCCAACCTCCAAGCCCTATCGAAGTCCTTCCGCAATAGCCTTGCTAATACAGTCCCCCAAGCGAGTTTGCAACTCCGAAGATTGCTTAAACATCATCCAAGCCTTGAGGAAGCCGTGTCCAGCGACCCATCTTTTCCCCTCCACAGCAAGAAGGTAGTTGGGGAACAATTCCTCATCAAAGTCACGGTTCAAATCCGCCAGCTTCTGATCTAACATGGCCAAATGTCCATCATACGTCCTTCGGATATTCTCCTCGCATTCCTTCAACTTTTCCCCAGAAAACCCGCATCCTTAACCTACGTCTTCAGTTCTTCGCACACAACAGACAACCCAGACACTTGACCGTTCAGCTCAGCATTTTCAACAGTGAGATCTGCTAGCTGCTGATCCTTAGGAGCAATCAAAGCTTCCAGCTGAGCTACACGATCGCGGAGCCTCTTTACCTCTGACGACAGACCCTCAAGAGTCGTAACACGCTCACGGAGGCCCCTCGCCTCCGCGATCTCAGTCTCCAGCTCCACTATGTGATCCTTCAAACTAGCCACCCGACTATCTCTCCTATCCAGCTTCTTGGTCAATTTGGCAGTTTGATTCAGTTCAAATGCAAGCCTTAACCGAACTTTCGAGGAAATGCACGCCTGCTGCGAAGTTATAATGTTGTACTGATCCAATAGATCCTGATGCGACATGTTACGAAGCACAGAAAAATAACCAGGAGTAGAAAGATTGTCAATCTAACTCCGGCAAACCCAGGCATCGTCCATACAGGACTCATTGGTAGGAAGCCACCTCGGAACATAGACATTCTTGGCCTCTGCAGTATCCACAGACATGGACTGATAAAAGTCATCATCAGATGCAGCAGGACGATGATCAGCAGAGTCCGAAGGAGGAGAATCAGCTTTAAAACCACTTTCATGATGCGGTTGTTGAGAAGGCCCAGGCATGCTCGACTCAGTAGCCTCTAGATGAAGGCTGGTTGAAGTCTTGCTGGCAGTATCCGGATCTGGGGGTGCGAAGGAGAAGCCTCAGAGGACACAATAATAGGACCCGGACGCATGGTCCCGGAGTCGGACTCGTCATGAAGTTCCAGAACCGGAACAACCTCTGAAGTCGGAGTCTCTGCAAGGCGAAAACACTTGTGTTAAAAATATAATAAGACACAGATAACCGCGACCATTATAAAAGATGTCTTACCGGTAGCCACTCCTACGCCTTGCTGCGCCAGAGGAGTAATTCTCTTCTTCTTCGAGTTCTTGGAAGGGATATTCAACGTGACTATCTTCTTCCCAGCAGCTTTGCCAGCCCTTGCAGCCTCCATCAAATCAACAATGGTCTTCGATACCAAGGGGATAATATCCTCCGTCGGTTCCACAACCTGGTCAGCAGTTTCTTCTTGCAGGGTCTTCTCACCTTCATTCAGAATCCTCTCCCCGGACTCCACCACAAACTGATCCGGCTGATTAATAAACGCGAACAAATCCATCTCTGCAAAAGCTAAAACAAACAGTTAGTGAAAATGGCACATATGTGGAATTAAAAGGCTGACGCGAAGAACCCTAAGAAAGAAACCCACCTTCATTATCAGACACCATAAATGTAGGGCGCGCCGTCTCATTGTTCCAAGCGTGGCTCAGACCAATTAGACACAAAAATGGCTCCGAATATTTGCGGAACAGAGCACGTTTCATATCCAGCAAAGACAACAAAGCAAGGTCCACGTCATCATCCGAAGGGGGTGGATCGTGGTCAACCGAAAGCTTGTCGTACCAAGGGATCGACAGCGGAAAAACGGTAGAGTTGACCCAGAAAAAAAATACTCCTTCCAATCCTTAACTGATCAAAAGGAGCAGTGTGACAGACCGGGACAACCAGTGACTTAGGACCCTTCCTCTTCTCTAACGTCAACCACCCATTATTAACATCGGAATAGTAAAACTTCCTAAATAAGGGTACGGTGGGAACGCCGCCGTGAACGCGACAGAGGATCTCAAAATGACTAATTCTTGCCGCAGCTAGAACAGATAGCTGCGACAGATGGATCTGGAAATACTCTAGAATGCTACAAAGGAACTTAGAGAGAGGAATTCTTAAATTACAAAACTCAAAGAATTGGGTATATACACCTATATTACCCTCAGGCGCATCCCTAATAGTGTCATTATGACCGGGGAGGGTTGGATCTACCCCATCTGGGATAAGGTATTTCAGGCGAAACGCGTCTAAATCTTTTTGCTCTAACTCACACATAAAATCGCTAAGAAACTTTTAGCCATTGCAAAACGAGGAGGGGAGGAAAACCTAACCTGAAAGGAAGTAAAAAAGACAAAGGCGTAACATTTTC
Source organism: Chrysanthemum lavandulifolium (assembly GCA_022545495.1). Classification (NCBI taxonomy): domain Eukaryota; kingdom Viridiplantae; phylum Streptophyta; class Magnoliopsida; order Asterales; family Asteraceae; genus Chrysanthemum; species Chrysanthemum lavandulifolium. Next base: position 135,035,217 of record CM040246.1, on the reverse strand, counting down.
TCTCTCAAAAGAATTCTCTAACTGATAACATCAAATAGTCCTGAATTTAAGTGCCATTTTCCCCCGATAATACTCGTATTTTATATCATTTATATGGATTTATGCTTGTATTCATTTATATTTCACTTTCAGATAAATTACGAGCATTGGAGCTTATGAGACGCGGATTTGGAGATTTTCTTAACGATTTATGATAGTATGCCAACTGTGAAGGAGCTACGGCGTAACTCACTCTCTCACATTACGCCGTAGCTAGTGCATTGACTCAAAAGACCAACTTAACAACAATTATGGCGTAATCATCTAGGTCAAGAAATGTTTTGCGCCTCCATCAACTATGCCGTAACTCCTCACAAGGATTACGGCGTAGTCCTTGCAAAAGTAACATGTATTGAAGATACGGCGTAACATGCTTAACGAGAGCATTATTTGAGGAATTATGGAAGTTACGGCGTAACTCTCAACTCAAGTTACGCCGTAACTAGGATTGTGCCTATAAATACCAGCACTAATTTATGCATTTTACATCATTCACTCACAACTCAAAGCGAGAGAACGTGAAGAGGGGTCCAAAGGCAGATCATTCGGAGCATATGGAGCCATCTCCAAGGGAGATATCACTCCATATCGATAAGCATTAGCGATTATTTTATCTTTTACTTTCGATTCATGTCTTTCATTATGTTAAACATCGAATCCTTTGTTTCTTTTAATATGATCGGCTAAGCACCTTTGGTGCTAGCCTAGTTATGATTCCTTTAATGTTTTGTTTATGTTTCCATGCTTCCGTATAATTGTTTCTAGTGTATGCATGCATAGTTCGTTGGTAGTTACCCTAGCTTCGGTGGGTTTGAAATGCGGTCGTATCTAGTTGCTTAGGAGAATTGACCAACTGACCCTAAGTAGTTAGGTAGAGTTGGGGAGGGTAAGAATTGACCAACTGGCGACCCTTCCTCGCTTGTGCGAACTGACCAAATGATCACTGGTCGTCCGGATGAACTTAAGAAGTTAGGGATGAGTGTCTAAGATGCTAGCGCCCGGGCACTCATTATTTTGAATCTTGCATGTAGGGTACTTAATGACTTGGCTTAGGCGACTAAAAACCACTCGACTATCAAGGGTAGAATCTTGACCTCGGGTAGGAGCCTTTGTTGATAGGTTAGGACGAACTGACCAAATGCTGTCCTAGCGACTTAAACCCCCAATTGAATCAATTGGAAGTAATAAAACATGAACATTATATGATAGGATGAGTAATTAGGCTAGCACACTTTCCCTCTATTGATCACAACTCTATTTACTTTACGCATTTATTTCTTGTTTATTAGTTAATTAATCATTTCCACTATAAACTAGTTAAAACCAGTGACATCTAGACTTAATTAGAATCCGCTCACATAGCTCTTGGGACGACCTTGGTTTTACCGATTACTACACTACACACGACTGGGTACACTGCCCGTGAGTGCATAAGGTGGACTATAGGTAAACGAGACAATATAAATATTAAAACCTGATCAGAAAACCTGCATCACTAACGCAGGAGCAATAGTAGTAAAAAAAAGGTGAAAATGAGGGGTATTTATACTCTTCGAAGGAAAAAGTAACCGCCTATCGAACGGATAAGATTGGGCCACGTCCCCGATCCGTATCTAACGGTCCAGGATCAAACAGATCGACAGATGAGATGATAGCAGCCAAAGCGTCACATCAGTTAGACATTACGCGGTCAAGAAGCAGTTTGCGACTATCGAGGGCAAGCTGTAACGCTTATCCACTAGATAGTGGAATGTACAGTCAGCACGAGCAAGGACAACCCGCGGCACGAGATACCGCGGCCAACTGACATGATTAAGTCTAGAACGCTTGTTCCCAGCCAACAAGCATACTAGATTGGGGGGACTTGATCGTGTACGATACCCCCGGACACGAGTAGATGAACCGGTCCAACCCCGGATCTAGACCTACCGGTCCAGACTTACCCCGGACGTCATCCGCCCCCGCAACACGTCACCAGGACAAGGGATCGTAACTGCGGATACATAACACGGTCCGGGGAAAGATTAGCCACGGCTCAACCAAAATGGTAAGGAATCCTACATGGGAATGAGGTAATGTCGCCCACAGTCCTCAAAAAGGAAAGCGCTGCATATTGCCGCCCAAAACCGTCGCTGTCAAAACAATAAGACAATCTCCTGGGTTGACTTACGCTCTTCTCGCCCATAATTGTCGTTCTCATGACCCGTGACCATGAGAACCCGACAAGAAAGTACAACATATAAATAGGGGTCTTCGCCACTGTTCAAATGGTAACTTGGACTCACTCTCTCTCTAGAATAATTTATCTCTCTAAACCAATACTTACTCTCACACCCGAGGTTAACCGCGGAAGACCCCTTCCGCGGTGAGACTAACGGTGTTCCACTTTCTTAGCAGCTACAACTCAAGATTCTACCACTTAATTCAAGATCTGTTCCACCAAAGATAGCCTAAACTAACCCTTGTGTGGAAGAGCCCTAGATTTGTCCTAACAACGTGAAAATTATGTCCCGTGACTATTTGTTATGATACTATTGAAGGGAAAGAATTGTATTTTTAACCACTAAACTACTTAAACTAACTCACGCAAAATTTTAGACCGAATTAACTGCACTAGTCTACGAAGTTGACAAATGTCCATCATAGGAAGCTTAAGAAAGGATGGATCATTTTGCCACATTTTTGCAACATTAATCATGAATTGACATTAGATGTCGCGATTTTGATTTGGTAGCTAAATATGTGTTCAAAATATAAACATGTGTTAATAAACTCAACCAAGAACCCCCCTTTAGTTCAAAGTAATTCAAGATGCAATAAAAAAAAATAATAATAAGATTGTCCTCAAACGAGTGCAGCCTCAAACAGAGAAACTCACAAATAGTAAGGCTCACCACAACACTCAAAAAAGAAGAAAACGAGATCAAAACAGTTGTTCAGTCAAATGAGTAAAACTCAGAAAACTAGAGAAATATGATAACCACCGTGTGAAAAATAATGCGACAACTGAGCGGCTTTAAACCTTAAAAGGGTAATTATGTATCAATGTTCCACTCTGTACCCGCACAAACACAATAACACAAAAAGCCCTTGGAGAATAACAAAGTAGTAAATAATGATGAATCATATAAAAACCCTTTCAATTGTACAGAACAGACTCCTGTACTTAACCAAAGTAAGTTCTAAGAATTTTTCAACAATGTCACCGAGAACAAAACTGACAAAAAAAATTTCAAACTTTGTAAAGAAAAAAAAGAAAGCACGGGCTGGGCTGGGCTGGGCAATTAGTCCAATGCATGTTGGATCAAAAAACCCAATTCAAAATCTTGACCAGTCCAGTACCCAATTTAAAATCATCTTGTTCCTGAAAAAAATATTCAATTGATAGTTGCCGATTATACAAGTAAACTGTGAAGATTACAATTTTTACTAATCAATTTAATTTAATGGACTCTCAACTTGCACAGGTAATTTTTATTTATTCACTGTCACAAAAATCGTTTAAATTAGGGTTTTGATTTGAAATTTTATGTAGTTATTGACAGTTTGCTATATGAGATGGTTTAGCTAGAATTTGTTTGATTTGAAAATATAATTAATTACTGTTTAGTGATTTTTACTATGTAGAGCTCTTGTATAATAAGGTGACCAAGTTAGGAATTGTTAAAGTAGGCTGTATTTCCCTGAATCTGCCTACGTGTGATTGCGTTTTTCCAGAATAGATTATGCGTTTGCAAAGCTGCATTTTGAAAAAGGTGTTTGAGGCAGGACGCGGAAGCGAATTTTGATAAACGAATTAAATAAAGAAACTGAAAAAAAACACTCAAATTCAGTGAGGTGAACCGATTGAACTAGGTTTCAACAGGTTCGCCTAACATTCTGCCTTGGAAAATTACTTAGGTGAACCGCTTGAACTTGGTTTTCACCCTTAGTTAGGTCTTCGTATTCTTGTCCTCATCATTCCCCCTCACTTGAAAAAACTCGCTCTCGAGCTCCCACCATCAAGGGCTTCATCTACCTCGAACATCTTCTCACGACGAAGCTTATCTTCACACATCTTCCACATTCCCCATGATCCACCCAAAACGCTAAATATCTCTTTATTGCCCCCTCATCACTGTTTATAATAGGTTTTCGAATCACTGTTTTTTTTTATTATTATTTGTGTTTTCTATAAGCAAGAATTAGATAATCTCCTTCAAGACGGAATCCAAACGCCCTTTAAATAAACTAGATGTACTGTATTATGTAGGCTTAAAAAGTGTGGTAATAATGACAACTATATTGGTAAATCAGGAAAAGCTTGCTGCAGCAAAGCAAACTTATGGACGGGAAATTCGTGTCTTTGAGACAACATCATCCTCCCAAACATCAAATGACCCGACCAACGATGGTATGCACTTTTTCTGTAAGGCTTTAACTAAATTATCAATTGTCAGATGCTTTCAGCCATTGAATGTATTCTTTTAAAGTTTGATGGTCGTCTCTTATATAATTTGGCAGAGGAGCCGGATGAGTTTTATGAGTTCACTGCAGAAGATTATTATCGCATCTTGGCTACAAAAAAGGAAGGTGAGAATACGTATGTAGTTATTTACTAGGAATGAAAGGCTATTAATCGTGAGTTGTGACACGTATATTGTCTTGAAACTAAGTAAAGAGTATAAGTATTTTCTTTAGGTGAATGATGTATTGCTTTTGTAGCTTTTGTTGTTTCGTTAATAAAACGTGCAATTATGGGCAGATAAATATTTGAAAACGAAAAAAATCCGAGAAGCAGAACAAGCTGCTCGTAGGTCAAGAATGACCAAGGTAAGATCATAGTTATTCAATAGCAACTGAATTTGAGTGTTCGGGATTGTTTTCTTTTCCAGCTTATGTTTTATATTAAGCTGTTTTATGAGCACCTTCAAGTCTTTAATGGTGTTACTGGAGAAGTGCCCATTGTCAGCCCAAAATAGCAAATAAGCATAAGCTGTTTTCTTCATCCAAACATTCAAGAGTGCGTATTTCAACCCAAAATAAGCAAGATAGCAAATAAGATAAGCTGTTATCTGTATCCAAAACTCAATAGTGCTTATTTGCTTTTAAAATGGGCAACTAGTTGGAAAAAAAAAAAGCAATCCAATGCTTTACTGTACCGTAACCTGTCTTTCTCACTTTGTTTCTTCTTTAACAGGCAGTGATTCGTGTGCGGTTCCCAGATAACCACACATTAGAAGCCACATTCCATCCATCCGAGACGATGCAAAGCTTGGTTGATCTTCTCATGAGAGTTGTGGCCCAACCAGACCTCCCTTTTTACATATGTAAGCATACCTATACTCTTCTATGGTTCTAATTATTCAGTAAGTATACAATTGGGATAAAACTAAAATTGGTATGCTAGATTTAGGCAAATAAAGGAGTGATTAAGAAATTAGAAAAGTTTATGAAGAATATTTTGTGAAATATCTTTTCCATCTCTCTTCACCTTTGTCTTTGTATAGTTGTTTTAAACCAGTGGGTTCCATTTTTGTGTTTACAGATACTACTCCTCCAAAGAAGCAAATAACGGACATGTCTCAAGACTTCTATTCGGCTGGCTTTGCTCCTGGCGCGATCGTGTATTTTTCATACGATCAATCAAGAGGTCAGTAATTGCATCAATCGTACAATCAAACCATATTCAGATAAGTAACTGCATCAACAGAATAGAACATCAAAATATTAAGTCACGTTTATTTTAAAATTGGTTCAAAAAGTATTTACAGTAAATAATTATGATTCTGCATGATCTCTTAGTGATTAAGTGCCGGAAAGTCATTTTGTCCGCTAGCTCACTAAACGTTTTTCAGAACATTCATGTGCATCAGTCGTTATTTTCTATTGGCACAATGGCATTATGCATGTCAGACGGTAAATTATATGCGCGTTCTTGCTAGGTTTACTCTGATTAAAGTTTAGAATTGTTAATTCTTCTATTTTACTAATGGTCATGTGTCGAGAAGCTCAATAGCAAATTAAACTTTAATGCTGTGTATTGGGGTCCAGGTGATGGTGGGGTTACTGCATCAAGTCCGTTTCTTAAAGAGGAAGTGTTGTCTTTGAAAGGTCTGGAACTCATAGCCGAACAAGAGAAACCTGAGGTTAACCAAGGTACTGCCGAACCTACAGCCGCTGCTACTGCCCCTCCACCGGTTCAAGAGCGGAAGCCAGCTGCTGACAAAAAGATGACAAAGCCAAAGTGGTTAAAAATGTAACGCCTTTAAAAAACGTATTTCAATTTGTGGGGGTGTTTGGATTAGTTGAATTGGTGTTGTTTAAAATGACCTGTGACCATGTAAATCATGTTTCTTATACCCTGATCCGTCTTTCCCATGGTTATATATGAAAAGATATCTATATGATGTCATGGCTTAGGTATGAGGATTTAGAACATATGACCCTCTTTCACACCTTGATGTGCGTGAGACAACTAACTTGGACATTTGTTTCAGTTGGATTTATTTTCTATGATCCGATATACATAATGTTTACTACGATGCCTTTTTTTAGCCGAAATGTGGAATTTCTGTTTTCAAGAAATTTGTTTGTTTACAAGGTGATTCTTTGAAGGGGGATACATTGATGGTCAATGTTTAATGGTTGATAAGACAAGGTACTCTTGTGGGTGCTATCACGAAAATATAGATTTAAGAGAAATGATAAACTTACACCTAAAACCACTTGGCATCATCTTGATGGGTTGTAAAATAAGTGGGCTTTTGTCTGCAGCCATCAAGATGCTGACACTTGGTTTTAGGTCTAAGTTTAGGTCCATGTATCATTTCTGTAGATTTAATAATGAAAATTTTTGACGTTAATAGTGGCATTTAGGGGGTGTTTGGGATTGGTGGTATGAAACAGATTTTATGATTATTATGTTTTCAAAACGCAATAATCTGTTTTATGGTGTTTGGCAATCTCAAACTGATAATCACTTTTTTGCGTTTTGATGGTCTTAAAACGTGGTTTTAGAAAAGCATCTCCCTACCTGTTTTTTGAAAACGCCATTTTCCTCTTCAATGAAACATTACCAAGTCACTCCCAAAAGCACTTCTTACTACTCTTCATAAAAAAAATATAACTGTAAAAGAATTATAACTAGAACAAGATTTGATAACTTTCAATCTTCACAAATAACTAACGATGATTCCGGTGAGAGACGGGAAGTAAAGCGATAGAGACAAAAATCTTGAAAAGTATTGTTGGGGTTAAGCCAAATCAAGTTTTCGAGCAAAGATGTATATACTAATTTTGAGGGTTTTAAATTTTAATGATTATGGATGTGTTATTTTTAGAAAAGGAAGGTAGGTGATGAATGTGACGTGTATTTTTAGGAAAGGAATGTAGGTGATGAAATTGTGAAAGATAAAAAATGGTTAGATAAATGAGAAATAAGTTAGGTAGGTTTGATACAGTATATAAAAAGAAGATGAACGTGTCTTGTGTTATACAATATTTTATATTGTACGTATATGGTAAGTAGTGTGTGTTAAATTTTTGATTGCTAATAAAGTATAGTAATGTCATTTTAGTCATTTTACATATTAACTTGTAAAATAATTTGATTTGCCAAACACTAAAAAACTGATTATCTGATTATTGCGATATCATACAACATAAGCAAATCCAAACACTGCATTTTACAACCATGTTTTGTAACAACTGATTATCTGATTATCCGTTTTCAAAACATATAATCTATTTTCAATAAGTAATCTCAAACACCCTCTTAGTTTTAAGATTGGTAATATGGCGTTAGAGTTGTTTACATGAAAGATTTTCAAAGTTCTATTTTTATCATGGAACTTCAATCTATATAATATAACACTGAGTTTTGGGAGCGAAATCTAAGTCCAAATTTTTTTGAGGGTCAAATGAGATAATGTAATGTGATTAAGATTAAAACTCATATTATCGCATATAAGCTTACTAGCAGGGTACCCACGCGATGCGGCGGCGGGTACCATGAAATTATATTTTTCGGATAACAAATGTTATTCGGTTATGTTTCTACTAAAAAAAAAAGCGAGAAGCCTTTTTTAATTATATGTTTATAGTTATAATAATTTTACGGATGACAATAATTTTAAATTTAAGTTACTTCAAGCGGTATCAAGCTAATATACATAGATTTATACACTAATGAGCGATGTTGTGATAATATAGAGCGGGTAATACTATAAAGGTATAAAGTTAAAATGGTTGATAGAAAGTTTATCCTTCTCGTAGTTAAAAAAAGGTAATATCGAGTAAATCAATGGACTATCACTCAAGAAACGGGTACAGCGAGGAAACGTCTATGTGTTTTATAATATTTTAGTATATAGCAAATAGTCTTCCAAAAATAAATTTCATTAATTCAAATAATAATACAATACTAAATTTAAGCCTAAAAACTTTAACTTACAATTTAAAAAAATCCGGATTATCACAAAATTTACTCTAAATCTTCGGATCTCAATAATGAAGCCCAAAACAAATTTGTACTCCAAATTTTTGAATTTTAACAAAAAGGCCCAATATTTCTTTTAGCAACCCAAGTCCACTACTTATTTACCCTAATTAATAGCAACTGTATATATCTTCTATCCCTAAATATGTGTAACCCTAATCACACTTATACAACTACACACGCAGTCACACTAAGTTTTCTCTTATCAAAAAATAAAAAAAAAAAAAAAAAAAAAAAGCGACTTTTTTTTCTTTTGATATTTGAACACCTTAACAAAGCAAACCACTTATAATCCGAAAATTTCTTTTGATATTCAGAACCTTTTTTTGGTTTCTTTTATAAAAGATAAGGTCACAGATAAGATCTTTTCGATAGATCTATGATTGTGGCGGTGGAAAAGGCGGCGGTGGAGGCAAAGCACAACAAGCCCGTGATGGTCGCGGCATAAGTGGTGGCAGCGACAATCGACAAATATTTTGGCGGAGGAGAAGGTGGCGGCGGAGACGGTTGTGGCAGTTTAGATGATGGTGCGTGTTTTTTTTTTGCAGATAATGAGAGAGAGGATGATTTTTTTTCTAGAGTGAGAAAGAAAGTGAGATTTCTTTGTGTATTTGTGGGCAGGGACGAATCTAGCATGTAAGAGTGGGGGCGCCGCCCATACCAAATTTAAAAGTTGAGATTTTAGTGTAATTTTACTTAATTTTGACCTTTTTCGAAAGTGACCCTACAAAAACTCAAATCGCCCACTCACATACTAAAATCCAACATTTAACTCTTTAAAGTTCTTTATAAATCTTTCATGCTAAGTAAAATACTGATTTATCATTACGTTTAAAGTTTTTTCTTTCACATTTTATTGCTATCGTAAAATTAAAAAAAAAAAAAAAAATGCCTCCACATTTTATTTTCCCGGGTCCACATCGTTGTTTGTGGGTACTTATATCCCGTAGGTTAGAATATAAATTATAAACATGATATAAAAAAGTATTCATGCATAGAATAAATATCGGAGCTGTTACAAAAATGTAATAACTTTTATTTATGTCTCAGAATGAGAGTAAATGTGAGAGTTACAAGTACCTGCATTGTATTTAAATTTCAGGAGCGTATGCAAAAGTAATAGCTGAATTTTTAAGCCAATTCTTTCCATAATAAGTTAGTAAAAGTGTCTGAATTTTAAGTTTTGCTTCAAGGCGAGTTACAAAAATAAGTTACAAAAATATAAAGTAGTAAAGATATAATAAGCTGAAAACTAATGTTTTAGTTTCAAGGCGAGTTAACTAGAACTAAAACTTGTTATCAAGAATAACATAAAAATTCTTTTAATTTTACATTTTTACATAAAGGAGAGTTATTTTACATACAAAACGTTTCTCACATACCAAGGGATTCATCCCCAACCTCCATTAAAAAATAAATCAATGCTTGAGATTAAAAACATTTTATTATTTCACATATTTGTTAGAAAAAATTACACGTTTGGTCCCTATGGTTTGCCCAAAATAACAACTTTAGTTCTCAAGTCGTTTTTATTACACCAAAGAAGATCTAATTTGAAACTATGCACGCTTTTGGTCCCTATTTTGGATGGGCGTTAGTTAAGTCCGTTAAGTATTTTGCGCCATTAGTCCTTCGTTAATAATTTTTGCAATCGTTAGTCCTTATTTTTTAAAAATATAGTTTTCCCGCTTAGTCCCTCCGCTAATAATAGTTATCGCCCGCTTTTACGCTTTTGTCCGCTTTTATCCGCTTTCTCGCTTTAACCGCTTTCCCCGCTTTTTTCGCTTTGCGTCCGCTTTTTACGCTTTTATCCCATTTCGCCTATTTTTATATGTTTTCGTCCGCTTTTGTCTGCTTTTATCCGCTTTTGCCGCTTTTTATCCATTTTCATCGCTTTTTACGCCTTAAACCGTTTTCGTCCGCTTTTTACGCCGCCCATTTTTTACGTTTTTCTGCTTTTATCCGCTTTGATCCGTTGTTTATTCGTTTCCCCGCTTTTTTACGCTTTTGTCCCTTTTTTCCGTTTTACCGCTGTGTTTTACGCTTTTGTATGTTTTTTCCTTTTGTTCGTTTTTATCCGTTTCGTCCGCTTTTTGCGTTTTATCTGCTTTTTATCCGCTTTTCGCTTTTTAATCTTTTCGCCAGGTTCTTTTCGCCATCCGTTTTGTCCGTTTTCTTACATTTTGTCCGCTTTTGTACTATTTCAACATATTGAAAAATTTTTCCAAAAGAAAAAAATTTGGAAAAAATATTTCCAAATAAAAATTTCAAAAAAACAAAAAAAATAAAATTTCAAAAAAAAATTGAATAAAAGTTTCAAAAAAAATTTTGAAAAAAATTTCAAATATTTTTTTTAAATCTTCAAAAAAAATGTCCGCTTTTTTTTCAATATTTTTATTCAAAATTTTTATTTTTTTCGAAAATATTTTTTCCCAATTTATTTTGTCAAAATTTTTTGGATTTTTTTTTCAAATTTGTGAAAAATTCCAAATTTTTTTTTGGAAATTTTTGTGAAAAAAGCGGCGAAACGAATAAACAATGAACGCAACAGATAAAACAGACAAAACGTAAAAATAAGGGCGAAACGTAAAAATGGACGAAACGGATAAAACGTAAAAACAATCAAACGGATAAAAATGACAAAGCGGATAAAAGGATAAAACGTAAAACGGACGAAAACGAAAAAGGGGAAAGCGGATAAAACGAACGAAAACGGATAAAACGGACAAAACATTAAAAACAAAGCGATAACTATAATTAACGGAGGACTAACGGGAAAACTATATTTTAAAAATAAGGACTAACGGTGCAAAATTATTAACGAAGGACTAACAACGCAAAATACTTAACGGACTTAACTAACGCCCATCCAAAATAGGGACCAAAAGCGTGCATAGTTTCAAAATTAGATCTTCTTTGGTGTAATAAAACGATTTAGGACTAAAGTTGTTATTTTGCAAACCATAGGGACCAAAAGTGTAATTTTTCTATTTTTATAATTTAAATATCTTTAAACCATTAATCGTTAAGCGAAAATAATTATTATCATGACAAGATTTTAATTATCTTTTTATAAATGGGCACTTTGATATTTTTTCGAAAAAAGAAAAAAAAATTGTTTTTATCCACTTTTTTTTTTTTTTTTTTTTTATATGAGATTTGCATGAAAAAATCACATGTGATTAAACACTAATTTGAATATCACATGTGGTATTTAGTGTTAAATCAAATATGATATGAAATATCACATGTGATATTCAAATTTATCATATGTGATTTAAAACTAATATCAGATGTGATATTCAAATTAGTGTTTAATCACTTATGATTTTTTCATGCAAATTCAGTAACGAAAAAAAAAAAGTGAAAAATACGAATTTTTTTTTGTCGAAAGTATATCAAAGTGTCTATCTATAGAAAGATAATTAAATGCTTGTCGTAATGGTCATATTTTTTTTCGCTTAACGATTAACGGTTTGAAAGATATTAATATTTGAAAAAAAATAATGAAAGTGGATTTTTTTAAATTGTTAAAATTATGATTAATCTCATCATTAGATCAAATGAAAATGAAAGAAACATAAATGATGAAAATTAATCCTTTAATATGTAAAAGATTTTATGTCCTCTCAAATGATATTAGATCTTTTAGAGCATTCCCAATCATAACACCATAACACCAATAACACCGTCCACGTCAGCGCCACATCAGCTTTAACATTTAACATTAACATCCCAAAAAAACACCTACAACCATAACATCCCAATAACATCAATAACATTGCATATTTTCAATTTCAACCCCTAAACTAAAACAAACACTTCATTTATTAAACTAAACATAACATTAAATTTGAAAACATATTACAATACGAAATTTAAAAAATACATGAAAAAAAAATTACAACAAATAAAAAAAATACATCGAAATTAAAAAAACACATCGCAAATTAAACGTTACAATATAAAGGAAATGACAACGAAAAAAAAAAAAACATAGCAAATACTTATTCATCATCGTCGCTCTCTTGTTGTTGTCCATGTCGCTCAAGATTCTTCACCAAACATGCTCCATAAGGTCCCGTTGGAGTTGGGTATGCGTTGTCGGTCGTGTATTTCTTTTGCCTTCGATTGTGAGTATCACATCTTTCGACCCATCTTCGTTGCCTCAAATTTGTCGACGGTCCACCCACGATTCGTTATAGTCACGTAATGCAAATTTTTGATCTTTTATAATCATGTTATGCAAAATAATGCAAGAATACATGATTCTACGATCGTGGCAATTTCCATTGACGCGCGGTTGTTGTAGTATACCCCAACGCCTCAAGAACACCAAAAGCACTGTTAGTACTCGAATTAGAAATTCATCAAATGCATCGGTGAGGTTAAAGAGTCGATCACCTTCAAGTATATGTAATCGTTTGCCTAAAGAAAGCTCGAATAGTCGTATAAGATTCAATTTCAACTATTTAATAGTAGTATACGAAATTTAGTTAATACTTACAACACCGTGGAGGACTCACGACGATATGTTAGGAATTAGAAATTCCGGTACCCACCTCAGTATATGCCTCGATCCAGTTCTTTTAAGTTAAGTAGTAATTTAGTTAAGTAACACCGCGGACGGTCTTTACCCATCAGATGCCCGATGTAAGAATTATAAATACTCTCTACCTTCCAAGGTAGAGAGTTGGAGCTCATAATAATATCTTTCACTTTCTCTCACTAAGTTCCCTAAACCTCTAACTTTCTCTCTAGAATTCCATCCTATTCGCCACCTTGTGTTATGGTTTGATGTGTATGTGAAAAGTTATATCTTACAATTGGTATCAAGAGCCATGGTTAGATCATATCTTGCACATCTTTGGATTTATAGTGGTTTTAGGTGGTTTTGAGTTTGAAAAAGTTTAGTGGTTTTGCATCATTTGGTTGATTTCTTGTGTTAAAGTTTGAATTTTGTTGGTACTTTTGTGTTTAGAATCATCAAAAGTGTTTAGGTTTTCATTTGGTAAGCTTGAATCATCTTGGTTGGGTTGTTTTGGATTGAAAAGTGGTGTTTATATGGTTTTCATGGTAGCGAGTTAGCTCACTGATAACATTTCTTCATAGCGACTTACGTTGTTAAAAGTTAGCGAGTTAGTGATAGCGAGTTAAAGGACAAGTAGTGGAATCTCCACTACGGTTAGCGACTGTGGTAGCGAATTAGTCCGTAGCGAGTTGCTCTTTAGCGACTTGCATATCTAGCGACTTGTAGCGAATCATCGCACAAATTTGGCTAGCGACTTAGTCTATAGCGAGTTACTACTTAGCGACTTGCTCTTCCGCTGGCGACTGGGATTCTAGCGACTTAGACGTGTAGCGAGTTAAGGGTTAGCGACTTAGTGCACTTATTTCTAGCGACTTAGTGCACTTATTTCTAGCGACTTAGTGCATTATTTGGTAGCGAGTTAGCACTTTATCATCTAGCAACTCGAGTGATTGTTTACGGTTTCTCTTGATTTAGTAAAACCCGTGAAAGAATCTATTTCCGCTTAATCATAGAGTTATAAAATCCCGTATAACTGCTAACATGTCTACCAACATTCCCACCGCTCCCACCGCCATCTCCATCGCTGTCGAGGATGTTCAAGCAACTGCTCGGATACTCGCCCACCAATGCTTGACAGAATCGACTACGATTCTTGGGCTCAACGAATCGATTGTATTGCCTTGGAAAGGAAAATGGTGTCAACATTCTCAAATCCATTGATGAAGGACCATATCGGGTTGAGACGACTAGAGACATACTTGATACTAATGAAGATGGTACTCTGCTCACGGAATGGATGGACCTAAGATGTACAATGAGCTTGATAATGAGGAGAAAAGAGATTCGATGCGATATCGTGGCTTCAAACATTGTTCTTCAAGGTCTTCCTAAAGACATCTACAAGTCGATCAATCATAACACCGATGCAAAGGTCGTTTGGGATAACGTTAAGATGCTTCTCTCGTGTTCGTAATTAACTATGGAAGATGTGGAATCCCAACTCTATGATGAATTTGAGCACTTCAAGATGAAACCGATGAGAGTGTCTATGAGTACTATGTGAGATTTCATAAGTTAGTGAATGACATGAGGAACATCAAGATGACTATGCCTAACATTCGCTTGAACTCAAAGTTTGTGAACAACATGAATCCCGAATGGCACAAGTTTGTCACATCCGTGAAACTCACTAAAGGATTGAAGCATACAAACTATGAGCAACTCTATGCCTTCCTCCTTCGTAATGAGAGACATGCCATGTTTGAAAAGTTGATTCTCAATCGCTCAAAACCAACTGTGGTGAGACAAGTTCGCCTAATGACTCAACAAATTTTCTATTCAAACATTGGAATCACAACCAAAGCATCACAAGTCATTCCTCGGGTAATGGTAATCACAAACTCATCCCCGATCCTCGCTCAAACAAGTCGATGTCGATGCACGCATGGATAACATCGTTAATCAACTAGCTCTACTCATTAGTCAAAACATGAACTCTCCCACAAACCAACAACAACCTACGAACCGCATCTAACCCACATAATCAAGCCACCGTTAAAGATGGAAGGATCGCAGCAACCAGCTCAGAAAGACAAGATGATCGGGGAGAGGTGGAGCCGAGAGGTTATGTTGGAAACCGAATCGAGGAAGAAATGGTAACCAAGGTCAAGCTAAGCCAATCAAATGCTTTAACTGTGGTGGTGAGGACACTTTGCAAGGAACCGCACATCTCCAAAGCGCCCACAAAATGCCGAATACTTCGTAGATAAGATGTTGCCGGCTCAAGCTCGTGACAATGGTGCTACTTTGAATGAAGAGGAATCATTGCTTTTGTCAAGGCAATGCCAAGACCTATGATGCGTATGTAGATGAGCAAATTCATCTGTGAGATAGGTCACAATCATCAAAATGCCTTTCAAGTCGGTGATCGCGATGCTTACGACTGATGTGGATGATGGACCCATCGCACACAATATTTATGGCTAGCATCTCTCCCATGGTGTCTCCCAAGGTCACTTCTTCACCACAAGTCGCCCATCAAAGGACAAACTCATCTCCGAGGTATTAAAGCTATATGATGATGTCGATGTGCAATGATGCATGACAAAGTACAACCAACCGAAACTTTTGAATCAAATATTGAAAATACGGTAATATCAATATTGTCCCATATGATCAATACGAGAAACAAAGTGAAAGTGAAGTTGTACCTAGTGATGCATCTTCCGCATCAACAATGACTATGTTTTGATGAATTCACCGCATGTGCTCCCGATGATTCCATTATCTCCGAACTAAATGCCTATAAGGAACGTGTTGCCATTTATGAACAACGTGCAAAATTTGAGTTGACCACTCGTGAGCGGTGAAATGGATGACCAAGCACGATAAGAATTAGAAAAAGTAATTTTAGAGAAGAAGTATTGAAACAAGAATTAAATTCTTTGCAAGAAAAACTTTCTAAAACAAATAAGCAAAACAAGAACTTCAAGAAAACGTGAAAATGCTTAAGCAAGAATTTAATGCAAAAGAATCAAAGCTCTTGAGAGATTTTTCTAATCAAAACTTTGAAAACAAACTTGAAAACAAGTTGTACATACAAGGAAACACCATTCGATCGCTCACATGGTCACCAAACATCGAGTCTTAAGCGATAAGCATAGCATTCCCTTGTTGAGGAACCAAATCCAGAGGTAATCAAAAGGCTAGAAATGCTCATAAGGTGATTTATGATGGTAATGAAATTCTTAAGCCTAGGCGTAAACCTAGTTGCGTTGAGTGCACCGAGGAAGATAAGAAATCGATGAAGTCACTAGGAAAGGATGAACAAAAACTAGATGACCCCAAATGCAAAGAGAAGAACATAAATATCACCCTCATGATTATAAGAAGGAAAACCGGATTGCATTAAACAAGTTTAAGCCTCGGACTTTGTTGACTCCGAACAAGTCTTCGGAAAATGGATTTAGATAAGGTAAAGTCGAAAATATTGTAGAAACAAATCCTCCCTTTGAAAATGCCTAAAGCTACCGTGTATCCTCCCAACACACCAATGCATCTTGTTCCTAGAACAATTGCCACTAAAAGCAATATCTTAATTAGCCAATACGTTATTTTTCAACTATTTGTTGATTTTGAGAAAACTTGCAAGAAAAGGATCACACCCACCGGCATTATCAAGGAGAAAGGGTTTTGAACAAATGAAAGAATGTTATTTAACCGAGGTCATGCCCTTCTTTAAACTTTTAAAGGAACACTTTGAGAGTCTTAAAAGGGATAGAAACCGATATTAAGGGAATGGAAAAGGAATTTGATGCAATAATAGTTGAAATTAGTGATTATGAGCGCATTAAAATATAATGAGATCGAGAGGAAGAACTTGCATACATTGAATGAGAATCTTATTATCGAATGTGTTGCTCAAGATGTCTTTTTCATCGCTTCAAATTGCTCTATTAATGCTTCCAAATTTCATGAACTATCTCGTGGCCTCGAAAGTCTCCCATGATCGTGTCATTGAGCTTGAAAAACTAATTCTAAACTTAATGAGAAAATTGAACTGGATGATCATGACAATTTGGTTAAACATTTTCTAAACTAGAAGTTGAGTATTTTAATCTACAACTAAAATATCAACATCTCAAAGAAAATGTCAAAACTTCAAATTTCAAGACATCTTCGATGTTCCGAGTTTGATGCGCTTTTCAAATAAACAAACGAGATGAACAGATTCATGCTCGTAACACGATCGAAAGTTGAAAGTCCAAATCTCTCAATTAAAGGGTCAAACGAACAATATGACAGTTCCCAAATGCCTCCTTCTTTAGATTCTCGTAATTCTCAAACGTTTCATCTTCAAAACCTAGTAAATGCTTTACAAAAGGAAAACGAAAGTTTCCTAGAAGAGAATGAAAAGGTTAAACGTCATTTCAATGAGTTGTTTGAATCAATTAAAGTCACTCAGAACAAACACAACGAACAAATAACTTCATTGCAAAAGGAAATTGAGAATCAAGAGTCGTAAAAGGGAAAATGCCAATGATCAATGCGGAGAATGTTGTATCTAAGGTTCACTCGTAATAAATCTACTTTATCTCGTGACATATGTCCCCTCACCTAAGGAACAACAAACTTGCCATTCAAACATATTTCTCATCCCTTAAGGATTGCTTAGAATGCCTGCGTGAGATTGTTGAAGAGGATAAGCTAGAGAAACCTCATGATAATGCAATTGGACATGCATGCTTATATGCCAAACGATCTCAAGAAATCTTAGAATGTTTGATCACTATATGCCCAAAGACATTAGGTGAGAGAGTTAACCCTTGATTCCATGCTCAATGCCTAAGGCCAAACATGACATGCACTCGATTCCCAATGGTTTGAATGTGAGGAGTAGTGCACCAAAGAGTAGTTCGATTTTAGATCCGCAATGTTAGGAAAGTGAACTCAAATGTGCAGAGTACTAATCTCAGACTCTAATGTTAAGAAAGTGAACCTAGTGTACCGCATGTAGTTCGATCCCAAAGACATCTAAACAGTGGTGCAAAGAGTAGTAAAACAAACTAATGTTCCCATTCCTCTACAGAGTAATCATGACATTAAAGGGAGCAGTCAAAGTCTCAAGACAATACAAGGAATGATAGGACCTCTCAAGCTAAGAATGTGCACCGGAAGAGAGTAGAAGAACAATCTAGGAACCTTAAGTTTGAATCGAATAAAACGAATCGTGTTGATTCTAGTATTAGCCATAGGCGCATCGTAATTAATTCAATTCGATGCTATTTGCAAACCTTGTAATCGATGATTGCTTGAATTCGCGGTTCTAATCATGAATGTGATGTTAATGTTTTGCCTAATGATGTTAATTGTCCAGCTTAATGTTGTTAATGCTAAAATTCATGCTAAAAAGGCTAAAAGGCAAAAGCGAAAGAGAGTTAGAAAACAATGGAAACCCACAGAAGAACATTCAAAGTAATAGGCTTTTATTGATACCGCTGGTCATAAGACTAATCGATAATGCCCACTAGAAAATGGATGCCTACCGGTAGAACTATTCCTTAAGAAGTGGTCACATCAGAATAGGCTAATACGCACACTAGTATTGCATCTATTCACAATGATTCCATTACTTCACCGTCTCGATATGAATGCTTCTATTTCGATGTGGGTGGTCCAACTGCTGTTACTAACCAAATGGAACCCATTCTTGCATGGGGATCCCAAATATCCGCTATCCATTCTTGTCTCAGTTCAACCGCAGATCGCTCAAATCGCTCGTGGTACCGGACTCAGTCGCTCCAAGCATATGACCGAGACCGTCACGGCTCATGAACTTCGTGAGCAAATTCATCGGACTCATAGATTTGGTAATGATCATTTCGGTGCTATATGGGTTATGGAGATTATGTTGTTGGTGATAGTGTCATCTCCGTAGTGTATTATGTGGAAGGTTTAGGTCATAACTGCTCTCTCGCTGGTCAATTCGTGATTCTCGATCTAGAAGTAGCCTTCGTAAAACATACCGCTTTGTTAGAGATCTTAATGGAAAGGAACTATTGAAAGGAACTCGTGGCTCAAACCTTTACACTATCTCTATCGATGACATGATGAGAGCTTCACCAACTGCTTGTTATCAAAGGCTTCTAAAACAAAGTCATGGTTATGGCATCGCTGCCTCAATCACTTGAACTTCGCACCATCAACGATCTCTCCGTAAAGGACTTAGTTGTAGGTCTACCTAGACTAAAGTATGAAAAGGATCATCTTTGTTCAAGATGTCAATTGGGAAAAAGCAAGAAGTATGCCCATAAACCCAAACCTACTAACTCGTCACGTAAGTTCTTCATATGATTCATATGGATTTATGTGACCAATGAGGGTGCGTAATATCTTTGGGAAGAAATATGTGTTAGTTGTGGTTGATGATTATTCTAGATTCACCGGTCAAGTTCTTAAGGACAAAGGATGAAACTCGATATCATCATCAAACTCATCAAACAAATGCAGTGTTAGACTAAACAAAACCGCCGTAATTATCGTAATGCATAATGGAACCGAGTTTGTCAACAAACAACTTAGTGAATTCTATGAAAGCATTGAATCACCATCAAAGAAGTGTTCCACGAACCCCTCAATGTAACGGTGTAGTTGAAAGACGAATCGCACTCTTGTTGAAGCCGCTAGAACAATGCCGATTTACTCAAAGGTTCCAATGTTTCTCCGGGTCAAGCAATTGCCACCGCATGTTACACACAAAATCGCTCCCGATTCACACCATTCATGGAAAAACTCCATATGAACTTGTCCACAACAGAAAACCCGATCTATCTTTCCTTCGTATTTGGTGCCTTGTGCTATCCAACTAATGAAGGTCAAGACTTGGGCAAACTTAGGGCTAAAGTCGACATTGGAGTATTTGTAGGATATGCACCAAACAAAAGGGATACCGAATCTACAACAAAAGAACCCAAATATCATGGAAACAATTCACGTTACGCTTGATGAGTCGACCGTCAAATGGCTCCTGGACACTCCACCAGACCCGCACTTCATAATAATTCTATTGGTTCATCCCTTGTTCCAAACTCCTCTCAAGAAACACCATATGTACCTCCATCAAGATGATGTAAAGAAATTGTTTGATCCAATGTTTGATGAACTGATGAGTCTACTACTAATGAGGTATCGATCCCTACAACAGAGGATGCTCGATTCCAAATGAATGAAGTCAATCCTTCGCTTCAATATCTCGAAGTCAAGAAGCACCGTCACGATCCTTCGCCTCATCAACAAATCATCATTCTTCGATGTACATCATGGAAATGTTTCGCATCAATGATGAAGTTAATCCTTTGCAACTCTCAAGATGCTCCATTTGAAAACATATTTGCTACTCCCGAATCATCACCGAACCATCTTCTTGTGAGACATCGACTCGCCTACCTCGCCTCAACAAATGCCACATGAACACCTCGTAAAATGGACTCACGATCATCCATTAGACAACATCATTGGAAATCCCTCCCGTCTCAGATCAACCCGAAGCAACTCGCAACCGATGCCTTATGGTGCTTCTTCAACTCAGATTATCTAAGATCGAACCAAAAGATGTTAAACCGCTATGAATGAAGATAGTCGGTTCAATGCTATGCAAGATGAAATTCATGAGTTTGATCGACTTGATGTATGGGAGTTAGTGCTCGCTTCCAGATCGTGCTTATGATTATAGCTCTAAATGGATCTTCAAAGTAAAACTTGATGAGCATGGTGATGTGTTGAAAACAAGGCTCGATTGGTTGCTAAAGGATATCGCCAAGAGGAGGGTATAGACTTTGAAGAATCATTTGCTCCAGCTTGCTCGAATCGAGGCAATCGTAATCTTTCTCGCTAATGCCGCAAGTAAGAACATGGTGGTATATCGATGGATGTAAAGACGGCATTTCGAACGGAGATCTTAAAGAAGTCGCTCACGCCGCCCAACCTCAAGGATTTGTGAATCAAGAGCATCCTACTCACGCTTATCGCTTGAAGAAGGCTCTTTACGGTTTAAAGCAAGCTCCAAGGGCTTGGTATGATACACTCTCAAAGTTTCTTCTTTCAACCGGATTCAAGAAAGGAGCAATGATCCTACATTGTTCACCGTGAAGTCGTGCAAACATTTAACTCATGTTCAAATTTATGTTGATGATATTATCTTTGCCTCGATCGACCCAATGGAATGTGATCGCTTTTCAAATGAAATGAGTTCAAAGTTTCAAATGTCAATGATGGGACAAATGTCATTTTTCTGGGATTACAAATTTCTCAAAGTCCCTGAGGCATTTTCATAAATCAATCTAAATATGCAATGAGATTTTAAAGAAATTTGATTTGATTCAAGTGACCTCGCTGACACCCCCATGATTGACCGAACCAAACTAGATGAGGACCTCTCGTGGATCATGATTGACCAAACGAAATATAGGAGTATGATTGATCCCGATGTACCTCAACGCTAGTAGACCGTACATTTTGTTCTCTCAGGCATGTGTGCTAGATACCGTGCTAAGCCTACCAAAAGCACCTTGAAGCGCTTAAACGGGTCTTTCGGTATCTCCAAGGAACCATCAATATGGGACTATGGTACCAAGGACACCGGTATGTCACTAACGGCCTATGCAGATGCCGATCATGCAGTTGTCAAGATACACGTCAAGCACGCCCGAGGTGCTCGCTGGGTGATAAGCTTGTGAGTCGGTCCTCTAAGAAGCAAATGAGTACTTCTATTTCCTCTACAGAGGTCGAATACATAGCCATGTCATCTTGTTGTGCTCAAATCTTATGGATGAGATCTCAATTATCCGACTATGGCTTTGAATTCAACAAAATCCTCCGATCGTGATAATAAAAGTGCTATTGCTCTCTCATGCAACAACGCCCAACACTCAAGAGCAAAGCATATCGACATTCGACATCATTTCATCGTGGAACAGTGGAAAAGGTGTGGTTGAACTATATTTTGTGAGGTCCGAATATCGCTAGCGGACATCTTCACCAAAGCTCTTCCAAGAGAACGCTTGAGTTTATTCTTCCACGCCTTGGTTTGAAAAGTCTTCAACCGAAACTCTCAAACGCCTTCGTGAGGAAGACGAGGAGTAAAGGTCTATCTTCATCTATCTTCTCAGAATATTTATTTGAAAACAAAATAAAAATTATAAAACCTTCAAAAATCAAATAGAAAATTATAAAACTTTCAAAATCCATAAAATCAAAAATCCAAAAATCTTCAAAAATATTGTCATTTTGTCTTGTTTCTCTCGGCTCGATAATATCTACGGATTTTGTGTTGTCATTCAAAGAATGACACGGGTCTTTAGATGTTGTTCAATTCTTTAAAAAAAAAAAAAAAAAAAAAAAAAAAAAAATCAAAAATCAAAAAATCAAAAATTTTTTTTTGGGAGAAAGAGAAATGGTTTATTGTCATGTTCGTGCAATAACCCGCTTTTAAAGAAAGAACAGAGCCATTTTCACCATGTTTTCAAATTCCATGCTCGATTCTATAAACATTTATCTCATTGAAAACTAAATGCTTTGAAAAATAACTCAAACTCTATTTTTGATAATCATCGACTTATTTGTCAAAATTATCTCTCAATCAACAACCTACGCCATTGATTGAGGGGAGAATGATTTCAATTAAATTAAAAAGTTATTTGGCATTAAAATTGTTTTCAAAAGATATACATGCATGTTTTATAAATGGAGTTTAAAAGTCTCAAAATCGATCCATATCGCTTAAAACACTTTCACGATCAAGTCACAATTCTCCTTAAAAGCTTTCAAAATCAATTTAATTATACGAGATCACAAATCTCAAATGATTTGATAATTGTGATCGGGGAGAATGTGTGATTTAAATTGGATTTAAACCGATAATCGTGTAAATGGTTATAAAAGAATGTACATGTCGTCCTTCTCACATGTGACAAACGATTTCAATTTTTCAATGCACATGTTGAGGGGAGCATCTATCTTAAAACCTTTGATTTAAAACGTGATCATTTATCCCATGTGCACTTCCTCTAGTATGTGCAAAACTCTTTTCAAACCTCGAGGCACATATCGAGGGGAGCAAATTTATGGAAACCTCATCCTTCCCTAAATGCCATATTTACTTGATCCGTTGAGGAAGCGATGTTGATATCTTTAGAAAATGGTAATCAAAGAAGTTAATTTTTCTCTTGCCTCCGTGCAAAACATTTTCAAATATTTGATGCACATGTTGAGGGGAGTTCTCGTTCTAAAATATCAAAACAATTCGTGTACAAAATGCTTTGATTATATATCACAAGTATCCGAATTGATTTTCAAATGGTTTTCAATTGATCCAATGGCGTATGAACAATACCAAATTGACCGACCAACTTTACTTTATGTACGGTGATATAAGGATGATAAGGTTAGGTATTGGTTCCCATGATCCGCCGTAATCCGGAGGGATCTACCAGGACAATCCACTAGTTAGTGTAGAAGTCCTTAGGTATGATGATAAAAGGAGAAAAGTGAGATATGGGAAGAGTGCGGACTAAGACCGAGCTAGTAATCGAATAAACCCAACAAGGTAATAGCTATGAAGTCTCGTAAGCATCAAGGGGTTGAAGAATTAAAAGAATTGAATGAAAATAGGGTGAAAACAAATAGCCTCCATTAATTCAACCTTAGGGCGTAAACCGGTTCAATTCATATGCTACCGATGGTAACATCGGTATTGAAGACAAGACGTCATGGACCCAAAGGACGCACCGCACTTCAACTTTCCAAACCACTCAAGTTCCTCTTAAAAGGACTTGTTTCATTCTCACGGGAACCAACATTATCTATCGACTTTCTTAGAGATGGTTGATATCAAGAAGGAGACCTCTCCCTAGTCTCCGTTATAGGATCCAAATATGCACAAATTGAGTCTAGAGCCACGAGATCATCAATAAATCTCATTAGGACACTTTCAATGAAGACTCTCTGCTTCACACAATGTGGAAAGAGAGATTATAACTGAGTCCCACGATTATCCTTGTGGTATTGCCGTAACATCCGAGTGATGTGTTTACATATTCACAATGAAGATGGAAAGCCTTCGAGCCAACATCAAACAAGCTCCTCGGTAGGTGGCATGTGAGATCTATTGTATAGATCAACCATGTGACAACCGAATAAACAATGGGGCGATTCAATCTTCTTGAATCAAACCTCGTTCGTGTTAGGGATTGACGGATACCTTTGAAAACCGGTCTTTGTGCTTATAAACTCTTTTCTTTAGCACATCGACCGTGTACTCATTTTTCAAACCAAAGGTATTTTTATGATTGATAATTGATTTTCAATAAAACCTTCGTTGTATTGCAAAACATTTCTATTGAGCAATACACGATTGTTTTTCAAATCTCTTTCATCAATCGCTGGACTTAAAATTACCGTTCACTCACTCCGTGTTGTCTTCTTTGAGATGTTCGGTTTGAGAACAATAGAACAAATTGCGAAACCCCGTCAAGGAGATTCTTAGGAATCCTACCGATCACAGCAAGATTTGTATCGATCAACGGGAACCGTGGGCGTGTACTCAATTCAACGAAGTGATCAAAGACACTTTCGTGCGATTTGTTGCTAATCGTTGTATGCGTGTACACCCGACATTTGCAAATGATCGTAATGAAGCGGTCAATCCATAGCCGCATGCTCACTTAACACATTCATCTCAAAAGAAATCATGATTAGTGCATCAATGACTCGATATTTTCACTCCATGCTTCGCTACGCCGCCAATATCATGAATCAACTAAAGCTTCCGCCACTCGATGAGAAGAAATCATGATCCAAAATGTGAGCATGTCGGTCCCAAAGTCACAACACCACAATGGATGTCTCGTAGATTTTGATAGCCGATGATCTCCAAAGATGGCTCAAACTCATCATCACGTGGATCAAGAAAAGACCTCCACTTGAATAACCAAACATGCAATGTGAAGAATCAATGACTACGAGCTCAAGAGCAAAGGACTACATCAAGAATGCAAGATC
Source organism: Chrysanthemum lavandulifolium (assembly GCA_022545495.1). Lineage (NCBI taxonomy): Eukaryota > Viridiplantae > Streptophyta > Magnoliopsida > Asterales > Asteraceae > Chrysanthemum > Chrysanthemum lavandulifolium. The sequence goes on along the minus strand of CM040246.1, from coordinate 135,010,111 downwards.
AATTGTTATCAGATTATCTATTTGTATTCTATGTAATTTTGGTGCATTATTGAGGCGACCTCCTTGGGGAGATTGTTAGGAATTAGAAATTCCAGATTAAAGAGTCGGTCACCTCAAGTATATGTTATCGTTAGAAAGCTCGTAGTCGTAGTTCTTTAAGTTAAGTAGTAATTTAGTTAAACACCGTGGAGGACACGGTCGTGCCCGATCCACACCGACTGACGGAGAGTCTTAATACCTTTCACTTTCTCTCACTAAGATCTAACTTTCTCGATCCATCCTATTCGCCACCTTGTGTTATGGTTTGATTATGTAAGATATCTTACACGATAAATACTCTGTTGACCTTCTTCTTGTTCCAAGGTGATACTCAGACGCCATAAATTGGATGTCTCATAATAAATTCATTTGGATCCATTCACTTTCTCTCACTATAGTTTTGAATTAAACCTCTAACTAATTTTGAATTTTTTGAAATATAATGATATACTCTCTAGAATTCCATCCGTTATTCGCCACCCAACGCCGAGTTGCCACAAGTCCAACCTTTATGGTTTGATGTGCGTAGGGTGTGCAACATAGAAGGTTAAGGAGGAAACAAAAGTGGGGCTTCGACTAGTCATTAATATTCAAACATCTCGGAGATTTTTAAGTCTTTGTTTCGATTAGAAAGTCTTTTCACTATGCTTAACGCCTTTTAAAAACCTTTTGAATAATGAAAAGTTTGATCAGACACTCTAAAATGAAAATGCTCTATGATAATGTTGTAACTTAAGAAACCATTATGTATCTTAAGTTAGGAAACTATTCATGAGATATATTTTAGTCATTTTTATGTTAACATAAATCATAGTTTAGTAATTTCAGTGTGTTGGATTTTTAATATTTCAACATTAAGGACATCAAGGTTCATGCTTTATATAAACTCCGCATAAGCTATTTAAATAAGCGTTCCACAACACGCCGTAAGAAGGATAAAGACTGAAACTAAATAATATTAGATTTAAGATCATTTGAGGACAAAAGATTGTTTACATACTAAGGGACCAATCTCCACCCTTCATTTTTATTTGATCTAATGGATGAGATTAATTCCAACAATTTATAAAACTCACTTTCATCCTTTTTTTTCAAATATTAATATCTTTCAAACCGTTAATCGTTAAGCGAAAAAAAATATCTGGTATTCGACGAAGATTTAATTATCTGTTTATAGATAAGACTTTGATATACTTTCGACAAAAATTGTTTCTTCGTATTTTGCACGTTTTTACGTTTTTACGTTCTTTGGAATTTCGTTAAAAATCATATATGATAAACACTAATTTAAATATCACACGTGATATTAATGTAATATCATATATGATATGTAATATCACACGTGATATTACGGTAATATCACATGTGATATTACATATCATATATGATATTACACTAATATCACATGTGATATTTAAATTAGTGTTTTATCGTATACGATTTTTTCACGCAAATTTCAAGAACGTAAAAAAAAAAATACTGAAAACGTGAAAAAACGATTTTTTTCTTTTTCGAAAGATATCAAAGTCTTGCCCATGAAAGATAATTAAACGCTTTCGTCGCGACGCAGAAATATTTTCGCTTAACGATTAACTGCTTAAGAGATATTTAAATTATAAAAAATAGGTGAAATAATAAAATGTTTTTAATCTCAGCCATTGATTTCTTTTTAAATAGATGGTGGATATGAGTCCCTTGGTATGTGAGAAAAGTTTGGTATGTAAAATAACTCTACTCATAATATTAATACTCAAAATCGTGAATCAATGACAAACATTTCAAATCTTGTTTGTTTTATAAAATATGGAAAAGAATTTGCATAAACATTAAACAAATGACAAATGAGTAAACTATTGAGCTGGCAGAAAATAAAGTAAATCGAAAACGAATCACTAAAAATCCTGAATCATTTATATCTAAACATTCATAGCAAAATGCTAGTTTTCCACTTTACGTCAACTTTAAGGGTCACATGATCAACAAACACCTTATCCAATATTGTCACACTAACATCTTATTACTGTGAACTTACATTAATTACCGCGGATATGACTGTATTAGCACTAAAAACTGTTAGGGGGCGTTTGGTTGGGGCAAATCGGAGGATATCGGGCGTTTGATTTTAATTCCTTCAAACGTCCCCGTCTTTTTGGTAACTCAAACGTGAATTTGAAGTAATTTACATTTCCGAATCGCCACAATGGAGAATCGTAACGCCTAAAAAAAGTGAGAATTTTAATTTACTTGAAAAAAAATTATAAAATTTTTTCTTATTGTTTTTTATAAACTTTTAAATAGAATATTTATAAAAAAATTTATAAACTTTTTATAAATTTTTATAAACTTTTTAACAACTTTTTATAAATTTTTATAAACTTTTTTTAATAAATCTCTTATAAATTTTTATAAACTTTTTTATAATTTTTTTATAAAATTTTTTATAAATTTTTATAAACTTTTTCATAAATTATTTATAAACTTTTTTATAAATTTTTATAAACTTTTTATAAATTTTTATAAACTTTTTTATAATTTTTATAAACTTTTAAATAGAATATTTATGAAATTTATATTAAAAAAATTAAAAAAATGTTTATAAATTTATGTCAACCAAACATGCGAAGATATTTTAAATTCCGGAATTTTAAATTCTCAAGAATTTAAATTTTTAGAATTTAAAATTCCGAAATTTCAAATTACCTCAACCAAACGCCCCCTTAGGAATTTACAAATTCTAATACAAAGTGTATAACACAGAAATCGAAAGATTACGACAACGTGATTGAGGCTTCCAATTAACAGTGTTTTAAAACAGAATTTCGTTTAAATTGGTAACAGTCAAATAAAGATTAAACTTGAATCTAACGAATCTGAATGAATGCTTCATGATGGATCATGATGTATGTATACTACATGAAGGATTGTCTTCAACAATTGCAACTCTTTAAAATACCGTTATGGTATAACTAACAAAAATAAATGTTGCAATTGTTTATGAACCGGCACAATGAAAAACCTAAAGCTATGTTAATAAAAATTAATCTCAGATTTTTCAGTTAGAGCCTCAAAGCCCAAGATCATCTTTTGACCATTTAATTATTTCTATTATAAAGCCTAATTTAGCATAATTAAGCTTAAAATCCACCACCAACCCCGTTACTAGGAATCCACTATGGGTAATCCTTATAATCTCAGATTTTTCAATTATTTAATGGAAAGTCCTTATAAAAAAGATAGGGATAATGATAAAAAAAATGCATCGAACTTAATCACTTCTGGGATTATGTGTAGCCAACTATTTTTTTTCCCATTATAACACAAACCTTTTGAATTTGTGTTATTGTATGTATCAAGTCAAGCTAAGCGTTACATCGTTAGTCTTTTATATTAACGGCCGTTACTAAATAACTTAAAATTTCGTTTTCTTACTTTTTTTTTACGTTTTTATACGTTTCTGTCCGTTTTCATCCGTTTTTATACGTTTTCGTCTATTTCCATATTTTTTAACGTTTTCGTCTGTTTTCTTACGTTTTCATTCGTTTTTATAATTTTTCGTCCGCTTTCTTACGTTTTCATCCGTTTTAATACGTTTTCGTCTGTTTTTATATGTTTGTATCCGTTTTTTAAATGTTTTCATCTGTTTTTACACGTTTTTATTCGTTTTCGTTCGTTTTTAAACATTTTCATCCGTATAAAACGAGCAAAAAGTGTAAAAACGGATACAAACGTATAAAAACAGACGAAAACATATAAAAATGGATAAAAACGTAAGAAAATGAACGAAATGTATACAAACGAGCAAAAATGTGTAAAAACAGACGAAAACGTATAAAAATATATGAAAACAAACGAAAACGTATAAAAGTGGATAAAATGTAAGAAAGCGGACGAAAACGTATAAAAACGTACAAAAACGGAAGCAAACGGATGAAATGTATGAAAACGTAAGAAAATGGGCGACGTATAAAAGTAGACGAAAATGTAAAAAACGGAGGAAAACGTAAGAAAATGGACAAAAACATATACAAACAGACGAAAACGAATAGAAAACGTAAGAAAACGGACGAAACGTATAAAAACGTAAGAAAACGGACAAAAAACGTAAAAAACGGACGAAAACGTAAAAAATTGTAAGAAAATGGACGAAAACATATAAGAACGGATGAAAGCGTGAGAAAACGGATGAGAATATAAAAAAGTGGACGAAAACGTATAAAAACATATGAAAACGTAAGAAAATGGATGAATACGAAAAAACGGATGAAAACGTAAAAAATGGTAAGAAAACGGACGAAAACGAACGAAAACGGATGAAAATGTATAAAAACGGATGAAAACGTAAGAAAACAAAATTTTAAGTTATTTACTAACGACCGTTAATATAAAGGACTGCTTAGCTTGACTAGATACAAACAATAACACAAATTCAAAATGTTTGTGTTACAATGAAAAATAAAATAGTTGGTTACACATAATCTTAGAAGTGGTCAAATTCGATGCATTTTTTTGTCATTATCCCAAAACGATATTACGGAGTAGTTTCTTTGTGGCTCATACGTAGGATTAGTTTTCCATGTTCCACCAAAAATGAATAACGTCATTATACTTACAAATTAAGTATCAGCAATTCTTCGAGCATCCTCAATGCTTCAAGTCTTCAATGACTTGAAACATTTAATGCATATTATACTTATAAACTAAAGCTTTTGAGAAAGACTTGGTGTATGCCAAGTCTTTGTGTAAAGCTTTTCAAAAAGCTTTCAAAAAGTTATTGATGCAATGCTAAAAATATTACTAAAAGACTTCTTAGAATAGAAAAAAAACTTTTGCCCATTTAAAAATTGTAGATGCTCTTAGTTATTAAAAAATAAATTTAAAGTAGTGATTGACATGACTAACTCATGTGTCTAATTTTATGTCTAACAATGATCTTGTAACACATGGCTAAATCAATGGTAAATAAAATGAGTGAAAATAAGTAGAATACAAGTGTCACAAAATGAACAGATTAGACATAAAATTAGTCACATGAATTAGTTATCTTAATCATTTTTCATAAATTTATTGCTGCAAGTTAAAAGAAAATAAAAACATACTTTAATGGTAAATAGTAAAGCCGCCACCTAAAACAAACAGGCCACTCACCAACCGATATACAATGTTTTGGTGGTTGATCTTTATTTTAGTTGTCACTCTCTAATCTCTATTGCTAATGATTAATTTATGTTAAATTATTATATTACTAGGGCCCAATTCTCCAATATATTGTTGTATTTTGTACTGTATCTAGTAAATATGCACTTGATTAAACAATCTCTATTATTATGTATGAAACAAAACACATTTTTCTTCGTCAAAAAGTAGACAAGAAAAACTTCAAAGGTCAAAATTACATATAAAAAAGGTTGTGATTTATTGTTGTTAATTGCAACTAGTTGGTGAAAAGGGACTTGCTCATAAGGCTGGTAGCATTCGAGTCGGTCGAGATCGGTTGGCATCAAAAAATTCCTTCGGCAACCGATGTGAACATCGGGCAACACGAATGTGGGTGTGGGTTGTCAGATCGGTCGAGAGACCATATTTTTGGATATCGAGCGGGTTTAAGACCGATGTGAAACAAAGATTGTGTTTGTTCTTTTGACCCATAACTGTTTATTTTATTTAAATTGCATGTCACCATGCAATATCTATGATCTTTTATTAGTGTAAAGGTTAATTTCATCATTACCTCCATTAACTTTTGATAAGTACATTATAATTTTTTTCTTGGCATAAAAGTAAATCTAGATACTTATATTCTGCACCGGTTCGTTGTCATGTAATGTTTTTTTTTTTAATTTCGTAATGTAATGTTTTTTTTTTAATTTGAATGAAATTTAAATTTAATGTTAAAAATGTTTGAATTAAAAAAATAATAATAATAATAATAATAAAATAAAATCATTGGTGGTCATTGACCCGATCCTATTGTCTCAGTCATTTGGAGAGAAATGACGCGGCGTGCAGGCGTCTGTGTCGTCGTCTGGGTTGCATGACTTGGATCAACCTAAATCACAACTTTGAATCAATTATTAAATGATAGATGGCACAAGCTCGATTGTCACCTTTGAGTCAATTAAGGTTTATACCTAACACATTTGTCTAACGGGTGCCCCCAGGGCAAGGTTTAAAGTTAATATAAAAGGAAACATTGAGTTTATTTAATGAAAAATTATATTTAATTATGTTAATTTATAAGTTTCATTAATGTGCATTAAATACAATTTTAAATCTAAAAAGAAAGTTTGTGTTTAATAAATGCGATTTAACCAGTGCCCTGAGGGCACTCGTTAGACAATCCCAATATGATATCAATAATTACAATATGTATTACGTGGTTGTTTTTAATGTTCAACATGAATAAGACTGGATGTGACTTTGAAGTATTGATTACGTTTTGTATATAGTCTGCTGAGTTTGTAAATTTATTATGTGAAAGTATTTACTAGGAGTCGATGTCAAAAGTAAGGAAATATTAAGAATTACTAATCACCAAAAAGACACTTCACAAACAAATAATTTCAGTTTTCAAAAGATAGTAAATCGAACTTTGGAAAGATAATAAATCCTAATGTCTCATAGTTAATAGAATCCAAATGCTAATATTTGAGTTTCATAATAGGCACTTTATTTTACTTATCCACAAACTAGTTATAATACTCGTGCAAGCACGGTGTTTTAACAAAAAAATTTATTTTGTATTAATATTGAATATTGTGTCTTCAAAAGTAATAGCATATAATTATATAGTTATAAGTTTCGTGCACATACGAAGTTTACACATAAATCAAATTTATTTTAACATTTTAGTTCAGTATGTACACATATAAGAATTTGCCCATAAAATTGTGATATAAATACAATTAATACTTATGCACAATATTAATATCCATTAGAATTTGATAAAATATTTGTAAAAATGTTTGTTATGTAACTCAAGATTTAATTTTATTTAGCTGACAAAAATGTTGATGTTATTATTTAAATTTCACTACTGATATTACGTTGTACACATGATGCAAGTTTAATAGCACATAATGAGCGTTTGTAAAGTTAAAGTATACTCCTTAAAGTTTTTTAAAAACGTTTTTCTAGATATCCTTATATAAATAAATAAGAATTACATGAGTCATTGTTATAAGTAGAATCACATATATTTATTTTTATATTAAAGAACCCGTCTTCAATTTGATAATTATATTCCCATTTTCCATAATTTAGCCGTATTTAAAATGTAAACTCGTGTCCACATAGGTTAAACTTTTAAAAATGAAATAAATGAATCATTGTTGAACGTATATAGTAAAAAAATTGATACTTATAATCTTATGCAAATTTATATGCTGTTATTTTAAAACAACATATACATTGTATTTTTTAAGATATAAAGTATAAAGGGTTTAAAGTATAAGGGGGTATTTGTTTATAATCCAAAGTTATTAAAAAAATATGGAGGCTTATAAATATTACACTTAACTCTATATAATTTTTAAAAATTCAACCACTAAAGTTTTATTAATTACCCCATTTTTTTTAAGTTTTTGTTTTCATAAATTTGACACCTATATTTTTATGTATTTTTTTTATCAACCAAATTTCTCCACCAAATTTATTAAAGTTTGACCAAAATCAATTTAATTTTGACTTTTATTAACCAATCACATCACACAATTTTGCTTACGTGGCGAAATCAAGCTCTCCTATTGGCCTAATTATTTTTTTAATAAGAATGAATTGACAAAATCACTCCGAAATGATGTAATTCCTTTATTATATAAAAGATTCATGCTTATCAAGGGACAAATTCCCACTATTCATCTAATTTGATCTAATGGTGAAGATTAACCTAAAATTTAAAAGGTAAACCTAAGTCCATGTTTTTGTTTCTTGTTTTTTTGTCTTTCTTTTATATTCATATTTTTTTTTCTCTCTAAATTCCGCTTTTTATTCGGTCTTTTTTTTTTTTTTTTTAAATTCGCGTTTTTTTAATTCACGTTTTTTTAATTCGCGTTTTTTTCTCTGCTTTCATACGCTTTCGTTTGTTTTCATCTGTTTTCGTTTGTTTTCATACGTTTTCTCCCGTTTTCATACGTTTTCATCCGTTTTTATACGTTTTCGTCCGTGTTCATCATTTTTCATTCATTTTCGTCAATTTTCTTATGTTTTCGTCCGTCTTCAGACGTGTTTTTACGCTTTCATACGTTTTCGTCCGTTTTCTTACATTTTTGTCTGTTTTCATATGTTTTTGACTATCACAAGTGATTTATGTGATATCCAGAATATCACTTTGTGATATTCTGAATATCACTTGTGATTTTCTGGATATCACTTTGTGATATTCTGAATATCACTTGTGATTTTCATGTTACAAAACATTAGTTGAAAATCACTTGTGATATTCAGAATATCACTTGTGATATTCAAAATATCAAAGAATATCACTTGTGATATTCTGAATATCAAAGAATATCACTTGTGATATTTAGAATATCACTTGTGATATTCATAAACGTATGAAAACGTCTGAAAACAGTCGAAAACATTTAAAACGGACAAAACGTAAGAAAACGGACTAAAACATATGAAAGCGTAGAAACGCGTATGAAAACGTATGAAAACGGACGAAAATGGACGAAAACATAAGAAAACAGACGAACTGGTGAAAACGTATGAAAACGGACGAAAACACATGAAAACGTATGAAAACGAACGAAAACATGTGAAAATAGATGAAAACGTATGAAAGCGAAGAAAAAACGCGAATTAAGAAAAACGTGAATAACGTGAATTTAAAAAAAAAACGTGAAATAAAAAAAAATAAAAAAAAAATGTGAATTTAAAAAAAGAGTTAATTTAAAAAATAAAAATAAAAAAGATAAAAAAATGTAAATAAAAAATAAAGACAAAATAGACTTAGGTTTATCTATTAAATCTTAGGTTAATCTCACCATTAGATCAAACTAGATGAATGGTGAAGATTTGTCCCTTGATAAGCATCAAAATAAGAGTAAGCATTTGAACTTTTCTCTTCATTAGCAATGTAGTTTTCTAAAAGAAAAACGTGTATAGTTATAAAATTGGAAAGAAATACCATTATTTTACATTTTTACCATTTTATAGGTTCATAAGTCAAAACAAGTCGAAAAATGGTAAATCACAATGCCTATGTTTTTTAAAATACAAAACGTGTATTTTGTATTTTTTTTTTAAATTAATATAGCGCGTGTTGTTAATATAGTGTGTGTTTTTAAAAAGTTGTCAAGTTTAGAATTTATCAGGAAAAATACATAATTTAAGTTGCTAAGATTAATGCGTATTTAGGGATAATTTACATAAACTACATTAATTTAAGTTTTAAGATTTCAATAAAAGACATAAACTCTTTATAAGTAGTAAAAGTACTTTAACATATACCTCATAAACACATATCAATATATTTACAAATACCAAAATATTTGTAGTTTAATTGTTAATGAGGTGCTTCCCAATTAAATAAAATTGCTAAAACAATTGTGCAAAACAATTATATTTGCATGCTGTAAGTATGGATGGTAATGGATTGAATATGGATTGACTTAGACAGTATCCATACTCGTATCCATTTAACTTTACATCATTCGTATCCATATTCACATTCATTTAACTTTAAATCATTCACCTATATCCATATTCAATGGATGAAACCAGGTAAATGGATATCCATTAGATATCATACCAAAAAAAAAATATTTTTATTTTTTTCGATTCCTAGTTACAATTAAAAATGGCTTGTTACGAAAGCAAATACAATTCTACACTAAATTATTATAAACTGTATTTATTTCCCATACTTTGATGATTATTTGTGCATTATGAGATGATTTTAACTTTGAACAACTATCTTATATGAAAGTTAATCAGATTTAGTTTAGTTTGTAAGTAAAGTATTATACCTAAGGCTGTCAAGATCGAGATCTCTCCTGAAATTGTTTTTGTCTTTGCAAAAATCGAGATCGTAGGATCGAGATCGTAATATCCTACCAATTTGTCATGTTTTATAAACAAAATATATAAAAGTCAATCTGCTTTATATTTCTACTCAACATCAAAGATAACTTCATATAATATCTTTTTAAAAATGTCAAAGTTCAAATTTCAAACAACAAAGTAGTAGTAATGTAACACCCCCAACTTCGTGATACGCAGCGGAATTCAAACTGGGTGTTACTTCATGGCACAACAGTCATAACAATAGAAAATGAACTCTAATGGAGTCGTTTTAAAAGATTTATCATTCGATTTATATAAATATCAGAGTTTACAAAAATGAGGTCCCAAATGGTTCCAAGTTTACAAAATACATTAAATTGGTTTTCGAATGATAATAAAATTTATAGCCTTCTTGATCGAGTCCTCGCTCTTCCGTGCCGACTTCCGACATTATGGACTGAAATACATGCTTAAAACTCACAACACAAAGGTTGAGTGAAATTCATAGAGTTTGTTTGATGGTTGAACACATTATGTTGGTAGTGTGAGCTATAGACTCACACCAATAGTTTGAAAGCAAAATGAGATATTATTGCACTAAGCTCATGATACCGAAACGTTAACAAATGTCATATAATAGTAACCGATGCCCTAATAGGTAATTTGCCATTAAACCTATGGATCTTCAATAGAGTGCGTTTGTTTGCGGGACTGGTCAAACAAACGGGATTTGTCATTCCCGATAGATTTATCCACATTATTCGCGTTCACTCGCAAGTGATTAATGGTTCATGATAATAGGGACTTTGGCAATAGTGTACTTAGTGCAACTAATATATTCAAGTATAATTTGAAAGCAATGTGTTCGATTTAAAATAAAGCATGTATCTCCCCCCAAGGGTTTGTAAAACAATTAAGTAATAGAAAGTGGGGCTATGAACTCACCACAGAGTAAATGATATCAAATGTATAATGAGAATGATGGATATACCATGAGAACTTCTACGAGAAACCTAGAATAGGATGTTGCGACTTAGGTTTGAAATAATGATGCGAAAGAGATAACAAACTATATACGTCTCTATGTTGATCATGATGTAGTACATGGTATTTGTGTATGTCGTTTATAGAAATGGTCTTTAATATGTGAAAACGTATTTAGTTTATAGATATTGTACTACCGTTCGGGCCATCATAATTCAGAGGTCATGTAGCAAACGTTCGAGGAGCTAGGACACTTTAAATCGTAAATCCAGCAACTCGTCGAAACGTTTACCCAAATGAAACCCCTCACATGAAGCTCCCTAGTTTTGTAGCACTTTAATAGATAAGACATATGTTTTGAGTGAAGATTGTTATATAAATAAGTTTATCATGTTTTTACAAGTTCTCGTCGTTTCACAAATATGATTACCTTAGTTAACGGTCTTGGGTAAACAAGCCTTGAGGCTTTAGCCATGGCCTTGCCGTGACTTTGGTCTTGACTACCATGGTCTTGAGACTCAGCCTTGACCTTAGCCGTAGCCGTGGTCTTGGCTTATGGCCGTTAGGCCTCTTGGTTTGCTTTTAGTTGCGACAAAAGTATAGTTTGTGAGACTAAATATAGGGCAGTTTCTGTTTTTGAAAGATAATGGCCTGTTTAAGCGTTTTCAAGGTCCGAACTTCCTTATTATTGAAGGAAAACGTCGTTCCGGACAACTTTCGTGTTTTAACTTTTTGATGATTCGGAACAGAAGTACCACTTTTAAAACGCCAGAACCAAAACAGTTTCAATATGGCAGTTTTGGCGTTTTAGTTTCGCTAACTTCTTTGACTATAACTTTTGACTCGTTTGCCCGTTTTGGGTGATTCAAATTCATATATTTACCTATTTATCTTGTCTACCATATTATGTAAGTTAGAAAGTCCATAGGTTACTGATTTTAATGGTATCACATGTGTAGAATATGACTAGTTTACTAGTTTGTTACTTTTATGACAATATGTGAATTAAAACAAGTGATTGAGTATATGTACATCATGAATCAACATAGTAACTATATATATAGCATGAAATAGTTAAGATTATGAATAATAAAGATGGGATGATGGTGGTGATTAGTTGCTTACAACTTTTGGCTTTCAATCAAGAAAGGAGTAACTTAGTAAGGATAGGACTTTGATTGATCACTTAAGACTTTGGATTGAGCTAGATTTTCACACCTTGGCACCCTTGCAAACTTGAAGAGTTGGTGATAAATTACTAAGTGACTTGATTGGATTTAAACTCAAGAAGATCACTTAAACTTGCTAGAGATTTGATGAAGTAGCTTGATCTTTGGAACTTCTTTGCATAAACTTGGAGTTTAAAGATCAAATGACGGAAGATATGGTGGATTTAAGCTATGAACGACCCAAAACAGCTTGTGAAGGTCTTTAGGATGAATTTCACTTGCTATTTATAGGAGGGTAAGTTTGGTTAACCATATATTGGGTTAAATATTAACCATGGTTAAGTTAGGACACATGTAATGATCTAAATGAACCATGGTTAGGATGATGCCACCAAAATGATGACTCCCCCCCCCCTAGAGTCTGCCATGAAGAGATAAGATGACTTAGGTGGATTGTTTTGGTATTATCTTGGTTACGGAGTGAGTTTTGGTTTCGTTAACCGCTAACTGTAAGCCGTTAAGCCATAAATCGTAAAACCGGGTATCGTAAAAATATGAAACTTATAGGAATGATTAAAATCATCATTATTCTCCATCTAAAAATATAAAATGGGTGATAAGTCTCATTGGGTGTAAAACGCTTAAAGTCGAAATACGGTAAAAACGCGAATTGCAGCTTATCATAAAAGAACAAAATTTCGTGAAACGACCATGAATTTATTTAGAGTAGACTAAAATTAGTCTAAAAGTGATATGAGATGTCAAAATGTGGTTTTCATCATACGCGGGATAACTTTACGCTTATACGTGAAGTCTAAAAGTTACGCGATTTAAGCAAAATGTAGAACGTACAAGGTTAATTCCTTTATGGTCAAAGGAGGAGGAAATATGTTTGACTTTTCCAAAAATGTAAAAGTGTCAAAACATATTAGAAACACAAAGGTGAATCGTTAAGTCTGGATGTAAGTAGAATTGTTTAAAACGTAAGTTTAGTTTTGTACTGCGCTGGGCTTATTTGGTAACATTAAAAATGAAATCCTAAAAATTCTCTAATTAATTATAAGAGATCTAAAAATTTATCTGATGTGAGGAAAATTGTCAGAGTTGATTTTCGTTAAGCGCATGATGACTAAATGGTGTTCCGACCAAAATGAAACTTTAAAACGATGTTTTCTTAATAACTTTTGCGAAAATGATCTAACGATAGTCGAACTCTCAGGTTATTACTAAAATAATTTATCTTACGAGAATGTGGATTAAAAATTTTACGGGATGAATAGTGAAAGTGAATAGTAAAAGGGAATAGTAACTTTTCAAAAATATGAAAAGTAACTCAAAAAATGCGGGTTGTTACAAGTAAAACACACAAAGGTCAAGTTTCAATCGTTACATTAACGATTTAGCATAATAAATTTACATAACATGTTATAAACGTCTCAAAATATACGAGTCATAATACCAAAAGATTCATACATAAAACCAACAATTAAGTGGTAAATCTAAACTCTAACAACTAAAAAATGTGTACATTTAAATTATCAGAAACAAAAATCAATTACCTGGTCCAAGATGTTTGATTCGAGTGATGGAGAATACTTCAATATTTTATTTATTGAAATTCTGATTTGGGACAAAAGTGTATAACTATATACAATTAATAAGAAACCAATCCTCAGCTACTTATCATTTATATTTTTAGGTTTAAGCCCAAATGGATGGGTTAAAAGATAAAAAAAATAAAAAAATAATAGATATGGGCTAATTAGGTAAACTCGGATCGATTAGCGATCTTACAAGTTTAATTTCGATTCCATGATTTTACTCACGATCCTACCCCACATACGATCCTACATGATTTTAGCTAGCGAGCACGTAAGATCGTGCGATCTTACAAGTTTTCTTGCGATCTTGACAGGCTTGCATAAAACTTCATTTCACGAAAGTTATATTACCAATTAATCATGTTAAGTTATGAAAACAAGATCTATAACGTATATATTAGTTACAATTTAAAATTTTGTGTGTACATATATTATTTTGGGATGATAAATGTGTAATCTGTGAATGGGAATTTTTCATCCATATCAGATCCGCTAATAAAAATACTTGTAGGTGTTAACAAAATTGACCGAAAACGAGCCGTACCGGTCAAACCAATCCGAATCGACTTTATTTTTTTATTTATTTTTATGGTTTCGGTTCAGGCCAAAACCGAACCACACATAAACCGTCTAAACCGAACCAACGAGGCTTTGACACAAAACCGAAACCGACTGCGTCAATTTAGTTTGGTTCATGTCCTTCACAAAATCGGTGTTAGTCGGTTAGGGTTGGTTTTGACCCGATGCTCAGCCCTTACCCATATGGGGTGCAAACGAGTCAAGCTTTTATCAAGCAACTCAAGCTCGAGTTCAAGCTCAACTCGATCGAGCCGAGCTTTTATCGAGCTCAAGCCTAATTAACTGGCTCGAAACATATAATGAGTCGAGCTCGAGCTTTTGATAGCTCGGATCGAGCGGTTATCGAGCTTTTCAAGCCTTAGTATAGATATATTTTCATATTACTTTTAAATATCTATTGATTTGAATATTAACCTAATTATAGGACTAACTCACCAAAGGATAATATATTATAAGGAAAATGGTCTAAAAAGGCATCAAACTTGTCACTTTTTCTTTTTGTAGGCATTCAACTTTCCCCCCTAAAGTAGTCAAATACTTTATTAATCTTCCTATTGTAGCCATAAATATGACATGGCAGGATCTAATCAAAAGTTAATTACATAAATTTACACAAATAGTCCTTGTGGCTCTAAACAATTACACCATTCGTCCACGTAAATTTATATCATTCCCTTAAAAAATTGATAAAATCTATCTTCTACTCTCTTTCACATCCCTCTTACTGCCTCTCCCTCTCTCTTTAGCACCACCACACCGACACCACATCCACCTCCACCGCCTTGCCACGCCACCATCATCAAAAAGATGCAAGGTAGATCAAAGTCAAGGTATCGAATCAGGTTTAGATCGTGGATTGAGTGCCCAAATGATTTGATTCTGTTGAAGGGAAGAGTTAAGGTCAGATACGTGATGCACGACTATGGTTTGATCTTGATTTTGCGATTAGGGTTTATAAAAATTGGGGTATGGGTTTATAGAAATTTGAAACTCTAAGAATTATGTGTTTGGTTTCTTGAAAAAAAGTATCCAGAATTAGAATATGTGAATTGAAACATAAATAACCAATTATGATTAAGTTTGACAACAAAAAGTCAACTTTGAAGAAGCTGACTTGTGCAGAAACCTGTGTTTTGTACATCTTTAAGTTGTAATTGACCTTTGATCAATATGTGCTGAAGAATTACATTGGACTTAAGTGGAAAGTGGAAAGCTAGAATTTTGGTTATTGTTCTCAGTGAATAAGTGTAGTTAGATTGGAAACTTATTAGTCTCCGTGTTATAAGAGTAAGATTTAGTTAATTTTACTATTACAAATGCAGTAACATTGTAGTTAGAAATTAGCATAGTTGTGATATTATCCAGAAGTTGCCATGGATTTCTGAAGTAATCTTTCTAAACTTTGGATTCTAATTAGTTTGACTCCATAAAGTCAAAACAGGTGTATATGTGTTACAGTCAACATTGAAAAGGCTTTGACTTTTACAAAATTGCGTTTTAGATATATCATCCTGTGAGGGATCTAAGAATGACTATGATCTTGTACACTTTTAAGTTGTTATATGCCTAACTGGTGTTTGGAATAAAGGTTTAAACAAATGGCTATGTATCTTGGTTTTGAAAACCTTTGCTAGCTTCACAAGCTTTTCCCTCTTCTGATACAGTATGTTTGGGATAGGCAACTGTATTGTCTTCTGATGTCTTTGGCTAGTAAAAATCATAAGGATAGTTACCTGTTTGGTAGTAAATGAAATGATCATTAATTAGGATGGCTATGGATAAAAGGCTTGCAGACTCGAAAATGTCATAAAATTGTCTCCTATAATAATCTTCCTCGAGTGATTAACTGGTTAGATTTGGAAATATCTGGTTATTGAATAGCAGTTATCTTTAAAGGAGTGTTTGGGTTTAAAGACTGGTCAGATGGCTATTTTCAACAACCAGGTATGCAATCTATCTCTGACATCCATTTAATCATAAAATACCAACTGCTGATGGTTCAATTACGCCGCCGTTAGTGTTGGTTTAAAGCTCGATTCCACATAGAATCCTTGCCAGCCTTGTTCATATGACCTCAAACTAGCAGCTTATTGGTACTATACTTTATTGTTTGTGGATGGGTGTTTGTTGTGGGAATAAAAAGATACACAATTATGTTCAACCCACGATTACTATACATTATGCTGATGTATTTATGTTAGTTTAATCATTTTATATGATATGATATGGTTATACGGGTTTGTTTGATGGTGTGGTACTTTGGTGAGTGCCGCGGCAGATTATGAAGGTGGTTGGGTGGTGTGATAGTGGTTTTGGTGGTGGTTTTGTGGTGATGTCGTGGTGGGAGGGGGTGTTTATTAGTTGATGGTGATTATTTGAAGATTTACCACATCGGAACTCACCATAAAGAGACCCACGACAGGGAGCACACAAGTTTTTGATGTTGGCGGCAGGTGGTGGATGGTGGCTGCCTGTATTAGTTTAAGTTTATAGCTACAAGGACGGAATGTGTAAATTATTAGTGCCACAAGGACCTTTTAATAATTGACTCAAGGGTGAATGGTGTAATTGTTTAGAGCCACAAGGACGATTTATGTAAATTTATGTAATTAACTTTTGATTAGATCATGCCACGTAAGATTTATGGCTACAATAGGAAGATTAAGAAAGTATTTGACTACATTAGGAAAAAAAAAGTTGAATGCCTACAAAAGAAAAAAGTGGCAAATTGGATGCCTTTTTAGACCATTTAAACTATAATGTTGGCCTTGGTTATGAGAATTTTATTTCTGGTTTTATTACTCTTAGAAATATATAATTTAGTTTTCAAACGGTGAAGTATTTCTCTTATACTTTGTGATTCGAGATCATGTACAAGTTTTGTGTGCAAACTATAATTTTTTTGTGGCAGATGCAATTTGCAATTCGTATTGACATGGAATGGTGTATCTGCTATTTTGTTCGGGCCCAGTTCAGTTGCAAATACTAGTTGGCACATATTCGAGCTTTTCATATATATAATTTTGAGCTTTTCAAGATAAGCTCGAGCTTTGCTCGAATCCTACTCGAGCCGAGCTCAAGCTTGGATGGTTAAATCTTGACAAGTAATCGAGCCGAGCTCGAGCCAACCTTTTATTTTTCGAGCCGAGCTCGAGCCTTGTTGAGCTCTGGCTTGGCTCGGCTCAATTACACCCTCTAGTGATAAATTTCGTTCATCTATATCCACCGTTAATAGATCGGATCATGTGAATATCTAAAGGATCATATGCAGGGGCGGACCTATATAGTGGGTTTGGGGTGGCGGTGCCACCCATGCTTAGGGGTGAGCAAAACCGACCGAATCCCGAATCCCGTCCCGATCCCGAGTCCCGAATCATGTTAGTCGGGCTTGTCGGGCTTGTCGGGGTCGGGAGTCGGTTTCTATTTTCCGGTTAGTCGGGTTTCGGGCTTGTCGGGATCGGGTCGGGACGGGCCGAAAACCAAAAAACAACAAACAAAACCGATCAATCCGAATCCGTCCCGATCCCGAGTCCCGAATCATGTTAGTCGGGCTTGTCGGGTCGGGAGTCGGTTTGTGTTCTTAGGCTTGTCGGGATTCGGCTTGTCGGGATTCGGTCGGGTCGGGTCGGGATCGGCCCGATGCTCAGCCCTACCCATGCTAGTCGAAAAAGATAAGATTTTTTATTTATTTATTTATTTTTTTATTATAAGTTTTGACCATTTTTCGAAAGTGACCCCAACCAAAATTCAAATTGCCCCCACCTACATACTAAAATCCAACATTCAACACTCTCAAACCTTATAAATCATTCATCTCCAAGTAACAATACTCGATTTATCATTTCTATCATACTTTTGTCTTTCATATTTTGTTGCTATGGTAAAAACAAAAATTTACCCCCCATATTTTATTTTCCTAGTTCCACTACTGATCATATGTCCCATGCCATCCAACCAACTGGCTTAGCTCGGTTGGCCACCTGAGTCCTTAGGGGCTCTTGGGGAGGAGGTCTTGAGTTCAAACCTGCAGGGGTTTGAATGAGGATTTTCCTTCAGGTAGTCCTTTAATGAAGGGTTTGGGCCTGGTACCCCGTGTTCAAATCTTGGAAAAGCGCGGTTTACCCTATTAATTGTCGTGCCTTCAGGCGGATTAGTAGGGGTTTTCCCCATCGGTATTTGAAATAGGCATTTCGCTTGAGGAGCTCTAGCGGACCCGGTTTAGACAACGTAGTCTAGACCTCCCGCTGTCGAACCGCGACACGAAGCACTTAATAAGAAATTCACCTTTCAAAAAAATATGTCCCATGCCATCCCTAAGGGTACTGGCAATGCAAGCGGCATGGGGTTCGGTTTGATGAATGCCGATTGGCATTGGCATTGCCTGGGAATCGGCATCATGCGGTTTGGTGGGAGGGATTGTAGAATCGGCAATATACCCAGATTTGGCATGAAGCAAATATGAACGTTGGAAGACAAAATATACCCGTTGGAATATTAATGAACTTGGAAGAATATTGAGGTATGGGTTAGACATGATTGACACTAAAAATCTATTGTTAGGTATGAGATGAGATGGAAGAATATTATTGGTAGGTGATTAGGCATGAAAAATAACCTTAGGCATGGTTGCCTCCACGCTAACTGTAACAATGTATTTTCTTTTTAGCAAATATTACTCAAAAAGTTACCCTACATTTGTGGAAGAAATATTCAAGGTTATAAATAGCGTGGCGTGTGCGTGGCGGCGATGATTTCCCTCACGCTGCGGTAAGGCGATGTTTTCGCTTATAAGGCGTGGCATAAAGCGTCAAAAGTATGAAAATATTTATATACTTATATCATAACTCATAAATATGGGTTTATAAAACATGTCTTATAAGGCGGCGTTGCGGCGTGGCGTGGCGGCGTAATGGCGCCACGCGCTCCTGCTATGGCGCTGCGGCGCTTTTAGAACAGTGGAAATATTACTGCAAAAAGGTCAAAAAGCAGTACAAAATATTCTTCCCGGGGGGGCATGATATTAACAAAAGACATAAATAAAGACACGTACGTGTGAGTGACGTCAACGTCGACGGCTGCTGGTGGTGAGGAAAAAAAAGTCAAAATACAACGACCAACCACCAAACCGAACCATATTCTTCACATGCAAGCACCCACACACACACACAGAGTTGGTTGTTGGTAGTAATTTAAACCCTCTATTTTACCAACTTCATTTATCAACATCATCAACAACAACATTTTTTTGTTCCCCAATTTTTTATCAAAAGGTTTTTACTCCACTTTTATTATTCTAATAGATTCGATTTATATTTTCTATACATACCTGATCTACATGCTCTTATAATAAATATATATATCTGTTTATTTCTAGCTAGTATCTGATTATCTGGTTAGTTCTTTTATTCATCGTAACTAGTTACTGATTTGTTAATCTTAAGGTATTCTCTTATTTGTAATTTCATATCATTTGAATTACCTCTGTTATATATATAAGCCATGATCTGAATACTCTGTTTTTTATGATTTGCTAATTCTGTTAAGTATAAGTAGTTGCTGATTCAATTTTATTTGTTTATTCTGATTGTAATTTTATATCATTTGAGCTAAATCTATAATTAAGGTTGGTTTGATTAAAACGGGTAAACGGATAAGGTTTTCTTGTTTAGGTTACCCGGGATGGGCGAGTTTTTGAGTTTGAACTTGAGACCTCTTGTGAGGACTTGGTGGTAGTTATTAAGGTTGATTTGATGATTATTACTATGTACGAGTCTTGTATTTGCTAATTATCGTCAGTATTTGCTTATATTTGCTAATCTGAATGTATTTGGTAATTCTATTTAATATTAATATTAGCTGATCTTATTGTATTTGTTAATCTACTTAATGTTAATAATTGCTGATCTGATTGTAACTTCAGATCATTTGAGCGAAATCAGTAACTGAGGTTGATTTGGAATTTGTGGGTGATTATTAAGTTGAAGGTATAGAGATGGGGTCTGGTCAATGGTCTGTTGTACAGAGATCTCCACTCGGGACCGACTCTCCAAAAAGTGAATATGTGCCGGAAACCGGATGTCTTTCGATCATCGTCCTTGGTGCTTCTGGTGATCTTGCGAAAAAGAAGACGTTTCCTGCGCTGTTTCATCTCTACCGTCAGGGGTTTATTCAGTCGCATGATGTTCATATTTTTGGTTATGCTAGGACCAAGATTTCGGACAACGATTTGAGAGATCGTATTCGTGGGTGAGGTTTCTTGCATTTTTTTCCCCTTGTATTAAATTTAAGAAAGAAAAAAAATAAAAAATAGACGTTCTTATGAATATATTACTGCAGATATCTTACACCATGCAAAGGGTGTGAGGAAACACACGAGGAAGATGTAAACCAGTTTCTGCAATTGGTAAGTCCTGGAAGTAGAATTTTTGTTTTTACACGAACCATCCCATTGAAAGTTAAGCCTTTATCTTATATGTAAGAATTAAAATTATCTTACGTCACCGCTAATAATCACAAAAGTATGTAAATATTGTTTAAAGATTTGAGAAATATCCAAAACCAAAAGGGTCGATTAATTTGGGACCGAAAGAGTTTGATCTTTTCTGCTTTGATATTTCTTCACTTATTTACTTGTGGCTGCGTGTATAGATCAAATATGTTGCTGGTGCTTATGATACCGAGGAGGGATTTAGTTTGTTGGACAAGGCAATATCAGAGTACGAAGTGTCGAAAAACAGTACAGATGGATCATCAAGGAGACTCTTCTATCTCGCTCTTCCTCCATCTGTTTATCCATCTGTCTGCAAAATGATAAAGAGTTATTGCATGAATAAATGTATGCATTCGTAATCCCAACTTTAACTTCATAGTATTCACTGCATTATGGGTAGTAAAAATTAAATTATATGCGTATCAAATGGATTTCTGATAGTTACGATGCTATTTTCCAGCTGATCTTGGTGGTTGGACTCGAATTGTTGTTGAGAAGCCATTTGGTAGGGACTTGCAGTCTGCTGAAGAACTTAGTGCTCAGATTGGGGAATTGTTTGAGGAACCACAGATATACCGTATAGATCATTATTTGGGAAAAGAATTGGTGCAGAACTTGGTAATAGCAATACTGAACTTACACACTTTTGTGATCTAATAGATTGCTTCTCCCTGAACTTATGTATTCTGTTAATAAATTTGCAGATGGTACTTCGTTTTGCAAATCGTTTCTTCTTGCCACTCTGGAACCGCGACAACATCTCTAATATACAGGTGATGCTTCTTCTTGAATGTTTCTACTTGAGTGATCTTGATAAATAACTTTGAATACAGACCTGATTCCCGATGCTAAGCTCCTATTCTATTCAGCTTTTTACACGTGGAGGTGGATTGTGGCTTTCATTATATAACAATATGTCATACTCCGTAGTTTTATTCACTTGTTTAGTTGTTTCACATAGATATATTTGAATTTTTTACATGCTATGAAATTATATATATAATCCATGTCCATTCAGATGCTAATACTTCATTCATTCGAAATTTTCTTTCAGATTGTGTTTAGAGAGGATTTTGGAACTGACGGCCGTGGTGGATATTTTGATCAATATGGGTAATTTTCTATATTACTCGAATCGTAGGGCTGTGATCATACATGTCTTTTCTATCCACCCAAGAAATTGGGCAGTGCAAATTGTCGTTGCAACTGCCATTTTTGCTTCTGATGACCCTGCAAATGCTCACTTACTTGTGTTCATCTTTCGCAGAATTATCAGGGACATCATTCAAAATCATCTGTTACAGGTGCTCTGCCTAGTTGCTATGGAGAAGCCTGTTTCTCTAAAGCCTGAGCATGTTCGAGATGAAAAAGTCAAGGTGCTTGATTTGACCTTTTCTTTTTTTTATAATAAAGTTATCTTCTTTACCAATTACCTCGCCTCATTTCTTATGGCTACATACTTAAATAGTTAAATGATTGTTGAATGTTGCCATGCCACCCTAACATAACTTATAGAATACCTCGGTTAGCCTTGTGCTATAATTCATTTTTACATAACAGATTGACCAATGAAATGATCAGATCACTCACTGATGTTTTTGTGATCAGGTTCTTCAATCTGTTATCCCAATTGAAGACAGCGAGGTTGTCCTTGGACAGTATGAAGGCTATACGGAAGATCCTACAGTTCCTGACAACTCTAACACTCCCACCTTTGCAACAATGATTCTCAGGATTCACAATGAAAGATGGGAAGGTGTGACAGTTTAAACGTTCTTAATTCTACTATCTATTTCCATCAATTAGTTACCCTGACCTGCATACTATGATTATGAAATCATTAGTTCTCAGACTCCATATGTATCTATGGATCTTACCCAGACTATGATCAGAGTCAGAAAGTTGAGTGGGTCAGGCGGATTAGGTAACAGGTCAAAATGTGTCATTTTTTGCATGGGTTAATATCAGCTGGACCGGGTTGAGTTGCCCACAGACATTTTTTTGTTCTTTTTATGTTTTTTTATATATAAAATCATGAGTTAATCTAGATTACAATCTTAATCCTCGAATAAAAACACTCGGGTGGTTGTATGCACGACACTCTTTTGAATTTTTTTTGTTTCTTGACCCGTTCGAAATTTCTACCTCTAAGATGATATAACCTTCCTTTGAATCGAAGATGTTCCTTCTGGGAATTATTTCTTTTGATTCACATATGGAACACTTTAACACACGTGGTTATCAGTGGGTTGACTAGGCATTTGTTTCTATCAGAGATCGTTTTTCAATTAAATGTCATTGATGAATTTTATGTGACATGTAGGTGTTCCCTTTATTATAAAGGCAGGGAAAGCATTGAACTCAAGAAAGGCAGAAATTCGGTTGCAATTTAAGGATGTTCCTGGCGACATATATAAATGTATGTTATTAGGTTCATTCATATATAATGTTATATATGAATTCTAATGATATCTCAATCTTAACTAGGGCTAGTAGCAACTTGGTATTGAAATTGTTAATCAATACTTTGCTTTATTCCTTCAGGTAAAAAGCAAGGGAGAAATGAGTTTGTCATCAGACTGCAACCTTCGGAGGCCATGTACATGAAGCTAACAGTAAGTATCCCTTGTGAGACTGATCATCTTTATTGATTTGAACAAGTCTTATGTTTTCTCTCGTAAATCCATTAAAGTTAGTTACCCTTTAAGTCATTATACTTGCTCGTTTCTTCTAGATATAAACATCTCAAGCTTGTCCTGCCATAATTTTGTTCCATAATCTATTTATACTTGACCTCAAGATAGAACAACATATATTCAAATCTATACAAGTATTTTATTTCGTTTCCATTAATTAAAGCTCCCATGAAATTGAAACATTTTTAGTTTTGGGAAGTTTCCGAGTTACAATGCGCACTGTTTATGATTTTGATTTGTGTTTATACTTGAAAGGTATTATAGGCATTCGATAGATGGTGTTTGTATAACTATTCATCAATATTTTTTTCACGGGATGTAGCTAAGTGGTTATAAATTAACACAAAATACCATTTTGTTATTTTGGCGAAGTGTCTTACATAATCTTCCTTGTAGGTCAAGGAGCCTGGGCTTGAGATGAACACCGTTCAGAGTGAATTAGACTTGTCGTATAGGCAGAGGTATCAACAAACCATCATTCCAGAGGCTTATGAACGTTTGATTCTTGACACGTAAGTATCTATGCCTCCATATGTATTCAGAGTTTAATCAAGAATAGAAAAAAAAAAAAAAACATGATTCCTTTATGCATTATAAATCTTTCTTCTGCTCGATCCTTACAATTGCCATGAGAAAATGCTGTCCACCAAAAACTAGCAAACATGAGATATGAAGACAAATGAAAAAAAAACACACACACAATAACTTATGTTGGGATCATTAACTACAACAATAAATTAACACAATGATAGCCAAACTGTAACAGAAAACAAAAGACAACACAAAAGTAGTGCAAAACTCAAATGGTTTATTTGATCGGCTTTTCAAGCCTGATTAACTTCTATTTAATAGGCTACACATTATCACCTTCTAATTTGGATCTTTACTAAATAAAATAACACCTTTAGGTGTATTAGTCATCATCTAACAATAAGTACTCACTAAATAAGCTATACATGGCTTGTTTCTGAATGTCTGTTAATTTGGTATTTGATTCTCAGAATAAGAGGCGATCAACAGCATTTTGTTCGCAGAGATGAGCTGAAGGTACGCATAAACTAACTGTTATCATCTAAAAGTGAAAATATCCATTTGAACTTCAATTTTCTGCAACTGGGATCACAATCTAAGTTTGATTGAATGACCAGGCTGCCTGGGAGATTTTCACTCCTCTTCTGCACAAAATTGACAGAGGTGAAATGAAATCACTGCCATACAAGCCCGGTAGCAGAGGCCCTGAGGAAGCCGATAAGTTGGCTGAAACATCAGGTTTTGTTCAAACTCATGGCTATATATGGATACCCCCAACTTTGTAGAGACTCAGCAAATCACCTGGCGCCAATACAAATAAGAATGTAACAGTTTTCACTATATTATATGTGTGTAGCCTTTGCGATCTCTTTTTTTATCTTGATGGGTCGGATTTGGACATGCATATGCCATGGCTTGTACCCATCAACTACAGGTTGTTGAAAAATCATATTTTGATGCCAATAAATATAATGCTCAATCAGTAGAGTGATAGTTACTCGGTCCGTCGGTCGCATGTTAAGGTCATCTATGTAATTATATTAGGCCACAAAATGGACCTTTTGTGCATGTGCAGTCTTGTTAGCCGTGTCAAAAATATGAAAATCTTCATTAAAAATTTGATCGTGTGATATTATCATGGAAAGGAAACACAGTGACACCACCATCACTAGTTCACTACTACCATTATAGATTCGCCGGCCAGACGAAGTATGGCATAGATTGTTTCCTTGTCTTAATTTTGAAACCACAGAGGATAGGTTTTTGAGGTAGAAATTATAGTACATCGTTTGTTGGGTTCAAAAGAATGACGCGATTCTCGCCAAGTTAAATACGCCACTCGATAACAAGGTGTAGCATCTTAGCTTTTTGTAAAGTCGGGATGAAGGTCATAGAAGACGGAGCATCTTAGCTTTCTGTCGTATTCTACATCTGAGAGCTAATACTGTCTGTATATGGTATAATATGTGAATATTGTTTGCAAGTGTGCTCGTGTTCAATTCCCTGTTTCACCGGTTTTAGAAATTGACGGTTGCCCCAAAATTGATGATTTTTCAATAGTTGAAGTTTTAGAAAACTTAGTATCCACAATCTTGCCTTTTCATTCATTTAAGTGAGCTCTCAACATTTCATTTTTCTTCTCCATATCTTTGTAAGCACGCTCGTAAGAAAGTTTATCATATTTACACTCTTTTGTTTTACAATCCAATTGTTTGAAATAAAGAGTGTTTTCTTTTTCGAGCTTTTCAAGAAAGTGTTCATATTTAACAGTCTTAATGGAGAGCTTAGTTTTGAGTTTTTCACAATCCCCGGATCCATAGATTTGCAGAATTATAGACAGTTGATCAGGGAGACAACATCTTCTAAAAGTCGATGAATGTCATTTTCCAATTCAGAAACTTTTTAGTTTGACTTGAGATAATCAATCTCCTTTTCAAGAGAATTAAAATATTTCAAATCTTCAAGCATTTCAGCTTTTATATCTTTTTCAAAATTGAGTACACGAAGTTTTACTGCTTGAACAAACGGTGCAATATATTTTTCTATAATAGTTCAAATTTCCCGGTTAACTAGTGAAAGCCAAGTTTCAGAATTAAGAACCATTAACCATCCATTGATTGTTTGAGTAAATCAATTTGTGCTTTCGGCGACTTCATTTATTTACTCATAGGAAATTCTTCCTCTATTAAAAGACTGTATTTGTAATAATCCTTCCTAAAATATTCTGAAAAGTATTTTTGTTCCTTTGATTTAACCTGTTGTGGTACGAAGTCATCGTAAAGTTTGTTCAAATTTGCATAATCAAAACTGACTTAAGTATCACTGTTTATTTTTTGACTTTCGGAAGTAGGTTGTATGGTCTCAAGGGAATTAGGAACACATTTCTGTTCAAAATTAAATCAGCATCGTACAAACATTTCTTATACTGGAGAGCTTTCTTGAGATGACAAAGATTTTTATAACCAAGAGCATTTTTACCATCTGAATACGGCCTAGGCTTCCGTTTGAATTAACTGGCCCGTTTTGAAAATGATGCTTTCCTTTTCTTTTATCTCAGTTTCTAAAGCAATGATTTTATCAATATCTTCATCTTCAAGACTCGCATAATCTTTTTGTCAACTTTTCTTTTTTCCTTTTCAAGATTATAAATAGCCGTTACATGTTTCGAAATCTGAAAGGTTTGAAATCGTATCTTTTAGAATTTTAACCTTTTGTATCTCACTAGCTTGCTCATCAAGTTTTATTTTCAAAAGTTTTGCTTGATGAACAACTTCTTGTTCATTGATTTCTTTTGTTTTCAATTCAATTTTAAAACGGTTTTCAATTTCCCTATATCTCTCAAGCTCTCGAGTCAACACGACTTTCGCTTATTGAGCTTCGCGATTTTCGTTGTTACTCTTATCAATATCTTTTTCCAAATTCATAACTAAAGATTCAATCCGTTCACGCTCTTGCTCACGATCCACATAGTCCTGGTCAGCCGTACCTCCCATTAGGATCTATATTTGGAGTCCTAGAAGTGATATTGCTATCATCCTAATCACCACATATGTTTCGTGAATGGACTCGGGTTGCTCAAGATGTTATCTATCATGAGCAAACAAATTATATTCATTTTATGAATCAAATTGTACCTCAACCAATGCTTCTGTGTCATAAGAAGGCTTACCATCAACATCAGTGTCTAAGATAGCTTTTTGAATCATCGCCATAAAAATGCAGTTTGCGTTCAGTTCCTTTTCACCTTCTTCAGTCTTCATTGTATGTATGTGCTAGAAAATCATATTCCTCTATCGATAACGAAACCCCCGACTGTTCCTTCTTAGCCAACAGCATCCTTTCTTTGAAGTACTTAAAGTCCTTAACCCTCTACTTGTTCTTGCAAAACTTGGAAAAGTGTCCTGTACCCTTACAATTGTAACACCTTATCTCACTGCATCATCCCTCTTTACTACAGCCCTAACATTCCTAGTTCCAACATTCCCTGTATGTCTTGTTGATGCCTCATTTCTTCCAGTGTTCGCATTAAACTTGTTTCTGGTGTTTGAAGTAGTGCGGAGATTGTTGTTGGTTGGTGTGGTGTAAAAAGACTTCTCAAGAGCAGTTTTAAGAAGCATCGTTGCTCTCTTCATATCATTGGGTTTTTGTTCTCCATGCACAATAAGTGAATTGTCTTCTTCTTTTTCTGAGCCAGATTCATGTCACACCCCGCCGAATGGCGGAAACGCGAAGTGCGACGAATATCAATATACATCGTAAAAGATGATGAAGCAACACCCAAACATAATAACATAAAATATCCCAACAACTACATCATTGTTCAAAATAAAAGTCTCAGATGAGACTACATAAATTGTTTTTAACACAAATACTGAAAGATGTCCATTATTATCAAATCCAACACGTAGCTCTAGAAGATCCATGCAATGCAACATCTAAAGTTCCACTTTCAACTGATAACCCGAAAAGCATGACAAAAACGGTTAACTATGAAATAGTTGGTGAGTTTCACAGAAGTTGTACACCAAAAAGAGTTTCGTAAATAGTTTCCAAGGTTTTCCAATATCGTACTAAAATAATTCTCAAAAATAAGTTTCAAAATTTGTTTGCCAATAGTATATATATAAATAACAATAGATAGTGTAATGTATGCTATAGTGTTTATGCGAGGTCACTACTTAAACGCATTCAACCGTTTCAGTTTCCAAGTTTCCCTTAGTGTAACTCCATACACTAGCCATAAGTTTCTAGTACTATATGTGGGAAACGGTGTACACTTTTAAAATAATAAATCAGATTATTATTAAATAACAGAATGTAAAACAGAAAATTAAACACAGACAGAAAAGGGTAGAAGCAGAAGACAGACTCTATAAAGATAATTAAATGAAAGCAGTAAAAGGTCGTGAAACGAGGCTCATGTTTAACACGATTCCCTTAAAACAGATTCGCCGTCTGTTTCCCAGGGTACAACGTTCAAACTGTTGCACAGTCGAACCTGACTCACTTGCCTGAAAATTCACCGAAGTTCTGTGTATCTCTGATCGAAGGAACTGCTGGAAATCGTCTGCAATGAAGTTGCGTTTTTTCTGTATGTAAAACCGAATGAGATGTGTTTAATATATAGGCTAAACCTATCTTGGTCACCAAGAAAAGATATTTGCCTGAATATACACAGATACGCAAATCTGTTAAAACATTAAACACGATTTCGATATCTTCCATTTATTTAAACCGATTCTGTCTAACTTGTTTACAAAGTTTAAATCAGTTCCAAAAATAAATGGACACAAATCTGGAAATATTTGACAACGAAATCTGCAGCAAAAAGATACGCAGGTATGCGAGGTTTCGGAGCTGCATTCGTGTCCGCAGGCTCACATGAGTTTAGAAGCTTCGAACCCATTTGGCCCGAAATCTCGAAATCGACCCCCCATCACACAAGACGTAGGTGTTGGAGTAAAACCAACAAATCATTTTGAAGGTTCATATCAAGATTTCTATATAAACACACTCCCACTTCCTTTTCTAGGCGATGTGGGATGTGTTTATTTTCCCAAATTTGTGTTTCACGTGTCCCACTTTGAGACACGATATCTCATTCATATTAACTCCATTTTGGACATACTTTAGCTCGTTGCGAAGCTCTCGTCGAGGAGAACGCAAAGCTATCAAGAAATATAAATATATATAACATATACATATATTAAATAGTGTCCAAAATTTGCAAAAACTCATTTTGCAAAACTATTTTTCCAACACTATAAACCCCAAATCATGGAGCGAGGAGTGGCTTGATCCTAATAGCGCTATTAATAAGCATTGAAGTGTCATGGGATTAAGTTTCTCATCCCGAGTCGTGAGTGAGCTAAAAGTAGTGAAGTGTCATCCTCAAGCATCAAACAATATATATACCAAGTTTCATAGGTTCATAAAGTTTCAAAGGTTCATAAGTTTCAATATACTCAAAAGGGTTCAAATAGATTCCTTGTGTGTTTCTGATCGAAGAATTGCTAGAACTCGGTTGGTCAGGAGCTGCGTTTCTGAATGTGTAAAACGAATGAGACATATGGCTTTATTTATATTGAAGACTCAACTTGTCCTCCAAGAAAAATATCCCAACCATATTAACGAAAATCTGTTATATCAAAAACAGATTCGTAAATCTTTTAATACATAAAACTGATTTGCATATCTTTTAAAAACATAAACCGATTTACGTAAACTTACTTGATAAGTTTAAATCTATTCTAAAATAGATTTACGTAAAATTTTGGAAAAAGGAAATGAAGAAAAAGTTTAAATCTATTCCTAAAATAGATTTACGTAAATTCGGAAAAAGGAAACTCGAAATCTATGAAAAAGATCACGCACGTGCGAGGCTTGAGTGCATTCGTGTCCATGGTCGCTGCTGGCTCGCATGAGTTCGAATTTTCGAACTCATTTGACCCGAAATCCCATTTTCTCAGCACCCCATGCGCGCAGCAAGACGTAGGAGTGGGAGCATAACCAACCTAAAGGAATTTGATAGCCAATACTATGATTTCCTTATAAACAAGCATCCACTTCTTGTTTTGGGCGATGTAGGATTCTCCCATTTTTCCAAGTTTTTATGTTTCAAGTGCCTCACTTTGAGACACGATATCTCATTCATTTCAACTCCATTTTGGACATACTTTAGCTCGTTGCGAAGCTCTCGTCGAGGAGAACGCAAAGCTACCAAGTAACATAAATATATATAACATATAACATATATTAAATAGTGTCCAAAATTTGCAAAAACTCATTTTGCAAAACCAATTTTCCAACAATCCCCCACATGAATGGAGATCGGTCGAAAACACACGAAAGTTTCAGTGAAATTTCTGCGGTTAAGTCTTGCATAGGATAGGTAGGTATAACCCTTTGAACCTTCCCGTGTGAGATGAACTTAGTCTCCTAGATCTGAGTAGACGCGATGTCTTTGAACTCATCATCCATTTACGTAGACGACATTACACTTCACACAAGACTCTCCCTGACATTATCAAGTCCTCATAGTCGTGTTCGTTATGGTCATGAACACTAGCCTGGTTCTGCAAGAGCTCTTAGGAATTGCGCCCACATTTTCCTTCAGCGACCCCACTTCTCTCTCACATAGGTGATTTCATCTTGAATCATTAAAACATATGTTTTGTGATTTCATCTTGAATCATTATGCTTTATGATTTCATCCCGAATCATTAAAGCCATATGTTTAACCTCTCAACAAGTCACATTTGTTATAGGAATGGACTAGGAAAGTTACAATATTTAGTAACTCCCCACATTGACGTGACTTCCCCACATTTCTATGATTAGGTTGTCCTATTGAACCCGGATCTTGGGATCTCCAACAATGGGTTAGGTTTTCCTTCATAGAAACTCATTCCTTCAAGGGCTTTAGTCCCATTCCTTTAGACGACTTACTAACTAACTCTATGCTTAAGCCTTTCGTAGCGGATCCGCGATGTTATCCTTTGACTTCACATAGTCAATTGAGATAACTCTGTTGAGAGTAGTTGTTGTATCGAATTATGTCGACGACGGATATGTCGGACTTTCCATTATACATTATGCTATGAGCTCGCCAATTGCCGATTGACTATCACAATGTATACTAATGGCCATTACGGTTTAGGCCACCTTGGTATGTCCTCTACGAATTGAAGTAGCCATTCCGCCTCTTGTCCGCATTTATCTAACGCGATAAATTCGATTCCATCGTGGACTTAGCTATAACAGTTTGCTTGGAAGACTTCCAAGATATAGCCGCTCCTCTAGTGTAAACACATATCCACTAGTCGATCTAGAATCCTTTATGTCGATATCCAATTTGCATCACCGTATCCTTCGATAACAAATGGATATCGATCATAATGCGATCCATAATCGCGATCAGTATCTCAAATAGTGAAGTACCCTAGTCATAGCCGCCCAATGTGCATAGCTTGGGTTACTAGTATACCTACTTAGCTCGCTAACAACATATGCTAAGTCGGTCGGTGCACATCATTAAGTACATTAACATGCCAATAATTCTTGAATACTCTAATTGGGCAACACCTAAGCCTCTATTTTTAGATAGATGCTTCTTGGTGTCAATTGGAGTTCTAGCTAGGCCGGAATCCCGCATTATGAGTATTAAGAATTTTGTCCACATAATGTGCTTGACTTAACACAAGTCCATTACGAGTTCGTATGATCTTTATTCCAAGGATCACATCACCAAACCCATATCCTTCATGTCAAACTTTGATTTCAACATGTCTTTAGTAGATTTGATCATCTTGTCGTTCATCGCCAACGATAAGCATATCATCAACATATAAACACAAGATTACATATCCACTATTTGTGTCTTTGACATAAACACATTTGTCGCATTCATTAATTTTGAATCCACTCTCTAGCATGGCGTGGTCAAATTTTTGATGCCATTGTTTGGGAGCTTACTTTAAGCCATATAATGACTTAACAAGCCTACAAACTTTGTTCTCTTGTCCAAGAGCCATGAAACCCTCAGGTTGGTTCATGTAGATTTCTTCTTCTAAATCTCCGTTTAGAAATGCCGTTTTCACATCCATTTGGTGAACTTCCAAATTTCTTAAACCGGCAACAACAAGTATCATCCTAATCGAGGTTATTCGCGTAACAGGCGAATATGTATCAAAGTAATCAAGACCTTCTCTTTGTCTAAATCCTTTTATTACTAATCTTGCTTTATACTTGTCAATGGTGCCATCGGCTTTCATCTTCTTCTTGAAGATCCATTTATAGCCTAGTGGTTTACAACCAGGAGGTAAATCCACGAGCTCCCAAGTATGATTTTGTAAAATAGAATCTATTTCACTTTTAATGGCTTCTTTCCATTGAGGCCCTTCTGAGGAAGTAACCGCTTCTCGGTAAGAAGTAGGTTCGTTTTCAACCATAAAAGAAACAAAATCGGGTCCAAATGATTTCTCGGTTCTTGCCCTTTTGCTTCTTCTAGGTTCAACCTCTTCTTCCTCAGTTTGATCTTGTCTCTCATCTTGAAGATCATTATCATCTCGTTGTCTCTTATCTTGGACAACTTCTTCATCTATTCTAGATGAACTTCCTGTTTCCTTCGTTAAACAAGGAAATATAGTTTCAAAGAATGAAGCATTCCTTGATTCCATTAAAGTACCCTTTTGTATATCCGGATTTTTAGAATCATGTACAATGAAGCGATAAGCACTTGCTATTCTTAGCATATCCGATGAATATACAATCCATGATTTAGGTCCAATCTTTTGGGCCTTGGGAGTCGATATAGCTACCTTTGCTAGACACCCCACACTCGTAAGTCTTGATATGATGGCTTTCTTCCCATCCATAATTCATAAGGGGTCTCTTATTTTTCCTTACGAGGTATCTTATTTAAAAGATAAGTAGCCGTTAAAATGGCTTCCCCACATGTCCCGGCTTAGACCGAACTTATCAACATGGCATTAACCATTTCTTTCAAGGTACGGTTCTTCCTTTCGGCAATACCGTTCTGCTGAGGTGAATAAGGAGCGATAAACTCGTGTCTAATTCCATGTTTTGCACATAGGTCGTGAATGGAGACACATATTCACCTCCTCTATCACTTGGACCACCTTGATTTTCTTACTAAGTTGATTCTCAACTTCGCTTTTGTATAGAACAAACTTGTCTATAGCTTCATCTTTACTTTTCAAGAAGTAAACATAGCAATACTTTGTACAATCATCAATAAACGTGATAAAGTACTTATTGCCACCTTTTATGGGTAGTGATTTCAAATCACATATGTCAGTGTGTATCATATCAAGTGGTTCGGTTTTTCGTTCAACCGATTTGAAAGATGCTCTTGTAAGTTTGGCTTCAACACAAGTTTCACATTTATATTTTGAGTCAATATGAATATTAGGTATGCAATTAAATTTAATCAAACGACGCATTGAATTAAAATTTACATGTCCAAGACGGCCATGCCACATATTAGAAGACTCAATCAAGTAAGCAGAAGAATTCATATTATTGATATCTTTCTTAACAACCATTACATTGAGTTTAAACATACCATTAAGGGCATATCCCCTACCAACATACACTTGATTCTTAGAAAGAACAAACTTATCAGACTAAAAAACAAGACGGAAACCAAACTTGTTCAATGACCAACTGACACAAGATTCTTGCGAATCTCGGAACATACAAGACATTAGTCAACTTGAGATCTTTCTCGGATGTCATCTTCAAGATTACATCTCCTTCGCCTTGATTTCAGCAGATTGCGAGAGTTGCCCATGTACAACTTCTCTCCACTATCAACCGCTCGAAAGAGTGAACATACTCTTATCGAAACACACATAACGGGTAGCCCTAGTATCCACCCACCATTCCCTCGTTGTTGGAACCTACCGAGTTAACTTCGAGATCATGGCAATGACATCGACACCATAGCAATCATGTCCACATCTTCATTCACCATATTAGCCTGGCGTGGAGTCACCCGCTTGGCATCTTCTGATTAAGCAAAGACGGTGACTGGCGGTCACAAACAAACACACCCTTGGAACTTCGTTTCACAATTGCGACTTTAGGAGCAAGGTACTCGGACTTCCTTTGCCCTTCTTGTCATTCTTTCCTTTTCCTTTGCCGTTAGCTTTGACATTGGACTTTGAAGATGACGAAACATGCTCAACCATATTTGCCTTTGCGAATCAGCGATACATGTTTTTATGAGCCGACTTGTTGTCCTCTTCAATACGAAGACGAACAACCAAGTCTTCAACACTCATCTTCTTTCGCTTATGCTTGGTAGTTCTTGAATTCTACCCACTTGGAGGTAACTTTTCAATAATAGCGAACTTGAAAAGTTTCACTCAAGGTCATTCCTCAAAGATGAATGTCGTGTAGCAAAACCTGCGGATCTTGAACCCGACTCATCACATT
The DNA here is from genome assembly GCA_022545495.1 of Chrysanthemum lavandulifolium. Classification (NCBI taxonomy): domain Eukaryota; kingdom Viridiplantae; phylum Streptophyta; class Magnoliopsida; order Asterales; family Asteraceae; genus Chrysanthemum; species Chrysanthemum lavandulifolium. Next base: position 134,975,553 of record CM040246.1, on the reverse strand, counting down.
CTTTGAATCAACCATCTTGTAATCCAAAAACGAGCTACCACGAACTTCTTTGTACCAAGATCCTCGGTTTGTACTTGCGTTCCAATGACTCCCATAATTCTTTGGCGGTCTTGGTCTTGCAATACATTGTACAAAGAATCAACCAAACCATTCGAACATAGTTGTGACACAAAAGTCTAAATGTTTCCATGCTTCCAAGGCTTGAACGACTGTTGATTAGAGGATTGACCTTCGCAGGAGGTTCCACGTTAGGTGGGTTCTCTTTAAGAACCGCGCAAGGTTCAAAGTAGTGAGATAGAAAAACATCTTCATTGCCACCTCTTGAAATTCGCCCATTGAATTTCTCTCGGTTTCTCGAGATGATTAGCAATCGTGTTGGTAATCGCACCGATTACGTTCACAGGAGTAGTCACAAGAGGGGTAGTAGTGTTTGTCATCCTGAAAATCCAAACACAAACAATTAAACAAACTGTTTTAAATGGTATCTACTTGTACCAGATCTGATTCAACAAAACTCTATCTTGGTTTTGATGGATCGAGTAAATCAGTTAAACAGAAACTCTATCTTGGTTTCGTTAAAACTGATAATAAAACTGCTTAAAAAAAACGTTATAGATCTGAAAGCCAAATCTTTATGAATAAAACTGTTTAAAAGAAACTGATTTCCAAAGAAACTCAACAAGGTTTCGACAGAAAACAGTATATAAAATCTTGTTAATTATTAATCCGATTTTATAACAAAGTGTTCTAAATTCGGTTAAACCGAAGCTGTTTTAAGACTGTGGGAAACGGTGTACACTTTTAAAATAATAAATCAGATTATTATTAAATAACAGAATGTAAAACAGAAAATTAAACACAGACAGAAAAGGGTAGAAGCAGAAGACAGACTCTATAAAGATAATTAAATGAAAGCAGTAAAAGGTCGTGAAACGAGGCTCGTGTTTAACACGATTCCCTTAAAACGGATTCGCCGTCTTTCCCGTGTACAACGTTCAAAATGTTGCACAGCGGACTGACTCACTTGCTCGAAAATTCACCAAGTTCGTGTATCTCGATCGAAGGAACTACTGGAAATCGTCTGCAATGAAGTCATGTTTTTCGTATGTAAACCGAATGAGATGTGTTTAATATATAGGCTAAACCTATCTTGGTCACCAAGAAAAGATATTTGCCTGAATATACACAGATACGCAAATCTGTTAAAACATTAAACACGATTTCGATATCTTCCATTTATTTAAACCGATTCTGTCTAACTTGTTTACAAAGTTTAAATCAGATCCAAAAATAAATGGACACAAATATGGAAATATTTTACAACGAAATCTGCAGCAAAAAGATACGCAGGTATGCGAGGTTTCGGAGTTGCATTCGTGTCCGCAGGCTCGCATGAGTTCGAAGCTTGAACCCATTTGGCCCGAAATCTCAATCAGACCCCCCACAAGCGCATGCGACGTAGGTGTTGGAGTAAAACCAACAAATCATTTTGAAGGTTCATATCAAGAATTCTATATAAACACACTCCCACTTCCTTTTCTAGGCGATGTGGGATGTGTTTATTTTCCCAAATTTGTGTTTCACGTGTCCCACTTTGAGACACGATATCTCATTCATATTAACTCCATTTTGGACATACTTTAGCTCGTTATAAGCTCTCGTCGAGGAGAACGCAAAGCTATCAAGAAATATAAATATATATAACATATACATATATTAAATAGTGTCCAAAATTTGCAAAAACTCATTTTGCAAAACTATTTTTCCAACACTATAAACCCCAAATCATGGAGCGAGGAGTGGCTTGATCCTAATAGCGCTATTAATAAGCATTGAAGTGTCGTGGGATTAAGTTTCTCATCCCGAGTCGTGAGTGAGCTAAAAGTAGTGAAGTGTCATCCTCAAGCATCAAACAATATATATACCAAGTTTCATAGGTTCATAAAGTTTCAAAGGTTCATAAGTTTCAATATACTCAAAAGGGTTCAAATAGATTCCAAAGGTTCATATAGATTCAAAAGGGTTCACAAGTTTCAAATAGATTCAAAAGGTTCAAATAGATTTTCAAAGGTTCAAATAGATTCAAATAAAAACAGAGTCATGCTTTCCACCACCAAATCATAAAAATGGTAAAAAAACGAGTTGTGAGAACTCACCTTAAAAAGGCAAGTAAAACAATACGAATACGTCTCGACAATGAACGGTCTAGGAACCCGACGATCACGTACGTCTACCAACGACCTAAAATAAGTAATATGACACTTATTAGACTCATAACGACATGCTTGGACTTGATAACAAATATTTATTATGTCAAAAATACTAGACTCGTCAATATTTAACACTTTGTTGTTTTCTAATAAAACCACAAACTGTCTCATTTTTAATGCCACTTCGGGAGATCGTTTGACCAAGATAAAATATATTACTGGAAAAATCCTTTATATATGTCAATAAAATATGTCTTAATAGTGTTCATGAATTTTTTTAGATTTTATAATGGATTTTAACCCTACTATTTAGACCCGTTACCAAAAGTACCCAAATCTAGACATACCTAGGCATTTCAACTAACAGGTGGTCTAAATGAAAGTTTTATATTTCATACCTGTGAGAGAATCAAGTTAACACTTATAATTAACTCACATTTCAATTTAAAGTTACCAACTACAAGTATGGTTGATTTATAGTCCAATGAATCCATGTGTTCAAATCTAGAAAAATGACAGTTTTGACATATCAACTTATAATGGTCATGGAGGATTCATTATTTGGTTTTTTCACAAAAGGCCAATTACGTTTTCAAGCTAAGACCTAAATCTAACTCCGATATTTGGAAGGAGTGAAAACGATTTTAAAATAAGTGAGTTGTGCATGCACGAAGTTGACCTTCTGAAACTGTCATTTTCAAGAAGTTTTGAGTACTTAGTTTATTTCTCCATTTAGATCAACCAAATGACAAGGTCTTTTTATGAAATTACTGAGGTTGGATAGCTAACTCAAAATAATTCATTTTAGGCTCAAGAACCACGTTAAAACATTTAATGTTTGACAAAGATATGGTCCAAACAAGTTGACATAAGGATTCAATCAACAACTTTTTAAGGTTTTCATCAAATCTTGCATGCAACACCTTTACCCAAACACCCCTAAACGACCAAAACAGCTCTTGAACTCATTTTAGACACATCTTAATATCATTTTAGACCATTAACCTAAGTAGCAACTTGAATAAAAATCTCATTTTTTTGTATGAACCTATAAGCTCTTAAAATGACTCAAAAACCATGATTTTATGTGATTTAAATGTACCATCTCTTTATCCACAACTACAAATCAACTAACACAAGTCCTACCATATTTTCATGACTCTTTTTATATGTATAATAACATCATAATCTCAGTTCCAAATGTGTTTCAAAAATCTATAACATAAACATAGGTCGACACAAGTCGCCTTGCACCTAGTATTTACCTTCACGAAACTTAAAATATTATGAATATAGCCTTGGGGCTGTGGTGAACTCGAATCTTTAAGGGTGTGTTTGTGGTGACTACAAAGCTAAAATCTTGTTATAGATGAACAAGACCAACCATGAGCGTATAAAACATGAAGTTAATCAAGTTTTTGGGTGGTGGTGGTTTATGGTGGCCGGTCACAAGGAGCAAGATGGGAGAAGGATGAGCCCAAAAAATTGAGAAAAAAGTGTGTGAAGTGTTTGAAAAAAAATGATATCATAAGTGTTTATGGGGAAATGTAGAAAATGTAGAGTATAGATTTGGGTTTTCTTGGCTCAAGGCCGACCTAGGGTCATTTTGGGGGTTTATATATCTATACTACAAATAAAGGAAAAATGGTCAAAACTTGAAAAGTGAAATGTTGAATGTCAAAGATGAGAGGAATATATGGTGTAATTAATACTTTTATTAAAACACCCCAGTACTAAAAATTACAATAATTTATTCACATTGTACAACCAATTAATAGCATATCTACCAAATTAAAAACAAATAATTAAAACACCCCTTACTAATAAGTACAAAAAGTTTTCACAATGTACAATTTAAACAACCTACAACATAATCCAAAATATAAAATAATTAAACACACTAATTAATGTTATTTTTAAAACACCCTAAAATGAAAAGTACATGTTATTATACGCATTTTAAAAATTAATAAAACACACAAAGCTTCATAAAAGCTAACAAGTTGATAGTACATATAGTTTTGAAAATCGTACCGGAAAAATGGGTTTAACCGGGAACCGGTGTCGCCACCTGTTCGGCTAACCAATAAAAGCCATCAGTAAGCGAACCAGAGAGAACCCGTTAAAACCGATACAAACTGGTGAATTATGTCTCATCAAACCTATTTCTCCGGATAATCGTCACAGGGTACCCGCCACCGCAACGCGCGGGTACCCTGCTATACTATACATAGAGGAAAAACAAAAAATTAAAAATTCAGTTGAAACTAAAAATAGAAATGTTGAAAACAATATTTCAAAAGGAAACAATTAATATATATTGAAAACCGGGTTGACCCGGGACGCTTCAAAACCCGGTGGGTTGACCCAGTTTAATTTGACCCGTTTTTGACACAACCCTTCGGGTTGACTCGGTTTAAATCGACCCATTTTTCGACCGGAACGGTTCAACCAGTTAATCCCCATTTTTTTTTGTTTATAACCCATAAACCTTTTTTTTAACACAAAACGATTTGTCGCTATAGAATCCCGTTGCTATGCACATGTATTCGTCTAGTATATATATATATATATATATATATATATATATATATATATATATATATATATATATATATATATATATATATATATATATATATGTAGGGTTATTTTCGAACAAAAAAAAATGCGAGAACTGCGAGAACCGATCTCAGCCATTAAATATTTTGATCAATGGCTATAAATGGATGTGGCAGTTTCGTAATTAAGTGAAAGATCAATATTTTTTAATTTAAGTCTTAAAGGGCATTATTGGCATTTCATATTTTTTTCTTTTAGAATCATTCCACAATAAACTTGATATATGTAACCTCCATCTTCATTTTCAGTTTTCATATCTCTCTCCCATCTAAAAACCCTAGCCACCTCTTTCTTGTTCCTGTGGATCTAACGAAAATCACGCCAAACAAACTGTAATCACGCCAAATCCAAACTGCAATCAGGTCATCATTCACTTCTCATCCGGAAAAGAGACACCGAACATGTTCCTGCTCGATAACGTCATTTTCCGACCGGTTGTGAAAGATGAGCCTGGTCCAGATCTGAAGGTGTGTATTCAAAATTGTGGATAAAAATTGTTTATTTTTTGATTTTAATTATATTTTAATCGGTTTTAATATAGTTTATATTTGAAAATTAAGGCATCCAGTGAGGAATTTTAAACATGTATAATCAGATCCAATTGACCTGAAGAATATCGATAACAAAACAAGCTTATCATGTCACCCTTGTTTAAATGCACAAACATTAAGGAATTTTGTTAAAAAACAATTGAAAAGGGTAGTGGTATATATGACTGTTCGATATCCGTGTATTAAGAATGCTACTATAGTAGTATTATATATATGCATAACTCAAGTTTTGCAATGGAAGTCAAGAAAATGATGTCAACATCTCTGCCTTTATGTTAAAACAAAATACGAGTGTATGTGTTTTATGGCAGATACAATATCAATAAAAGGAGTGTGCATATGTGTATTGAGATTGCATATGTGTTTTCATAGTTTCTGGTGAATTTGATGTTTTCTGTGCTTATGTACATTGAGAGTGCATATGTGTTTTCATAGTTTCTGGTGAATTTGATGTCTTTTGTGCATATGTGTTTTTACAGTTCTTATTTAAGGTTGCACTTGTGTTTTGTGTTTTAAGGTTGTACTAATTTCTCAAAATGGTCTTTTGTGAACAAGTAAGAATAACATTATGCATATGTGTTTTTTTAGATGTTATGATTAAATAACTCGTTTATTAATTGGTTGTGGTTTTTTAGTTGTTTTGGTACCTGTGATATTTGATAAAAACTAGCAACAAGATATTGTTGGCGTTCCAAATGGTGACACTCCGAGTATGGTGGGACTAAAGTTAAGCTTGGTGAAAAAGAGTAATCTTACCTGTTTTTCATTCTTAAGCAATGATCTAACTTACAACCGATAGTAGTGTCTTCGATATCTTTGGTTGCTTTTGTGCACATATGTTTTATTTTGTGCACACGTGTTTTGATTAGCATATGTGTTTGGTAGTTGCATAGTTCGATTGTCTTACGTTATCTTTGCTTGCTTTTGTGCACATATGTTTTAGTTTGTGCACACGTGTTTTGATTGGCTATATGTAGTTTTTTTTTATATATAAATGGTATTTGGAAATTGGAAATTATAATTAAATGTATTGTACAAAATAGAATTATGGTTCGGTAAAGAAAAAATACAAATGGCATGATAGTCGATTTGTGTTTCTTAAGACTTTTGTTCGTAATTAGTTATGTAGAGTTTAGAAAAATTCATGTGCATAATTGTATGAATGTTTGTCCTTTAACTTGGTTCGAGTCTAGTGTTATTAGAAACATACATGTCCATGTTTGTCCTTTAACTTGGTTCTTTAGTTTTGGAACACACATGTTCTAGAGGCAGGCAATGTATTTGGCTACCGTGTAATTATTTTTTTTAATGTTGTTGAAACAGATTATTCAATACGAGGGAGGTGATAATTGTGCACATATATTTTTACAGCTGGTATCAAGATAATCAAGGATGAATAATGTACATGTGAATTCTAATTGTGCATTGTGCACATATGTTTTTATATGAAAAAACGATCAAGATAATCAAGGATGAAGAATGTACGTGTGCATTGTACATGTGAATATGACAAAAATTTTACACGCATTGCATATATGCAAAAACGATCAAGATAATCAAGGATACGTGAATGCATGCGTGCACACTAAAGAAGATGTTGCAAAACATGGTGTTTACACATGTGCATCCTCAATTGATTTTTTTTTTCTATTAATTAAGCATTTGTAGTGAAGTAGAAATTTTAGCAGGTGTTAGATTTTGTAAATCATTAGCTTGTACAATTTTGAGTTATTAACAAAGTTTTGTTGTTTGTATACATATTTATGTATTTAAAAAAAAATACATGTGCAAATACAAAACACCTATGCATAAACAAAAATACAATTGTCATATAATGCAAAACACATGTGCACATAATATTTTTTAAATCAGGTATAACGAAAAAAAAAAAAAAAAAATCCTAGAATTTAGGGAACTAATAAAACGTTTTTGTAAAAAATAAAAAGTATTTTACCATTATACCCTTTTGAAATAAATAATAAAATTTAATATTCAAAAAATTTGATTGGTTGATCACGGGTTCTCGCAGTTCTCATAATTTATTTAGTTTTGATAATAACCTCTCCATATATATATATATATATATATATATATATATATATATATATATATATATATATATATATAATCTAGATCAAATAAGATCATACTTAAAGTTGTTAAAATGAGATCGAACTAAAATTTGACAAGAGATACTCTCCTTACAATAAAAATAATTTTTATTTACTACAACTAAAATTGTTTAGGTTTCGATAGATTTCTTTATAAAATTCTGAAACCTAGGTGATACATGATCTGGTCCGAACCGTCAAGTCTAATCACACAACCGCCACTTGTGAATGACCAGCCGTAACAGGCTTAAAACAGTTCAGACACAAATACAATGAAGTCCTGGAGAATATAGTGAATTCCCGGGTCGTTATGTCCCACGGAGACTCAATGGTGTGTAAAATACTTGATCAGACGATAGAATGATCACTAATGATAGTGATCGGAAAGGATTTGGATAAGATATTACACTACTGAAAAAGTTTATAAAATAAAGCGACTTAAATACAAATTAAGAAAATTAAAAAGATAAAAGATATTAAATAAACGCTATCACTATATTTAAAGTGATGAACGTTTAAAACCTAAAACGTACGTTTAAATTAAAAACTACGTAACGTACAAAATAAAACGTGAAAATAAAGAAGGAAAATACCTACAGATATGAAAAATACATTTTTACAATCCTAAATATAAAAGAAAATTTTTAGAAAAGGAAAATTATTTTTAAAACTATTTAATTAATTATTATTAATTAAAAACTATTTTAAACTATTTAATAATACTCTAAAATAAAATAAAATATGAAATAAGACTAGAAAAATAAAATTAAGACTTAGAAAAATCTAAAATATGATAAAACTAATTTTAAAACTGAAAAGATATTTTTTAGACTTTATATGTATTTAATATTAATTTAAAACTAATTAAAATGCTAGAAAATACTATTTAAACCAAGAAAATTATGGAAAAATACTTTTTATGACTTTTATATTTATCTTAATCTATAAAAATTGAAAACATATTTTTTTAAAGCTTTTTCTAAATTATTTGTATTAAAAGCTATTTAAAAAGGCTTAAAAACTAATTTAAATAAAGAAAAATAGCAAACAAGCTAGGAAAAATCTGAAAATTTCAGGAAAACTCTAAAATAATATAAGGAAGCTAATAAAAATGGAAAAACATGGGGTTGTTAGGAGGAATATGAAACTGATGAATCAAGTGCTTATAAATAAGCACTTGAATAAGCTAAATGAAGACTAACAAGTACCAACTGTTAACAGAAGCTTAAATATGCTAAAAGAACTAAAATGCAACAGGAATCAACAAGCTAATACCACAGAATTGCAATCAAGCACAAATTTGATGTTTGAGCTTTGAAGCTAAAACACAGGTTTGGGTACCAACTTTGGACACAAGCACAATCTTCAAATTAAGCTCAAAATGAAAATAACCAATTGGAACTTAAAGAAGACCTGGTTGAGAGTGTCTAAACCAAAAATCAGACCTAGACCAGCTCTTATGAGCCCTGTGCACCTTGCACAAAATCTGAGAAAACTCAGTGTAAACTGAGTATCAGTGAGCAGGGCAACTAGGGCCTAATTGACAAGCCTGTTTAGAGCTTTTAAGAAAATTGTAAAAATTTACAAAAATAGTGATAAGAAAGAGGACCAGCTGAAGTTTATGAAATGCCAAACCTCACTTGATAAGACCCAAAGGTGAGCTCAAGAAAATTCTTCGTAACTGAGCTCAAAACAGATTTTGCACCTTTTGACTTTTGTAGTAAAAGTGAAATTTTGACTTTGATGAAGTTTGATCTCAATTTATAGACTGATCTTGGTTTTTATTAATGAAATGAAGTTACTAAAAGCTTTGTCTATGGATTTTGAACATGAAACAAGTGATTTGCTTTCTAAAAACACCACAGATCAGCTGCTAAATCATTTAATAGTCAATTTTGACTTTGACAGTTGCTAGTGCAATTTTTTGGACTTGAATGAGTTAATTACAACTAAACAAATATAACACCACAGGCATTAACCACTGAACCTTCCATTTATGCAGATTAACAAACTAAACCAAACACCTCTTTAAAGACTGTTTTGTAATTTAAATGAGACAAACACTTATCAAACTTGCAACAATGATCAAGCTACCTCTACCTAACCTAAATACATCTTTTAGAACAGGTTTTAACAGATTATGACTACAAGTACTGATTTAGCAAAACAACTAAAAAAAAACTTACAAAGTGTCCTTAGCCACTATGGCTTGAATCAACAGTAACCAAAGAACACTAGCCTAACCAAACCCTGTCCTAGCTAAATATCAACCCAATTCCAAATCTGAATCAACCATTGCCCCTTTCCATTGCCATAATGATCCAGTTTGACTTTCTGTTGACCAAGAACCAAAATGAATGGAAACTTGAATGTGAGCTTATGAAAAGCTACAATAAGCTTATACAAGCTTATTTAAGCTTTGAAATAAACTACTAACCACTTGTACTTAAGATTTTGAAGTTGCAAATTGAGACAGTTAACATAAAACTGGAATTGTAAACATAAACTGAATTTGATGCTTGAAATTAATTGCAATACACTTGAATACTTTAGTTTGGTACAATTTAACAAAACATTACAAGTCTTACACTGAATTGAAAACTTTAACATAAAAACGACATAAGAAAAAAATAAAAAACTAGTAGACTCCCTTTTTCTTCCTCCTCTATTGCTTCTTTTATAACCCAAAGTCATTCTCTCTCTCTTCTGAAACTATCCCAGCAATCCTCAGCCATTGGATGGCTTTGAATTGATCTAAGCCGTTTAAATGGATTTTTGGCGCCAATTCTTGCTTTTGACAATTGGGGTTGAGTGAGGAGGGGGGATGAGCATTTAATGCTATTTGGATGTTAGTTGGAGGTGGGGAGACATGGTGGAGTGGAATGGAGGAGGGGGGATGGTGAGTTTGGTTGAACAGTGATAGCAGTTGAGATGGTGAGACTTTGGCGCCATGGCTTCTTTTGACCAGAGATTGACCAAGGGGTGTATTAATAATCAAAGGGGTCAAAAAGGTATTATGACAGGGGGGTCAAAACTAGGCAAGGTCCAAAATAGGTTTAAGGTTTAATAATTAGAGGGACTTGTTATGTAATTTCTGAAAAATCAAGGGCCAAGGCTGCCAATTCTGAAAAGTTATTACAAGGGACCACAAGTGACAACCTTCAAAAGTATAAGGACCAAACTTGCCATTTTGCCATTTTCCAAGGGCCATTTTTGACATTTTTCAAACTTGAGGGACCAAAGTTGTAGTTTTGCAAATTTTATATTTCAAGGGTTTGTTTTGACAACTTTTGAATCCCATGGACCTTAAATGACATTTTTCTTTATTTTGATATACCGTGGACCTGTTTTTGACAACTTTTGAAACTTGGGGACTAAAGCGCCATTTTGCAAATTTGATCGTTTTCATCGATTTTGATCTTTTGCATTTAAAACACATAAAACACTGATTTGTGATATTTTTATCATTTTGATGCATTTTTGAGTGTTTTCAGATGATTTTGCAGTTTATATTGTACAAAAATGATGAGTATTTAGACACTCATCAATACACTTTGATTAGAAGTTTAATGTGTACCAGGTTTTTATATGTGTATTAGGTTTTGGAATATTTATTAGTGTAATGTGTATCAGGTGTATCACTAATCCAAACTCATGTATCATTTGGTTAGTAGTTGCTAAAATGTTAATTTGTATTAAAATATTATTTTTTTGTGTATGATTGCTAAAATTCTTATTTATAAATGTTTTAGTGGTTTTTAGATTTGATCTTATTTTTACAACTTTAAGTTTGATCTCACATTAACCCTCCCCTATATATATATATATATATATATATATATATATATATATATATATAGTAAGGATCAAATGAGAAGTAAAATTAAAATAAGAAGGGTGAGAAGAAACCACAACATTGCATTTCGATGCACCTAAAGAAATAGATGCATCTCCCATGAATTTCTCCTCCTCATTTGAAATGTGTGGCTCAAATTTTTCTCATTCTTCTTATTTCAATTTCTCTTCTCACTAGATCTCTTCCCTATATATATATATATAGTTAAATAATAAGTATAAGTGTGTATGTAATTTTTAAAAAAGATTAAGTATAAAACGTAAAAGATTTACGCTATTTTGAGTTTACCGGGTAACGTAGTCGTTGAAACTTATAAATTGTCATAAGCTTAAAAAAGTGAATAACTTTAATATTTTAAGAAGACATGAGCATATTGTAATGTTTAAACGACGTTTAACTAGATTGGCTGGTCATAGGCACGTTCATAGACAAGGGTTCCTAAGAAAATAGACGTTTAGCACAAAAATGACTCGACAAGTTTAAAACTAAATCAACAACTTGGAATCAGTTTAAAAAAATGTCAAAAGTGGTTATCGTTTACTAACCAAAAATAGGTAGTTGTCAAATTCAAATGAAGTCTTAACTTTTGCCCTTGACCTGCTCCTCCTTGATGATTTGTGGGATGTATGTGATGATGAAGGTTGGGTGTGGTAGTTTGAAGGTTGGGTTTGGTAGTTTTCTATTTAGGCTATAGGGTCCTTATGCTTAGTGATAACATCAAATAGTCCTGAATATTAAGTGTCAATTTCCCCCGATAATGCTCGTATTTTGTATCATTTATATGGATTTACGCTTGTTTTCCTCTATATTTCACTTTCAGGTAAATTACGAGCATTGAAGCTAAGGAGACGCGGATTTGGAGAGTTTATTGAAGATATATGATAATATGCCTATTTTAAAGATGTTACGGCGTAACTCTTCTCTCACATTACGCCGTAACAGAAGCGCGACTCAGAAAACCAACTCAACTGAAGCTTACGGCGTAACTCTATCTTTGAATTACGCCGTAACTAATTAGGTCAAATGATGTTCAAGCTACGCCGTAACTAATTCCACAAATACGGCGTAACCGTGATTTATTGAAGATACGGCGTAACTCGTTCCTGATGTTACGCCGTAACCAGCTTTTCCAGAGCAAAATACGAAGAAATGGATGTTACGGCGTAACTCTCAACTTAAGTTACGCCGTAACAAGATCTGGCCTATAAATACCGCCCAAATTCCAGCATTTCTATTCATTCATTCCACACACTAAATCAGAGAACGTGGGTAGGAGGTTGAAGGCAGATCTTGAGGAGCATACGGAGCCATCTCCAAGGGTGAAATCACTCCCTAACGATAAGCATTAGCAATTTATCATTTCTTTTACTTTCAATTCATGTATTTCGATATGTTAAACATTGAATCGATTGTTTCAGTTAATATGAGCGGCTAAGCACCTCTGGTGCTGGCCTAGTTATGATTCCTTGATTGTTTTGTTTATGTTTACATTGCTTCCGTATAATTGTTTCTAGTGTATGCATGCATAGTTTGTTGGTAACTACCCTTGTTTCGGTAGTTTTGAATGGCGGTAGTGGCTAGTTACTTAGGAGATATGACCAACTGACCCTAAGTAGGAAACTGAGTGGGAAGGGTAAGAATTGATCAACTGACGACCCTTCTTCGCTTGTGCGATTTGACCAACTGATCACCTACTGTTTGGATGAACTTAAGAAGTTAGGGATGAGTGTTTAAGATGCTAGCGCCCGAGCACTCATTGTTATGAATCTTGCATGTAGCGGCACTTAATGACTTGGCTTAGGGGATTAAAAACAACTGGACTTACAAGGGTAGTAGCTTGTTCTCCGGTGGAAGCCTTTGCTGATAGGTTAGGACGAACTGACCAAATGTTGTCCTAGCGACTTTTACCCCCACCTGAAGCAGTTGGAAGTAATTAAACATAAACTTCACATGATAGGATGAGTAACTAGGTTAGCACACTTCTCCTCTATTGATCACAACCCTCGCCTTTATTTGCTTTCTTTATTTTATTTTCTTTAAGTAGTTAATCATTTCGACCTCAGAACCAATTAAAATCTGTGACACCTAGACTTAGTTAAAATCCGCACACATAGCTCTTGGGACGACCTCGGTTTTACTGAATACTACACTACACACGACCGGTTACACTGCCCGTTAGTGCATTAGGGTAGACCATAGGTATAACGAGACTTTATAAATATTAAAACCTGGTCAGTAAAACCTGCATCACCTAGCTATCATCTATTCTCTCACATAGTTTGCTTCCTTCTAATTCTTCTTAAGTATGTCAAAGATCTTAATGAAATCAATGACATATAAGTCCTTAGTTTACCTAACCAATGTAACATAACGTTCCCATTCTGGTTGCAAAGTCAGCAGAAACTTAATGTTCTCTTTGATCCTACTCTCATTCTACTTGTTCCTAGTCAAGTCGTTACCAATTTTAGAAAACCTCCCATAGTACGATTCCAATGATTCATCTGGTATGGATGCAAACTTGTCATATTCACAAATAAGAGTAATATCCTTGTCCTGCTTTCCTACCTCCGACTTATACACCTCATCTGGTAGCCCTTTCAAGATGATATTTCTAGCTCTCTTATCGGCCCGATACATTGCAAGTTCTTTAGTACTGAGGTCTTTGAAGGTTTGGAGTCTCGTGTGAGCAGGTGTTCTCGTGATTGCATTTTCAGGCACATTAATCTGTTTGAACTGATAGGTTTCATTTTTGTTGGAATAAAACTTGCTATGATGAACAAATCACAGGTAATATGTATGAATATACTTGATTGATACTTGCAATTTTCGTTCATTCATTCTTACAGACACTTGACCATATATATACATACTGAAAAGACACACTAACATTATCTATGAACAATTGTGACCCTTCACCAATAACTACCATTAACTAACAACTACCATTAACTAACTTTCTAACTAATATTAACTAACAAACTAACATGTTCAGCCCTTAGGCTTTGCGTTTATTACATACTATATACTAAATGATTTATCTGATTTTGTCATTAACTTCCAATATTCTCCCTAATGACAAAATCAGTACTTCCTTTATTTCTTGACGTGTCTTCACAACAATGTAGGTTCTTTGTTGCTTTGGTAAATGAGATGTGCTTCTTGCTTCTTGTCTTTATCCTTCAATTTGGTGCATTCGTATGCAAAGTGATCAAATTCACCACATTCATAGCATCTCATTTCTTTCTTGTTTTGTTCTCGACTTGTACCTCTTCCACATCCTCTTTCTTCTTTACTAAAGTTTCTTCCTCGACCTCTACCACGGCCTACTTGAACTTGCCATTAGATGTTTGCTTTGGTAATCTTCTTGCGGTCCATCTTGACTCTTGACGCGTTCTTCATAAGTTATTATTCTTCCCATTGCTTCTTCAAATGACATTTCATCAACTTCCGAATATTGGTCGATGGATGCCACAATTGGTAGAAACTTCTTTGAAACTGAGTTCAACAACTTTCTTAGTAGTACTTTGTCTTTAAGATTAGAACCAAGACTTTTACACTTGCCTCTTATGCTTCCCAATTTCCCGCAAAGTCATTCACGGTTTTGTTGGTCTTCATTTTTAAGGTCTCCAATTCGCTTCTTAAAGTTTGTAGACGTGCTTTCTGAACTCGGTCTACTCCAATATAACGTACTTTAATTGATTCCCATACTTCCTTCGCAGTCTCGTACTGTGCAACTTGCATTAGAATATCTTCCAGCAAAGTTGTGAGGATCATTGCGTTTGTTGTATGCATATTTCTTTCATTTACTTTTTCTGTATCTTCAAGCGTTTCCTAAAGTCCATAGGCCTTTAATATTGTTTCCATCATAAATGCCCATGTGGTGTAGTTTGATTCATTCAGTTTTGGACATTGAAGTGCTATATTTCCTTGTTCTCGAACTGATGCTCTACTTGATGCGTTATCATGCTTGTCACCTTCTACCATGCTTTCTTACTTGCATACTTTCTTACTTGCTTTGAAACACCGAGGTTTCTCTTACTGGTCGAAACACTACGTTTTCTCTTACGGGGTGAAATACTACGAATTCTCTTACGAGGTGAAACACTACGGTTTTCGCTTACTTACTTTGAAACGTTAAAGTTTCACTTACTTACTTACTTTGGAAACACTAGAGTTTTCTTACTTACTTCGAAACACCAAGGTTTCATTTTACTTACTTCGAAACACCAAGGTTTCGTTAAACACTAGATTCCTTAAAAACGATAGGTTTCTTCTTACTTCTTACTATGTGAACCACAATGGTTCGGTTTCTTACTTCTTACTAGTTTTGTAGTTTTCTAATTCAAAATAACTTATTTTGTCTCCCTAAATTGAAAAAAATATCAAAACTTTATTCTTACTATCTTCGAAGTTTCTGATTACCTTGATCGATTTAATATCAATTCTTAGTTATTAATGGTTTTTTTTTAAATCCTTTAAAGAAATATTAACTAACTAAAAGGAAATAAAAACAAAGTAAAAAAAATTGACTAATCTTACCTCTATCTGACCAAGAGGACCCTGCTTTCTTTCTCCTTTTTTTCGACCGTGAACAGGTGGTACAACAAACACACAGAAAAGAAAAATCTCCTTCTTCCCTTCTTTCTCCTTTCTTTTCTGGTTTGGTTTATCAGTCCGGTCGTTGGGTAATCAAATCCGCTTCCTTTTTCGATCGATGTTTTCTCGATTTGGGACAATCGGTGGTTTCAATAAACCGTTTGTCTTCTCCGGTTATGTTTCTCTGGTTAACCTCTGGTCTTTTCTCTGGCCTAAGTCCGACTGCCTTCGTGCGTTTCCTCCTTTTGATCGACTGGTATGATTATCAAAGAAAGGTTTTATCTCCTTCAATCGATCGGATCTTACTCCGCCTATGTGGGGTTTTCAATGAGCGATTCTGATCACTTGTTATTCTGTTTTTGATCGTCTTCTTACTTCTCCAATCAACAAATGAACATGTATTCCTTTTTCCTTACTTTCTTTCCCTCAGATTCGATTATGAACCCCTAGAATCGTTCTCCCCTTGATCGATTAGCCTTGGGCTCTGATGCCAATTGTTGGAATAAAACTTGCTATGATGAACAAATCACAGGTAATATATATGAATATACTTGATTGATACTTGCAATTTTCGTTCATTCATTCTTACAGACACTTGACCATATATATACATACCGAAAAGACACACTAACATGTTCTATGAACAATTGTGACCCTTTACCAATAACTACCATTAACTAACTGTCTAACTAACTATAACCGCTATTCGGTTATTAACTAACATGTTCGGCTCTTAGGCTTTGCGTTTATTACATACTATATACTAAATGATTTATCTGATTTTGTCATTAACTTCCAATAATTTTCAATCACATCCAGAATCAGGTGTCCATTTTCTTTGACTTCAGTAAAACTGAGCATACCACCTAACCATAAGATGTAGCCTCCTTGGTAAAGCATTGAGGGACGAGTTTCTGATTCAGCATTGACAATGTCTCTCTGAGATGCCATGATGATTTTGAGTGTGTGAAACTTGATTTGGATCACTTTAAATGATATTGACGTTGTGTTTGTTTCGAATTATGTTGTTGTTACAGTCATGTTTGAAAATTTCAGTTGCTAATCTCGGTAAAAGTTATGGTTCAAATCTAGGTAAATCAACCAAACAATATCGGTAAAAATTGTCATGGATCTCGGTGAAATTATGGTTCGGTGAAATTAGGATCTCAGTGAAAACATAATCTTGGTGAAAAAGCTAACTCGGCGAAAACCTGAACTTGGTGAAATTCGAACTCAGTAAACAAGGGTTTTAGCGAACTGGGTAACCTAGGGTTTTAGTGAACTTGGTAAATTGCAAAAGAAATCTCGCTAAACTAATAGCCAAATAGTGAACCCGGTAACCTTTGTAACCTTGGCGAACTCGATAAACTTTAGATCTTTAGAAAACTCGGTAAACTATAAAACTTCTAGCGAACTCGGTGAAAGCAAAAGACCCGATCTCGGTAAACGTTTACTGAGATTCCAAAGTGTACTTTCCTAAAATCTCGGTCCACTACCCCTATGTATTTTTACAGAAATACAAAACTTGGTAAAATTCAATTTTACCGAGTTTCAAATCTAACCTACAAAAACGACTAAAAATCACACTTTTTGATGTTTTTAACCCATTTCTTTTGCAAAGATCTTTAAAAAAAAACTCTAAATACTTCATAAAAACACAAACTTAAATAAATTTATCCTTAAAATCTCATGTTTTAGAAAAGACGAACTCGGTAAGTGTTTTGCTTCTCGAAACGATTAAAAACACTATTTTTGATCTAATTTTCGAATACAAAATCACTCCACAATCATCATATGACTCTAATACCAATTGTAAGTCGCCTTTTGGTATCAAGAAACACACATACACGATCGTAGGAGAGTTTTAGAGAGAGGAAAAACTTAGATAGAGAAGTGGAGAGCTAAACTAGGTGATATTGTAATATTATGAATGAACTCCCACCTCCTTCAAGTGTGAGGGAGGCGTTAAATATGTGTACAAAGAGCCGGCTTTTGGCCTTGATGGGTAGGTTTTGTGGACTAGTCTAGCTATTCATATGATCTATCTTAATATAACTAAGCCCGTAATCCCATATCTAATCTATTACATGTTTACATCACGTTACAAGGTTCATTATACTTATAATGAACACCACTTTTAAAGCTAACAATCGTATTCAAAGCTGTATTCGAACCCGTGTGTGTGTGAGAGAGGCAATGGATGATGAATAAGATGAGGCAGGTTACCAAGGGTAGATGGGATCGAAAGACGCTAGTGTATATATGATGAGGCAAATTTGGAGGGTAAGACCAAGGGAGCAACGTAATTTTCAATGGGATATGATTAGACATTGAAGCGCAAGTGTCCGACGTTGAAGAGCTGCAACAAAAGAAGATTGGCTACATCATTGCTTCATT
The DNA here is from genome assembly GCA_022545495.1 of Chrysanthemum lavandulifolium. Lineage (NCBI taxonomy): Eukaryota > Viridiplantae > Streptophyta > Magnoliopsida > Asterales > Asteraceae > Chrysanthemum > Chrysanthemum lavandulifolium. The sequence continues at coordinate 134,957,210 of CM040246.1, read as the reverse complement.
TACATATACATTACAGCTATTGACTTCTATTTCCGAGTATCTAATTCTAATATTGCTTCATTACATATACAATAGAACTATAGACTTGTTATATTGTAAGTCCCGATCGTCAGAGCGAAACAGATTTGTTTGATATCCAAGGACGACATAACATCTAACCATAAAGCGATGAATAAGCTTAATTAAATTAGTATATTAACTCAAATATAAATTGGACATAAATTTGATACCCTTTCTATTTGTCCTTGAGTACGAGCATCAGCTAACTATATACTGTAAGCAAATCAGTACAATAAAAAATCAAAACTGCTTTTTCTTTAGCAAAAACCGGATAATGCTACGTTGAATGTTCAGCAATGACCAAAAAAACTGTTTATTTTTTAGCTCTTGACGGAACTCTGCACGAATTGTGATACAATTTAGCATGAATGAGTTATGTAACCTTCACTTAAGTTTATTCTTTATCCTTATTAATGCTCTAAAATGTTCCATTTACATGAAAAAGAATACGATCCACAGCACTATAACTTGCAAATTAGTGAAACATGTTGATTAATGATTCTTAAAACTTTTATTCTTTTTCGATCACATGTTATGCTAATTCCTTTTTTTTCTGATTTATTCGACGAATCCGAATTCTTATCTGTTATTCCGCTATTTTCTGAATTATACTTTTAGTATGCTTTTGTGTATCATATGTTATGCTAATTCCTTTTTGTTGCAGCCCAACATATGTTTTTTTAGAATGACTAGTTAGTAGTTAGTAATTCGAGTCGGGCGGTGACATCCAAATGGGCAATATTCCTTCCTTGAACCTTTGGGGAATAAATCTCACTCCTTTTTTCCGCTTCGCCTAAGAGGAAAACCCAATTGTCATGCATGTTTAATATGCAAAAAAAAAGAAATATATTTAACTTGTTTAATAATATGAATATCTTTATATAATAGTACTTCAATTCAACTTTTGACACACACATATTATTTTTGGCAAGCTTCATATTAATACTTGACGTTCGTCAAAAGTATTTATAAAATGGAAAGATTATAAAAATCTAAATATAAACGTAGTTTGGCAAGTATTGATCTTCAGATTATCGTTTTGGAAGAGTAGTGAATTTGAAATTCACCGATCAAGTCTAATTTGATGCTTAGTTATCAAAATTGTTTTTTTGCTTCAAATATTTAACTCAAAGTTGTCAGAACCCCGATCATAAACGTAGGGCCGTACGATTTTACGATCCCACATATAGAGCAGGATTTAAATTTAAGCAGGATCGGTCTAGGATCGTAGGATCGCTCGGAGGATCGATCGCAAACGATCCAATCCTACTACAAGCCCATGTAAATTCAATCACTAGGTTAGGGGGAAAAACAACTTTTATATCCCAGTTCGACAAAATATAGTACTTGTAGTTGTAAGTATAGGTAAATAAACCATAATATATATCTTTTATTATAGTTCATATTCGTATTCTTATTGTTATTGTTGGTTTGTGGGAGTTAAAACACACGTAAACGACTAGAAGTGTGTGAGCCTATGGGGGCACACACGTTAAACACGAGAGTACGTGACGAACGTTTTAAATACTTGATATACTTGACCCGTTTATGCATGAATGTGACCCGATCTTATTGCTTGACCCATGGGCTGTTTTAAGCTCTCTACTTGAGTCAGTTTTGATGAAGCCTTGGGCCTAGACATCACATGTACGATCGGGACAAAAGGGGTGTTGGGTTTGATGCTTGTCGCTCAAGTCATGAGCCTAAGCATGGGTCGGTTTAGACCTTATATAAACAAACACATACCCTTGCATGCATGATGACACAACTATCCCTAAACTCTACTCTTGATAATCGATCTATCCCAAATTGTAACATACCCGATCGAATTTCTCAATGAATCCGATTAGGGTTTGAATTGATCTTAGTCGAACCTAAACTTGCAATAATTTGTTCCAAGTTATTTAGGGTTTCGAATCTGATCTATTATACTTGTTCCTTGCGATCATGAAGTAAAGAAGTAGTTTTGTTTTATGCTCATCTGTTTCTCGGACAGAACGTGGATAGATATCGGACATAATTATAGAAAGGTTCTTGGGTTTTCTTGTTCGTGGTATTCAAGTAATTCAAGGGTTGATTGTTTAAACGTTCTCGACTAGCTCTAATCGAACGTACTTGGTTTAAGTGTTTGTGTGTGATACTCGTAGAGGTATCTATTTTAGATACTTGGTTTCTTTGGTTCTCTTGTTCGTTAATAGCGTGCAGTTGACGTCAAAGGTTAGTTTTCTATTTACCTTTTATTTATTATTGTTTATTATTTACGTGTTAACCTAATTGCATAAACTAGATCCAATTCCGCTGCGTACTCGTTTGCGTTACTTGGTTAACTAGATTATAAAATCCCAACAGTGGCATCACGAGCCATCTCGTTTTTGCGATTATGGGTTACACGCTTTAATAAACATGTTTAAAAGGATGCATGAAATCTAATTAGTTATTCGTTTTATTTTTGTTTTGACAACTATATGCAATACTTGTCAATTATTAATAAAAAATAACAAGACACACACAAATTAAATTAAATTGTTAATTAATTGAATTAAATTTGTTAATTAGAATTAAAGGTTAATTAGAATTAATTGTTAATTAGAATTATATTGATAATTAGAATTACATATTGTTTATTAAATACATAAAATAGCGTAATTAATTGTTAATTAAGTTTGCCATGCTTTTTATGTGTTTTTCCGGCTATAAGACCCACTCAATTGCTTTTTGTGATGTATGGGTTTCGTACCTAGTGACGGTCTTATGGTTCTCCTTTTGGGGAAGACTCGTGAGAGAACTCGGAACAATATGTGTTTATATATTGATTTTTATGTTTATATGTTTGTGATTCCTTATGTGCATAAACGTTACTTGTTTTTTATACCTAATTGTATGCAATATGGAATAATACATATCGTAACCATAACATCAATATTGGTCTTTATTTACACGCTTAAATATCATACTCATTGTGACCTGCTATTTGTTTCGTGGAAAATTGTTTTTGTTAAATAAAGTGACCTAAATTATTGAAACAAGTTTTTCATGAATTTAAAAACTAGACGCTATGGACACTTGGGATGTACGGCTCACCCACTAGAACAGACTATAAAGGGGGTTTAAGGAGGTGCGTGCAATCACACCTAAAGGATTTCCGGTTATTGCCTAGCGCTAACCTGGTCCTCCGCCTCCTTGCGAGTTCGATTGGAGCTACCGTGAACCATGATGATCACTACAGTGTCATTACCAAAGTTTTTAAAATAAGTGTTACAAAGTTGTTTTGCATGCTTCTTTGTACAAGACTTTTACCACATTTATGTGAATACCTATTTGTTAATTTTAAATCTATGTCATCCAACTATGAACACGTGCATTTGGATTGACTTCTTTGGTCAGACCTCAGGGCCTTTCCAACCCATGGTGATTATTTCTCTTAGGTCAGACCTTTGGTTATTTTTGCAAGTTCATACTTGGTCGACTTATTTCGAGTTGGCTTGGTCAGACCTTGAACCCGAGGCATAAGATGAGAACTAAACATGCTCATGACATTATTACTTGTCTACTAATGTCTTGATCAGTCTCATAAATCTAAGAGTTGCATTATGCAATTAACGCTCGTCGCTTACCTCTTGTCCTACTTAGTTACTCACTTGTCAGACCTCTGGTAAATAAGTAGGAGTGCAAGATGGATCTTAGTCTTAATTAGTAATTAATTGGGTAATTAATTCTTTTAAGAATGTAATTATCGAAAATACTATAATTGAACTGATTAATTGTGTTGTTGCAACATAATTCGTAAACAAAGTTGTTTTTTCTTTAAAAGACAAGCTTAGTCTCTTTTCCTGGTAAGAAGAGTGAGACTTATTCCTATCTTTTCTCCTTAGTTGACAAACTAAGATAGGATTACAAATTGTTAAACTCATTTATGATCTTTCATTACCCTTTTGTGGTCTAGAAATAATTGAAAGATAGAATATTTTGTGTAACTAGAAAACATTTTGTTTATAGCTTCCAAAATAATATGACATCTTGCACTTGTCACGATGTATGAGTTTAAACCGCAAAGAGTAAAGAAATTACTAGAATATTCGCTAGGTAATTTTCTTGGACTCTTATTATTCCTAAAGTGCTAAATACCCTTGGGGCTATGTAGACGATAAAGGAGGAATTGTATGCTAAAGATTCAAGTTAATTGAATGTAAGAATAGCTAGTCCATTATCTACATAAGTAGGACTTCATATACTATGTTCAATACCTAAGTACATTGTTACTCGTAGGCATTCGAAGAGAATAGGAAAGTGTATAAAATTGCTATATGTTTTCTATTGGAAATGTAACACTTACAATGTTGACAAATCCAGTGGGAGAAATTGCATTTTATTATTGAAATAGCATTCATGTAATGTTGTTAATTTCAGTTGGAGCTACAGGATTTATTTTCCTGTTAGTCACCCATATCATTTCAAACTTGCTTTGAAATAATTCATTACTTTCCGAATACGAACGACCATTGCGTAAAGGAAAATTGCAATTTATTTTATAAGATAACACGTTGCCTTCCTGCTGTCGCTCTCTGAAGCGTTATCTATAGAATAATAATCCACAATTCCTTATTAAAGGTTATGGTTCTAAAACTACTTGTAATATCTATGACATTATCATATTGTTTACACAAAACAATCACATGTTGTTTGTTTTCATAATATGATGTTGTGCCTTACACAAGTGGGAGAAATCTCAAAGTGTGTGCAAGGAACAACAATATTATTGGTATCTCTTGACCGCAAGGTAAGAAAACTAATAATTCTACTAGGACTTAAACACGCGAGATGTTTATTGCCCTACTACATGTTAATAAGAATTCTACTAGGACTTAAACATGCGAGATGTTTGTTGCCCTACTACATTCTAATAATGATTCTACTAGGACTTGAACACGCAAGATGTTTGTTGCCCTACTACATTCAAATGTCATGATATAGTGTAAAGATACTTCAACATTTTGACTACATGTTTTAGTCAACATAATTATGGTTAAATGATAATGATCATAATTATGAAGTATAAAATTAACTTGAAATTACTATAGAACTCAAGAGTTTGCGTTCATGATTACTTTTGTTAGTATAATTATGCTTACATGTTAAGACATAATTATAAAGTCCTTGAATTAATCAATGACTTATAACATAAAGTATATATAGTAAAATTGTTATGTCTTCTAGTTAACACATAAACATGAGGCCTTTGAATTATTCAAAGACTTATAATGTATTATTGACATGTTATGTTTTCTTGTAAACACATGAACATATAATTCTTGAACAGTTATGTCTTCTTGTGAACACATGAACATAAGGTTCTTGTATTATTCAATGAATATACATTATAGCATGCACTTGGTTCATAAATACTTAATATGCAATTTGGCTCGACCCAATTGACAAGTATTTGGTCCAAAGAGAATTAAGTTATCTATGGAATTCTGATATAGTTTCACAATTCTAATACTCATAGAATACCACTTTAATTATGGTATGTCTAATGTGTTGAAACAAACCTTATTCATATTGTTTGGTTCATGATAGCTTTAATTTCTCTACCTTCAAAACATAATCAAGGTTAGAAAATTGTGTGTGTCATGGATACACTCAATATAGTTCAAACCAAGAAGGTATTCAAGACAACCCAAAATTGAAAACCCTAATTCCTTAGGGATTTTAAGTTTTTCCACTCAAACCAATCGAATCCTAAATCCTTTTGGATTTTTGATTTTTCTACACTTCCTAGCTTGAAGATTGGTGTTCTTCCTAGCTTGACGAAACACAAAAACGGGTGCTTAGTTTTTGGTTAAAGAGTGATACAAAATTAGAGTTTTTCTACAAACCCTAATTAGAGTTGTTGGAAGGAATTCCATTATGTCTTGATTTAAGTTCTGAATTTGTTAAAATCTTATGAAGCATTTTATTAACAAATCTAGAGATGAGAACTTAAAATGTATTTTGTGGTTCCCAATAAAGAACAATTTATTGTTGCTTAAATACTTAGTATTTAGAGAATTGTCTCTACTTACAAAAGTAAGTGGGAGCATATACAAATCTCAAAGTTATTTGAGAACAAAATACTTAACCTTCTAAATCCACTTATTAATGTCATACTAAGGTTAAACATGTAAAGGTCGACCAAAGTATAATGATTACTCTCATTCATAAATCCACAAGGATACCTCATCACTTGAGTGATATTTTAATATCAATCTTGAGGATATAAGTTAGAAGATTATTGTAAATCAGTTAACTACTAAAATACGTTATCACATCTTGAATCTAATAAATATTTTTGAAATATGAATGATAAGATGCAGTCCTTAAAAGGAAAATCAAGTTTTGAGCTTGATTGTTATTTTGCCTAACACTTAACCTATGAGGTGGAATGAGATTCTTTTGAAGAAAGGCTCACAAGGACAAAATTGTATACATGTTAATGCATGGATTTTAATAAGAAGTTTTTAATCATACTTAAGCAATTGACTGAGATTAGATTTTATTATATATACACGCATTAATTATATAAAGATGATTAATTGTCATATATGTTTTCTTGTATGTGGAATATGGCAATTAAGATTTTATAACTCTTTCTTTATGATTACCTTTTGCGAGGACGGTGTGTAATAAAAAGGGTGATGAATTTATATAATCTTTATGTAGTATACAAATTTAAGCAATCCATGTTTTGGATTGGATCATGCATCTAGGAGCTGAGACCTTGAATTTAATTACAATATGATTTTGATTAAATTAAGATAACTCTTGAGTACATCTGACATTAAGTGGGAGTATTGTGTTTTTTCTTAAAATTTATATGTTGAAGATATCATTCCATTTAAGCTAGATATTAATCCTTAAGCTTGGAATGAAACTTCACTTGGAATTTAGGGAATAAAACAAACAACCTTGAAATAAATGTTTATCTGGAATAAACAAATGCGGAAAATTAAGTCCAACACAAATGCAATATATCATTCAAGCAAGTCTTAAATGGTATATTTCACTTGGAATAATTTATTACATGGATGGAAACCTTATGTTTTTAACTAAGGATTTATCATGTATATATTATATTGTGTATAGGACTAGTTGTTGCTTTTGTACAAGAACAAGATGAGCTGACAACAACAATGTCTAATTGAGAGTATTTAGATTATTGTTAATACAGATGTTTACAAGTTATAAAGCATAGTGTTGTATAAGTACAATGATGCTAGAGGATTATTTATACTAGTTGAAGTAGGATTTTATCTTTTATGATAAATCTGCTAACTAGCTATGCTCAACATAGAGTATTGTTGCATTACACATTGAATGAGAATACTTTACACTTTTAGAAACTGTAAAGATGACTGTCAGTATGTCGTTGATTTCTAATACCTCATGCAAGGTAAGGCGACATCTCCATACTATGATTCTTGCAATAGTATGAGCATATGAGATAAGACACTCATCTTATATTTCAAATCTCTCACTGTATGTGAAATTTGAAACAAGTATTCGAAAAGTTTACTCAGATAACTATTTAGTTTTTCTTGTAAAGAAAGGTTGAGAATGTTGGAAACATTAGACTTCAACTTACTAAATTAGTTTCATGCATATTTGTTTTACTATTTGGATAATTGGGATTGAAAGACAATTTTTACTTTATGATGAATAAAGATACTTGGTATTTGTTATTCATTCATATAATAATTGTTATCCTATATTTGCATGTTTAATCCTTGAATGATTTTATTGTTCTAAATATGTCCATTGTCGGTTAACAATATGGGAATATTGTTATGTAAGGCAAATGTGAGTGTTGGTTATATTCTAACGAGAATGTGGATTGTTCCCGCCAAACTCATGTGTATTCACAAGGGATGCATATTGGATACCCCAACTTTCAAACATTTACTTTTGGATCCTTGTCATAAGTAAAATATTGAAAATGGTTTGTTAAAGTCGTCCTTAGACTTGAGATACAAGCAAGTTATGTTATGTGTGGATATCACTTTTTGTAAGTATAAGCAAAATGCTATCTGAATAAGGTAGTTATAAAAGCTATATTTCGGAGTGATGTGAGCAAGATCCACAACACTTGTAGTCAATAAAGGATTTGTTACTCCACTTGATATGTGCGAGAAAGATACCATGGCGCCTCTCGAATTAATCAGATAATTGTTCGGCCGAACCCAAAGGGTAATGCAAGATGATACTTGATTACATTTGGTATGTCTAATTAAATTCTATAACGAGATTCTAAATGGTTAAACTATATGGAATGATTTAGGATCCACATCCATGGTTTAACGGTATCTATAACAAAGGATGATTAAAAGCGAGACAATGATAACCATGCTATGGAGAAGATTTTATGAAACTATATCTCAGACACTTTTAGTTAAAAGGCGAGTGAGAGCGTTGCTAGGCATTTCTGTCGTTAGTTTTGTGTGCCATTCGATACTCCAACTCCCAAGTGGGAGCTGTTGGTTTGTGGGAGTTAAAACACACGTAAACGACTAGAAGTGTGTGAGCCTATGGGGGCACACACGTTAAACACGAGAGTACGCGACGAACGTTTTAAATACTTTGCATAAATGTGACCGATCCTATTGCTTGACCCATGGGCTGTTTTAAGCTTTCTACTTGGGTCGGTTTTGATGAAGCCTTGGGCCTAGACATCACATGTACGATCGGGACAAAAGGGGTGTTGGGTTTGATGCTTGTCGTTCAAGTCATGAGCCCAAGCATGGATCGGTTTAGACCTTATATAAACAAACACATGCCCTTGCATGCATAACGACACATATCCCTAAACTCTACTCTTGAATAATCGATCTATCCCACTTGTAACATACCCGATCGGTTTTCAATAAATCCGATTAGGGTTTAATTTGGTCTTGTTCGAACCTAAACTTGCATCGATTTGATCCAAGTTGTTTAGGTTTGAATCGATCTATTGTTCTTGTTCCTTGTTCGATCAACTAGTAAAGAAAGAAGTTTTGTTTTCTGCTCATGTGTTTCTCGGACAGAACGTGGATAGATATCGGACATACTTGTCCGATATCGGGTGGTTGACAAGCTTCTCGGACAGAAGCTAGATCTCGGGCAGAAAACATAGAAAGGTTCTTGGGTTTTTCTTGTTCGTGGTATTCAAGTAATTCAAGGGTTGATTGTTTAAACGTTCTCGACTAGCTCTAATCGAACGTACTTGGTTTAAGTGTTTGTATGTTGGTTTAAGTGTTTGTGTGTGATACTCGTAGAGGTATCTATTTTAGATACTTGGGTTTCTTTGGTTCTCTTGTTCGTTAATAGCGTGCAGTTGACGTCAAAGGTTAGTTTTCTATTTACCTTTTATTTATTATTGTTTATTATTTACGTGTTTACCTAATTGCATAAACTAGATACAATTCCGCTGCGTACTCGTTTGCGTTACTTGGTTAACTAGATTCTAAAATTCCAACACTTGGGATGACCAATAGACTTGGAGAGACTGCTTTATTTACTGCAGCTTTAAATGGAAAGGCCAAAATTTTCAGGCTACTTCACGATGAAGTCTGTAGAACAACTCAGGGACCGGATATGAAAACGTTTCTTCAAAGGGATGATAAATCAACCATACTTCACAAAGCAGTTCTTAGTAGAAACTACTGTAAGTGGTTTTCTTTTTATTTTTTTTATTTTATTTTTATTTTTTATTTGGGAAAATAGTCTAAAAAGGCATTCAACTTGCTACTTTTTCTTTTTGTAGGTATCAAACTTTTAATTTTCTTATTGTAGCATCCAACTTTCTTAATTTTTCTATTGTAGTATCCAACTTTCTTAATCATCTTATTGTATGCATCCAACTCCTTAATCTTTATGGTCGTAGGCATCTAACATCATTAATTTTTCTATCGTCACCTTAATTTTTTGCACTATAGACCTACAATAGGAAAACTAAGAAAGTTGGATGCTACAATAGGAAAATTAAAAGTTTGATGCCTACAAAAAGAAAAAGTGGTAAGTTGAATGCCTTTTTAGACCATTTTCCCTTTTTATTTTTGCATTTTCATTTACTGTTAGAATCAAGTTTGATGTCCCTTACGTCTTTGTAGGGCTGGCTCATGAGATAGCTGTCAAACACGGACATCTAATTCATGAGAAAGATGGTGATGACATGACACCACTCCAACTTCTTTCTTGCAGTCCACCAATATTCGGCCCTAAAAACTTCTTCATGCGCATTCTATACAAGCGTAAGATGATGATCGCTTTACTCATGCAGTCAATCTATAGTTCTATACCTCCCTTATTCTTGAATAAGTCCAATATATATAGTTTTGGAATTCCTGCATGTCATGACATAAGTAATCTGGCATCAAAAACAAATGTTTGATAGGATTTTCACCTATTCAACAATGCACTAGGATTTTAGTCATGACATAAGTCGGCACCAACATGTTTTATAGATGGATTCATAAATGAATATTTGTTAAACAAGTGTATAGCACGTACCATCTCAATAATTTCTTTTCTTTTATGGCTATATAGTTACTTCCTTCATAAAACTTAAATTTTTTAATTTTTCTTAGATTTAGGGGTGTGTTTAGGGTTGTAATCGAGTCAAGCAGAGCTCGAGCTTGCCAGGGCTTGAGCTCGGCTCGAAAATTATAAGGTAAGCTTGAGCTTGACTTGAAAATTTTGTAGTTGTAGGGAATACTTAGCTCTAAGATAAATATGGGACGCTGAATTGACTTCCCTTCACAACTCTCCTAGCTGACAATCCTTTTTGCACTAGTGTCATCTTTTCACATGTGTAATCATTTGATCGTGGCCGCTTAACTTCTAGTTATACATAGATAAACTCATAAAAGACTAATCAACTCTACAACTTTTCATGCTAGTGATTGATGTTGATTATGAAGATACAAACAAAATGTTTCCGTGGTTAAGAAAAATGAAGAAAGAAAAGCATAGATGTGAATGGGCAATGAAACTTGTTAAGGTGTTGGTAAAAGCTGACATGTCATGGGAAATGACTGAATCATGGTTAAAGAAGGGTAAATCTACATTTCACATATACGGTAAGACTAAATCTTTTGTTGAACATGAACAAATGATGGGTGATGCTTATAGGCCCGACACTCCGCTGTTATTAGCAACCATACATGGTTGTACAGAAATTGTTGAGGAAATATTAAAAGTGTATCCTCAGGCAATTGAACATATCGACCATGATGGGCGAAACATTTTAAGTTTAGCTATCTTACATCGGCGTACTGAAATTATTGATCTTGTGGATAATATGAAGATCTATAAGCGAAGGGTGCACAGAAACATTGACAACTATGGGAACACTTTGTTGCATCTAGTTGGGGAAAAAGTAGATGAACGAATTACTGAGGAGCTAAAAGGGCCTGCACTAGTTCTACAAGAGGATACACTTCTGTTTAAGGTAAGTTAATGTTTCTAAAACCTAGCTATTTATCATATAGATATGGCACTTTCAACCCATTTACTAAGAAAAGTTGATTTTGGTGTATTTTTATTATCAAATTAAGGGGGGGTTACAAGTTTATATTCACCAAACCAGATTGTATAAAGTATAATTAAAGAGCAGGTAAAGGTCAGGAAAAAAAAAAAAAAAAAAAAAAAAAAAAGAATTGTTCTATGACATTTGCCCAGTTTTATTTTAAACATTCAAATCGGTAAATTTAGAACAAAGCTAGATAGGAAACAAATGAAATGGGTCATTCGCTTTGCAAAAAATGGTCAGGGTCAGGTTGTAATTACAATTATAAAACTAAAATGCTAATGGTTTAAAAAGGTCCCTTCATCAATTGCTGTCACTTTTATTTAAAGACATTTGCACATGAATTATGCAGAGAATAAAAGATGTGTCTTCAGCCGTCGACATCATGAGATTAAACTCCAAAGGGAAGACTGCGGAAAAAGTATTCTTCGAGAATAATAATAAACTTCGATCAGATGCTAAAGAATGGATGAGTGAGAATGCAAAAAACTGCTCCATTATCGCTGTTCTCATTTCCACGGTTGCCTTTGCTGCAGCTTACACTGTACCAGGAGGCCCAGATTCTAAAACGGGGCATCCTGTTCTCAAGAACAAACCTCTCTTTCTCATCTTTACCATAGCTGATGCAATTTCACTCTCCTCAAGTTTAACATCGGTTATCATATTTCTCAATATCGTCACGTCATCCTATCATTTTAAAGATTTTGAGAAATCTCTATTTCAAAAGTTACATTTAGGACTTACACTGCTAATTATCTCTGTGGCAATGATGATGGTGGCATTTGCAGCTACACTTATTTTAACCATCAGTGGTGGTAGAAAATGGACAGACATCACTTTATACAGTGTTTCCTTCTTCCCGGTGCTTATTTTCGTGTTCACCTATATACGATTTTACAAGCAACTTGTTGGAGCTATTTACCACGCATTCAAGCAAATGATAGAAGCAACACTCTCACGATACCGTAATCCCAAACCTAAAGTTTGGCAATACACACGTCATTCGCGTCATCAAATTGCTGGTTCTCGTCCCCTTGTTTAAATTTGTAACATGTTTGTATTTGAATGTTGTGTGACACACATGCATATTGCTTTATAGTTTATAGATAATGACTGAATTTGTATGAATAATTTGCCGTTAATTGATGGCAAGACTTGTGTGTATTGTGTGATAAACACATTCTATTCTAAATAGAAATAGTTTGCAACCTTAATAATTGATTGTTCCTTTGGTACCGTTGTGGCTTCTACTTGTCTCTAGGTGTGTAACACTACACTTGCGGGATTTGATTCTGTTTATAAACGATACAATTGATAGAAGATATGACTTTTTATGACTTTCTTTATTGATGGTATGAGGTTTGAGGGTCTGCCTTCTGTTGAAAACGTTCTTAGTATTAAAAATTTATGTTTTACTTTATCTTTTGGTTTATAACAAACCTTAATATCATTACTTAACTTAGAATTGGAAGCCTGTTATACACGTCGGCGTAATGTTTCCTATATTGTGTCAAACTATTTGTTACTACTTCAGGTTTCCGACGTCTGTTTGGTGACAACTGACAAATATATATATCTCTGCTTATACTGCATTCTCTTCCGCAGATTTGTGGGATCTGATTTAAAAAGTTTATAATGTTGCAAAGTTAATTTTCGCCTTATGTTATTTTCCAACAGAGTCTGTGAAATGACTTGGCCTTTAGAGTAAACGGTTTTAGACTTTTAGTAGTTATCTTTGTTGGCGACTTTCCGTAGGTTGTTGGGGGTTATCTCCCAGAACAGGGTTAAGACAATCAATGACAGTAGCAATACCAATAGGTGGTTACCGGATATCACTTGGAATCGTGTGATCACTTTCTAAAGTAAACTATTCGACCCTAATGCCTGGGTATCACGAATATCTACTTGGGATAAGACCAAATGCAGTTAGAGAATTAGGCACAATTCTATAACCCTTTCGCTAATAAGTGTTTAGTGTTTTCTGTGTGTTCTTCATGCATGATCAGATCTCCTATTTATAGGAGGTTGCTCTTGAGCTATTCCAATGGAATTATGAGTATTAATCGGCCCATTAATAGCCTCATAATTATCCCCATTATAGCCGTTAGTGGTTACATGACCAATTAAGCGTGGTCATAAAGAAGTTGTAGCGCCATTTAGCGATACTTTCCATAAGCGATACTTTCCACTAGCGGTACTTTCACTTGCGGTGGAAGTACGACCTATCGATGGAAACACCGCTTATCGATACTTTCATAGCACTATCGGTGGATACACCACTTGATTGAAACACGCCTATCGCTGAAAATCGCTTATCGGTGGAAACCACAAGCGATACTTTCCAAGCGATACTTTCACCAAGCGGTACTTTCACCAAGCGGTGCTTTCACGGTACTACCAATACAAACCACTATAAGAGTCGGGTGTTCATGGACCTTATGGGTGTACACTCCGTACCTCCTAACCCATTACAAGGTGTGAACTAATCCCACAAGTGCACTAAATTTTCCAACAATCCTCCCAATTTAGTTCACTTCCTTTGCATGAAAAATAAACATCAATCAATACATGTGCATAAGCGAAAATGTCACGAGTTGAATTTCCATCTTAGTAAATTACCGTTCAAATATTCGAGAATCGGGGTGTTCTAAGAATTGAACCCTTCAACCCATTTGAATACACGAAGATAAAATACACACAAGTTTTCAAACACTTAACGACTCGACACTATACAAGCCATGTGTTCATATCCAAATTCATAAATGTTGTAAAAGCTAAAGTCCAAAGCTTCACAAGCGGCAAAACTTCAACATTTACATAGGTGGTTCCTCTTTAGTCATGCTCCGCCAAGCACTTTTCAAAGAAATTAACCATTAAGTAAAGACTTCATCCTCCTTTCGGCGAGTTACGAGCACAACCTTGGGATGTAAAATAAACATGTGCTCCATCCATTTGAATGTTCGACTTTCCACATTGAACTCGGCTCCCAAGTTTCCTTAGGAGGAGTTGGGTGTCCTAACATTCGATGACTAAGTTGGACTTAAACCCATCCCTTTAGCGAGACTTTATAACCAAGTCTCTAGCCGGACCCTTCGTCAAGTGATCGGCCAAGTTACGTTGAGATCTCACAAACTCTATAGATACCACCCATTCATGATAAGCTCACGAATCATGCTATATCGACACCTAAGTGTCTAGACTTACCATTATACATCGGCTATAAGCCTTAGCCAATGTAGCCGCACTATCACACCGGATAGAAATAGGTGCTATAGGTTTAGGCCACAATGGAATCTCGAAAGCAAGTTTTCAACCATTCACTTCTTTACCGGTAATTGCTAGAGCCACAAATTGATTCCATTGTTGAGCGGTGATGCAAGTTTGCTTCTTGGATGCCCAAGAAATTGCACCTCCACCAAGTAAGAATACCCGACCAGCGGTAGACGAATTGTCTTGATGTTCTTGATCCAACTTGCATCGGTGTAACCTTCCAACAACGATGGGTAACCGATATATGAGAGACTATAATCCATAGTTCTCTTGAATACTTGATACCCTCTGAATCGCTTGCGATGATGAGCACTAGGTTACTAGTATACTGCTCAATTTTCCCACCGCAAAACCAATATCGGGTCTTGTACAAGTCATGGCATACATCGGCGACCAATTACCTAGAATACTCAAGTTGAGATCTGACCTTGCCATGATTAGGCATCGACTTCTCACAGTATCCATAGGTGTACTCATCGAGTACAATCAAAGTAATTGAATTTCCTCGGTACCTTCTCAATATAATGAGGCGAGAGATAGAAATTCTATTACTTTCATGTTTAATCCTTATACCAAGGATAACATCGACCTCCCCATGTCTTTCATGGAGAACCTTGATGACAAAATTCCTTTGTCGGTCAACTCGATTTTGGTCGGTGCCAAAGATCAACATGTCATCAACATATAGACAAATGATGACTCCTTTACAGTTCATCAAATTTGCTATCCACTAGCCACTTCATCAAAATTTCACTATCATCAACCTTCCACGAGGTTGGTTCATATAATAAACTAGATTGTTTATCAAAAACTTATTTGAGCATTTTAGCATGTACGTTTCATCTTATTGCATAAAATTTATGCAACTTTTCAATAGTAGTCTCATTTAATCATGCCCGATATTTTCACTATCATAACCTTCGAAATCGATTGTTTCACAAGAAATTTTCTTGTCTTTCACGAGCATAAAATTTATGCAACTTAGCTCATTTAATCATGCATATTTCTTGATACACTAAATTAATTATGGCTAAAGTCAAATAAATATTTCTACGAGTTAGAATTAATATTTTATTTTTATTTTTATATTTTTATTACCTTTATAAAAACATGCTAAAGAATATATTAGACGTTGGTCAAAAACCTCAAACCGGGACACCGTGACTCACATTTAAGCTCAAACGGGACACGATATGCATAACGAAAATTTGAGGTCTTTTCCTTCCTTTCTTTTCTTGTAACCGAATGGGCTCACACAAAAGAACTCCCATCTCATTCAAAAACTTGTAAATACACTAAACTAGAAACTTTACTAGTATAATCAACTTAAAATACAACAAGTATCTAGATAAGTTGACTTTGAACCTTAAGGAAGCATGTTTCCCATGCACACACAACTCACCTCAATCTTCTTTTTGTCCTTGTGGCTGCCGAACACCTCACAAAACCACAACCCATTTGATTGTTTTCTCTTAATACTACCTTGAGTCAAGTGAAATCAACTTTGCATGTATCTAGGCCTACATAAACCCTTGGTCATTAACCAAAAGCCCTTCTCCTCCTTCTTCTTAAAAACCCACGAGCACAAGTCTTACTACACATTTCACTTGCAAAATCTCACCAAAACCACTAAGAGTAATTCAAAGATTTTGGTCTTGGAGGAACTTGGGTAAAACAAGCTTAATATTTGGAAGATCTTGGGTAAACAAACTAGCATTTGGAGTTGGGTTATAAAAATTTTGGGTTCTTGGCTTTCTTTCTACTCGATCCACAAACATCCCACTGTAAGGATTTCAAAGTTACTAATCTACGTTTTCTCTTGCTTAATTTAGATGTTAATCATGCTAATATCTAATAATAAGTAACTATCTTTAAACATTGAAAAGTCATACTCTTGCCTTTGAACTTTATACTACTCGATATATATACATGAAGAGTAGTTGTGCTTTGAGCTTGTGTGGAAATTCTTGAACTTGTTATTACTTGTAATCATCTCGAAAAGAATATGAACTAGTGCTTATTTGCTTGCTTATTCGACACCCTTATGACTTGAGTCTATTTCGAGTTTTCGAACTAAAAGCGACTAAGAAAGTATAGATCTAGAGAAACGTAAGTAATGGCTCGATAATGGACAAGTGCATATCCTAGTACTTTGATTTAAAGACTTACTCGACTCTTAAATAATTTGTCAAACTCGATTTACAAACTATGTTTTAGTTTTAATTCATTTCTTGAACGAAACTTAAGTTGCGATCTACTCGAGCCCAACATATAAACTTCGAGCTCGTAGCTCATTTGGATGCTAAACCACCATCTTGTCCTTTGAAACATCTAGGATCAACTAAAACTTGAGTGAAATATGTACATATACATGCACGCATGCACACCGCTATACATCTTACACTAAAACGCACCTACAACACGCCTTATAAGCCCACCGTGGGAGAAAACTAGCACCAAAGTGAAGTTAGTCCACCGGTTGGGACGTGGGAGGGTGGCGTGAGTCTGGGGTTCGATTCCGGTGGCCTCGTTTTCCTCTTTTTTTTTTTTCATTTAATTCTTTTCCTCTTTTGGCCAAGTTACATCTTTAGTACTTAGACTATTAGGATTTAGTCAATGTCTTTTCAATAAAAATTCATAAGTTAACTAGTTAAACTAATTTACAAATTACATTAATATGGAATATTTTGCGACAATTTACATAAGTAAAAATTTATATTTACAATCGGGTCATGCCCGATTTTTGGTTAAAAACTCTATACTTAGTTATTTTCATAAATACGACTAAAAGTACAAAAACTATATATTAAATATAACATAAACTTTTTGTACTTATCACCCATTAATTTAGCATAGTATATATATACATATATAAATACTTATCGTAGTCTATAAACACTTATATTATAAATACTTGATGTAAATATTTATTAATTACCGACGCCGTATAAACATCACAACCATTTTTCTTGTAATTTTCAATACTTAGTCATTCATTTGCCTTCAAACCGGGGACTTATTCGTCATGACCATTTTCACATATTATTAGAACATAAGCACTTTTCCAAGAGCCAAAACTTACAAACGTTTCGAAACCTATTTTAACTTAACCGTTGCCACACAAGCAATAATAAACACAAACTCTTGAAAAATTCCTCAACCGTTTTCAATACACTAAGTTATGAATAAAACAATAAACTAAGACTTGCCATACTAATTATAGGTTGCGTGGCGGTGCTTGTGCTCATACTACTTGACCTTACACTACTCGGATACCATTTGTTAAGGTGAGTTCATAGCCTCGCCTTTACTTATTTCTTTCAAACCCGCGAGGAGATGCATGCTATAAACTAGAACACAAGTCTTTTCTTAAAGCTGTATGCTTATCGATCATTATTATTATAGCCTAAGTTGCACGCCATAAGTCCCTTACATCATGAACCATTAATCACTTGCTAGTGAACGCGAATATTGTGGATAGTACTATGGGAATTAACGACCCGACTCGGTTATCGGAAATAACCGGGCGCACTATATTTGGTTAACTATGGAATTGGCAATTCCATCTCGAGGGCAATATTATTACTTACGCCAATGATTAGGTGTATGCGATTAGTTTGGTGTCATGAGCTTAGCGCATAATAATAATCTATGTTTTCCATGGTGATTGTATTCGAAGCAATTATCATCTCTTACTTGTGTTCAACTTATTATTTAAACCTATGAATATCACTCAACTTTTGTTGACTTTTAAGCATGTTCATCTCAGGTACTAATTAGAATTTCATGAAGGCGTGGAGCGGATGTCGTGGGACACTTGAAGTGGTGTTGTTTTCAATTAAAGTTATCATTTCATAAATATTTAAACTATCTTTTGTGTAACTTCAAAACATGTGGTATTCCCTTTTTGTGTTTCTAAACGCTGAGATTTATGAAATGGTAACTACTTTTTATTAAAACGCCTCTTTAGAGCCGTTTTCTATAACTTGTGACTATGATCCTCTAAGTAATACCCCAAATAGTCTTCCGCTGTCACATTGTGATTTTGGGGGTGTTACAGATTGGCATCAGAGCCTAGGTTATAGAGAACCAACTTGTATTTTCAAAACAAATTGGACTATAACCACGTTTTCAAATGGACCGTTTTACACCACCACTTCACGTCCTCCGCGCCTACTTCGTACCGATAACATGTAGGAGATTCACTTAGCAGATACTACATGACTAGTAAAACTTTGCATGATAAAAACTTATGATGATAGCTTTCATTTGGTTAGGCATTTAGATTTGCGTGGCAGATTATGCGCGACTAACTAAATCTTATTTACTGCATGGCTTTATTTACTTATGAGTACATATTTTCTTTTGGGTTGTTACAGTACTATGTCGTCCGCTACTCACCCTATCGACCTGACATCCGACACCGAGATGGAGGATGCTATGTCTTCTGACTCTACTCCGGCTCTCGTTGCACCTATGTCCTCTGAGACTGAGCCCTTCGAGGAGGGTGAAGTCGCTGCCACCCCACTTGCTTTGACCATACCTGAGCGTTTGCCTGTCTTTGGTCCCCTCACTTATGACAAATATTTGGAGTCACAACAGTGGCTATCACCCTCTGATGTTATGTCCCAGACACACTCATCCACTGATTCCGTATCTTCTATCTCTTGCCCATCACCATTGCCTATTCGCCGAAGGCGAAGGCGAGCTAGGGTTCTCAAACCCTACGAGCCCGCGCCGTTTGGCCAGCCATTCCGTTACCGAAAGAAGGGTGCTACCTTCATACATACCGCTCGGAAACGAGTAAAGGCACCCATCACTTTTATTCCACCATCTGACATACCATCATCCTCTGCTTTTCCACCATCAGCTACACCTGCACCACCACTCATACCTGTTTCACCACTACCACCACCTACCACATTCATTTACCAGACCACCACTGTACCGGTTTCATCCTCATCCCGTGCACCATCACCCTTGGTGACGCACACTGAGCCAGTGACATCTCTTGGGAAGAGAGCCCGTCTCTCACCCACACATTCAGACCCATATTACCAGGCTATGTTTGGTACTTCTGAGCCGAGAGCCCGTAGGAGGGTCGATGCTAGACGTTGGTCATACATGATGCCGCTCATTAGTCGATGGAGGTCGGAGGAGGGTGCACCTAGCGCTGTGGAGCTTGGGGAGCATCGGTTTCTTCTTCTTGAGACTCTTCCTTCGGAGAACCCTTCATCATACCATTCCATTGATAGTGCCCGAGTTCTACGATTTGAGGATCACTCGAGGATGTTGTGGCATTCGTTGATGAGGTTCCGTTGGTACGTGTCGAGAACATCGAGGATGAGGTTGGAGAGCTCCTTAACGGGAGGGCCACGATGGAGAGAGCACTTGATAGGATTGGTGCCCGGTGAGAGAGCTAGTGGGCGATTCTGATGTTAGAGAGGAGGATGGAGTCGATAGATTAGGACCTTTGGACGAGCCGAGATGTTGGAGGGTTGTCGACGGCAGTCGAGAGGATGACTATCATGGAGACTCGTGCTCTTGCTTTGGAGCGAGATTGGAGGCACGAGATAGAGAGGTGGATGAGTGGCGAGCTAGTCCATGACCTCTGACGCCGATTGAGGAGCACACCGACGACCTCTAGAGTGGTGATTCATCTATTTAGTTTTACGGTACCTTAGCCTTGCCGCATGTGGCACTAATAAAGGCCTTGTATTCGCATGTTTTGTAAACTATCGAACAAGCTATTTATGCGACATTGTATGGTTTTGTATCACTATGTATGGATGATAGACATATGGCAGTATGGTTGTTATTTCTTGATATTCTCATGTATGATGATCTTTCTTATTTATCAGTGTATGAATCGAAGTGATCATTTATATATATATTCTCTTGTGTGGTTCTGACATGTTACGATTCTTCTTATGATGATTATACTCTATTGATATAATGTGATGATCTTGACTATTATGAATTTTTTTTATAATAATTCACAATTATGTTGAATGATTCTAAAATTTGAGTGTATGTCTTTAGAAAATGGCAAGAACAAGAACTACCTCTACCTCTTGAAACTCCCGAGATGACCCACAAAGCAATTCGGAGGCTAGTTACTAATGAAATCGGTCTTGCTTTTCGCAAGACTGCTTGAGGCAGCTCGAGCAAATGAAGCTCCAAATCAAGCCAACCGAATGAAGTCGTGGCAAATCGCAAATGTGGATACAAAGAATTCATGAATTGCAAACCTACCTTCTTCAAAGGAACTGAAGGCGCAGTTGGCCTTATTCATTGGATCGAAAGATCCGAAACTGTATTTCTTTTAAGTGATTGCTCAGAAGATTGCAAGGTGAAATTTGCTACTGGTACTCTGCTAGAAGATGCATTGTCTTGGTGGAAGGCTCATGCCCAACCTATTGGCATGGAAGAAGCCTACAAAACCACTTGGACCGAACTAAAGCAATTGTTGATGAAGCAATACTGTCCAAGGACCGAGATCAAGAAACTTGAAGATGAATTCTATCATCTGACTACTAAAGGCAATGATCTCAAAACCTACTTCAAGCGTTTCCAAGAATTGAAAGCTCTATGCCCTTCCATGATTACTGATGAAGTTAAGTTGCTGGAAAATCTCATTGGGGGATTACCCCGAAGCATTGAGGGCAATGTTACTGCATCAAAACCCAAAACCGTGGAAGAAGTGATCACGATTTCCTACCAACTCATGGATCAAGTCCTGAAGCATGGATCCGTGCAAGGCAACAACGACAACAAAAGGAAGTTTGATGACCGTCGAGGCAACACTTCAAACAACTACAACCACAACTCTTTCATTCACAACAATAACCGTAACAACAACAACCAAGGCCGCAACAATCACAATCAACACCGCAACAACAACCCCAACCCATATCACCAAAACCGAAACAACCACCACAATCAACAAAACCGTAGACAAGAAGTTGTGAGGGCTTATGCCGCTACACCCGCCAATGGAAGAGGCTATGCTGGACCACACCCTTTGTGCACTCGATGCAACCTACATCATGTGGGACGTTGTACTATTAAGTGTGGGAAGTGTAACAAGGTGGGCCATACCCACAAGGATTGTCGAAGCCACTCTCATCGAAGTAACCTCCAACCCATGGGGATAACTTGCTTTGGATGTGGAGAAGTCGGGCATGTCAAGAGTAGGTGTCCAAAACGTGATGCGGAACAACAACAACAACAACAACAATAACAATAACCTGCTAGAGCAAGAGCTTATGTGCTAGGAGATGGAGATGCACAAGAAAACCCGGACGTCGTTACAGTGCGTTTTCACTCAATCATCATTTAGCTAAAGTGTTATTTGATTCGGAGCCGACAAAAGCTTTGTGTCTTCTAAGTTTGCACCCTTACTAAAAATCACCCCAACCGTCCTAGATACCACATATGAAGTAGAGCTAGCCGATGGAAAAATAGTAGGAACTAACACTATCCTTCGAGGTTGCAACCTATCTTTATCAAACCACCGATTCGATATAGACCTTATGCCTATCCAACTTGGTAGCTTCGATGTCATTGGCATGGATTGGCTATCCAAGAATCGTGCAAGAATCATCTGTGACGAGAAAGTCGCTCACCTTCCTCTCAATGGCAAAACTCTAATCATTCGGGTGATCGTGGTAAAACCCGATTGAATATCATCTCGTCGTCAAAGCGCAAAGTACATAGAAAAAGGATGCCACATTTTTCTAGCACAAGTAACGGAGAAGAAGAAAGCGGATGAGAAACAACTAAAAGACGTCCCGTGGCTAGGGACTTTCCAAGTATTTCACGAAGACTTGCCAAGTCTTCCTCCGATTCGCAAGTAGAATTTCAAATCGAGCTAATGCCGGAGCGGCACCGTGGCACGAGCACCTTATAGATTGGCACCTTCCGAACTACAAGAATTGTCCGACCAACTTCAAGAATTGTCCAAAAAGGATTCATTCGACCGAGTTCTTCGCCTTGGGAGCTCCGGTCTTATTTGTCAAAAGAAGGACGGATCTTTTCAGATGTGTATCGATTACCGTGAGTGAACAAGCTAACGGTGAAGAACCGATATCCATTGCCTAGAATTGATGATTTGTTTGATCAACTGCAAGGGTCAAGCGTCTACTCCAAGATTGATCCGAGATCCGGTATCACCAACCGAGAGTTAGAGAGGAGATATTCAGCGCTTTCGAACACGATATGGCCACTATGAGTTCCAAGTGATGCCATTTGGTTTGACAAACGCACCGGCGGTATTTATGGACTGATGAACCGAGTGTGTAAACCTTACTTGGACAAATTTGTGATTGTGTTCATTGATGACATTCTCATTTACTCCCGCAACAAGGAAGAGCATGCGGAACACTTGAAAGCCATTTTAGAGCTACTCAAGAAAGAAGAATCAGATGCTAAGTTTTCAAAGTGCGACTTACGGATTCAAAAGTTCAATTCCTTGGTCACGTGATAGATAGTAATGGTCTTCATGTTGATCCTTCAAAATCGAAGTCACAAAGATTGGTCATCCCTACTACTCCTACCGAAATACGCCAATTTTAGGTCTTGCGGGTTACTATCGAAGATTTATCAAGGATTCTCAAAATCGCTAAACCTCTAGACGGAGTTAACCCGAAAAAGAAGAATTTTGACTGGGGTGAGGAACAAGAGTTAGCCTTTCAACTCTTGAAACAAAAGCTTTGAAGCCCCTATCTTAGCCTTACCCGAAGGAGTGGAAGATTTTGTGGTTCATCAGTGATGCATCACACCTAGGGTTAGGTGCGGTATTGATGCAAAGAAACAAGGTGATCGCTTATGCTTCATGACAACTCAAAACTCACGAAAAGAACTACACTACCCACGACTTGGAATTGGGAGCCGTGGTTTTCGCTCTCAAAATATGGAGACATTACCTATATGGAACCAAGTGTACGGTGTTTACCGACCATAAAAGTCTCCAACACATTCTCGATCAAAAGGAGTTGAACATGCGACAACGCCGATGGCTAGAATTGCTTAGTGATTACGATGTGAAATCCGTTATCACCACGAAAAGCAAATGTCGTGGTGATGCTCTTAGTCGAAAGGATCGACCTAAACCTCTTCGAGTAAGATCTTTGGGAATGACAATTAAGTCACCCTTCCATCAAAAATCCTTGAAGCTCAAGTTGAAGCTCTCAAACACGAAAACCGTCCCCACGAGAGAATCTTTGGAATGCCGGAAACGAGAACGGTTTTGCACAAAGATCGGATGGAACCTTATGTTTTGGCGATAGAAGTTGGATACCACTTTATGGAGGAATACGGAACTCATTATGCATGAGTCTCACAAGTCTAAATATTCCATTCACCCGGATCCGACAAAATGTACCAAGATCTCAAGAAGCTTTATTGGTGGCCAAACATGAAAGTCGAAATTGCAACGTCGTTGGGAAATGTCTCACCGTTTCGAGTCAAAGCCGAATGTCAAAACCTTCCGGATTGTTAACTCAACTCGAACTTCCGGTTTGGAAATGGGAAAGAATTACCATGGATTTCATAACCAAACTACCAAAGACGCTAGAGGTTACGACACCATTTGGGTCATCATTGATCGCCTTACCAAATCCGCTCATTTCCTACCCATCAAGGAGAATGATGAAATGGAAACCCTTGCTCAACTATACCGAAGGAAATTGTATCCGTCATGGAGTACCAATTTCCATCATTTCGATCGTGATACTCGTTTTACTTCACACTTAAAATCTCTTCAAAAGGCCTTAGGTACTCGTTTGGATATGAGTACCGCATATCACCCTCAAACCGATGGCCAAAGCGAAAGGACTATCCAAACCTTGGAAGACATGCTTGAGCTTGCGTGATCGACTTTGGAAAAGGTTGGGATAAACACTTACCGTTGGCGAATTCTCTTACAACAATAGTTACCACGCTAGCATCAAGGCGCCCCATTCGAGGCACTTTATGGTCGAAAGTGTCGATCACCGCTTTCTTTGGGCCGAGGTTGGAGATGCCCAACTCACTGGACTGAGCTTGTCCAAGAAACAACCGAAAAGATTGTGCAAATTCGTCAACGACTTCAAGCTGCTAGAGATCGACAAAAGAGTTACGCTGATGTTAGAAGGAAACCCATGGAATTTCAAATTGGTGATCGAGTCATGTTGAAAGTATCACCTTGGAAAGGAAAAGTTCGATTCGGAAAACGAGGAAAGTTACACCCTCGATACATTGGCCCTTTCAAGATTCTCGAAAGAATCGGCCCGGTTGCTTACAAACTTGATCTCCCGGAAGAACTTAGTAGAGTTCATCCTACCTTTCACGTCTCAAATCTGAAGAAATGCTTGTCGGATGAATCTCTTGTCGTCTCACTAAAAGAGATTAAACTCGACGACAAGCTCAACTTTGTCGAAGAACCAATTGAAATCATGGATAGGGAAGTCAAGCGACTTAAGCAAAGTCGCATCCCTATCGTCAAAGTTAGATGGAACTCCAAGAGAGGACCGAGTACACGTGGGGCGCCAAGACACCATGCGTGTTAAGTACCCACATCTCTTTGCAAATTCAACTCCGACAACCATCAGAAACTAAAATTCATGGACGGAATTCTCTTAAGGGTTGGTATCTGTAGCCACACTGTAAAATTTCACTATCATCAACCTTCGTATTAATAAACTAGATTGTTTATCAAAAACTTATTTGAGCATTTTAGCATGTACGTTTCATCTTATTGCATAAAAATTTATGCAACTTAGAGTAGTCTCATTTAATCATGCCCGATATTTACTGATAACTGAAATCAGTCTCACAAGAAATTTTCTTGTCTTACGAGCCGCACGCGTACCAACACTAAATTAATTATGGCTAAAGTCAAATAAATATTTCTACGAGTTAGAATTAATATTTTATTTTTATTTTTATATTTTTATTACCTTTATAAAAACATGCTAAAGAATATATTAGACGTTGGTCAAAAACCTCAAACCGGGACACCGTGACTCACATTTAAACTCAAACGGGACACGATATACATAACAAAAATTTGAAGTCTTTTCCTTCCTTTCTTTTCTTGTAACCGAATGGGCTCACACAAAAGAACTCCCATCTCATTCAAAAACTTGTAAATACACTAAACTAGAAACTTTACTAGTATAATCAACTTAAAATACAACAAGTATCTAGATAAGTTGACTTTGAACCTTAAGGAAGCATGTTTCCCATGCACACACAACTCACCTCAATCTTCTTTTTGTCCTTGTGGCTGCCGAACACCTCACAAAACCACAACCCATTTGATTGTTTTCTCTTAATACTACCTTGAGTCAAGTGAAATCAACTTTGCATGTATCTAGGCCTACATAAACCCTTGGTCATTAACCAAAAGCCCTTCTCCTCCTTCTTCTTAAAACCCACGAGCACAAGTCTTACTACACATTTCACTTGCAAAATCTCACCAAAACCACTAAGAGTAATTCAAAGATTTTGGTCTTGGAGGAACTTGGGTAAAACAAGCTTAATATTTGGAAGATCTTGGGTAAACAAACTAGCATTTGGAGTTGGGTTATAAAAATTTTGGGTTCTTGGCTTTCTTTCTACTCGATCCACAAACATCCCAATCGTAAGGATTTCAAAGTTACTAATCTACGTTTTCTCTTGCTTAATTTAGATGTTAATCATGCTAATATCTAATAATAAGTAACTATCTTTAAACATTGAAAAGTCATACTCTTGCCTTTGAACTTTATACTACTCGATATATATACATGAAGAGTAGTTGTGCTTTGAGCTTGTGTGGAAATTCTTGAACTTGTTATTACTTGTAATCATCTCGAAAAGAATATGAACTAGTGCTTATTTGCTTGCTTATTCGACACCCTTATGACTTGAGTCTATTTCGAGTTTTTCAACTAAAACGACTAAGAAAGTATAGATCTAGAGAAACGTAAGTAATGGCTCGATAATGGACAAGTGCATATCCTAGTACTTTGATTTAAAGACTTACTCGACTCTTAAATAATTTGTCAAACTCGATTTACAAACTATGTTTTAGTTTTAATTCATTTCTTCGAACGAAACTTAAGTTGCGATCTACTCGAGCCCAACATATAAACTTGAGCTCGTAGCTCATTTGG